>JBAJHW010000013.1:21749889-22236656 GCA_037013535.1 Intellagama lesueurii
GAAAAAAGAAACTAAAGATAGAATGTTAGAAGGAATTAAAGCTAGAATGAAAGATATGAAGAAAGAAAGAAAGAAAGAAAGAAACTAAAGAAAGAATGTTAGAAGGTATTAAAATTAGAATGAAAGATATCAAGAAAGAAAGAAAGAAACTAAAGAGAGAATATTAGAAGGTATTAAAGCTAGAATGAAAGATATGAAGAATGAAAGAAAGAAAGAAAGAAAATAAAGAAAGAATGTTAGAAGGTATTAAAATTAGAATGAAAGATATCATGAAAGAAAGAAAGAAAGAAACTAAAGATAGAATGTTAGAAGGTATTAAAGCTAGAATGAAAGATATAAAGAAAGAAAGAAAGAAAGAAACTAAAGATAGAATGATAGAAGGTATTAAAGCTATAATGAAAGATATCAAGAAAGAAAGAAAGAAAGAAACTAAAGATAGAATGTTAGAAGGTATTAAAGCTAGAATGAAAGATATAAAGAAAGAAAGAAAGAAAGAAACTAAAGAAAGAATGTTAGAAGGTATTAAAATTAGAATGAAAGATATAAAGAAAGAAAGAAAGAAAGAAACTAAAGATAGAATGTTAGAAGGTATTAAAGCTAGAATGAAAGATATAAAGAAAGAAAGAAAGAAAGAAACTAAAGAAAGAATGTTAGAAGGTATTAAAATTAGAATGAAAGATATCAAGAAAGAAAGAAAGAAAGAAACTAAAGAAAGAATGTTAGAAGGTATTAAAATTAGAATGAAAGATATCAAGAAAGAAAGAAAGAAAGAAAGAAACTAAAGATAGAATGTTAGAAGGTATTAAAGCTAGAATGAAAGATATGAAGAAAGAAAGGAAAAAAGAAACTAAAGATAGAATGTTAGAAGGAATTAAAGCTAGAATGAAAGATATGAAGAAAGAAAGAAAGAAAGAAAGAAACTAAAGAAAGAATGTTAGAAGGTATTAAAATTAGAATGAAAGATATCAAGAAAGAAAGAAAGAAAGAAACTAAAGAGAGAATATTAGAAGGTATTAAAGCTAGAATGAAAGATATGAAGAATGAAAGAAAGAAAGAAAGAAAGAAAATAAAGAAAGAATGTTAGAAGGTATTAAAATTAGAATGAAAGATATCATGAAAGAAAGAAAGAAAGAAACTAAAGATAGAATGTTAGAAGGTATTAAAGCTAGAATGAAAGATATAAAGAAAGAAAGAAAGAAAGAAACTAAAGATAGAATGTTAGAAGGTATTAAAGCTAGAATGAAAGATATCAAGAAAGAAAGGAAAAAAGAAACTAAAGATAGAATGTTAGAAGGTATAAAAGCTAGAATGAAAGATATAAAGAAAGAAAGAAAGAAAGAAACTAAAGATAGAATGTTAGAAGGTATTAAAGCTAGAATGAAAGATATCAACAAAGAAAGAAAGAAAAAAACTAAAGATAGAATGTTAGAAGGTATTAAAGCTAGAATGAAAGATATAAAGAAAGAAAGAAAGAAAGAAACTAAAGAAAGAATGTTAGAAGGTATTAAAATTAGAATGAAAGATATCAAGAAAGAAAGAAAGAAAGAAACTAAAGATAGAATGTTAGAAGGTATTAAAGCTAGAATGAAAGATATAAAGAAAGAAAGAAAGAAACTAAAGATAGAATGTTAGAATGTATTAAAGCTAGAATGAAAGATATCAAGAAAGAAAGGAAAAAAGAAACTAAAGATAGAATGTTAGAAGGTATTAAAGCTAGAATGAAAGATATGAAGAAGGAAAGAAAGAAAGAAAGAAAGAAACTAAAGATAGAATGTTAGAAGGTATTAAAGCTAGAATGAAAGATATGAAGAAAGAAAGAAAGAAAGATAGAAACGAAAGAAAGAATGTTAGAAGGTATTAAAATTAGAATGAAAGATATCAAGAAAGAAAGAAAGAAAGAAACTAAAGATAGAATGTTAGAAGGTATTAAAGCTAGAATGAAAGATATGAAGAAGGAAAGAAAGAAAGAAAGAAACTAAAGAAAGAATCTTAGAAGGTATTAAAATTAGAATGAAAGATATCATGAAAGAAAGAAAGAAAGAAACTAAAGATAGAATGTTAGAAGGTTTTAAAGCTAGAATGAAAGATATCAAGAAAGAAAGGAAAAAAGAAACTAAAGATAGAATGTTAGAAGGTATAAAAGCTAGAATGAAAGATATAAAGAAAGAAAGAAAGAAACTAAAGATAGAATGTTAGAAGGTAATAAAGCTAGAATGAAAGATATAAAGAAAGAAAGAAAGAAAGAAACTAAAGAAAGAATGTTAGAAGGCATTAAAATGAGAATGAAAGATATCAAGAAAGAAAGAAGGAAAGAAACTAAAGACAGAATGTTAGAAGGTATTAAAGCTAGAATGAAAGATATCAAGAAAGAAAGGAAAAAAGAAACTAAAGATAGAATGTTAGAACGTATTAAAGCTAGAATGAAAGATATCAAGAAAGAAAGGAAAAAAGAAACTAAAGATAGAATGTTTGAAGGTATAAAAGCTAGAATGAAAAATATCAAGAAAGAAAGAAAGAAAGAAACTAAAGATAGAATGTTAGAAGGTATTAAAGCTAGAATGAAAGATATAAAGAAAGAAAGAAAGAAAGAAACTAAAGATAGAATGTTAGAAGGTATTAAAGCTAGAATGAAAGATATAAAGAAAGAAAGAAAGAAAGAAACTAAAGATAGAATGTTAGAAGGTTTGAAAGCTAGAATGAAAGATATCAAGAAAGAAAGGAAAAAAGAAACTAAAGATAGAATGTTAGAAGGTATAAAAGCTAGAATGAAAGATATAAAGAAAGAAAGAAAGAAACTAAAGATACAATGTTAGAAGGTAATAAAGCTAGAATGAAAGATATAAAGAAAGAAAGAAACTAAAGAAAGAATGTTAGAAGGCATTAAAATGAGAATGAAAGATATCAAGAAAGAAAGAAAGAAAGAAACTAAAGATAGAATGTTAGAAGGTATTAAAGCTAGAATGAAAGATATCAAGAAAGAAATAAAAAAAGAAACTAAAGATAGAATGTTAGAACGTATTAAAGCTAGAATGAAAGATATCAAGAAAGAAAGGAAAAAAGAAACTAAAGATAGAATGTTTGAAGGTATAAAATCTAGAATGAAAGATATCAAGAAAGAAAGAAAGAAACTAAAGATAGAATGTTAGAAGGTATTAAAGCTAGAATGAAAGATATAATGAAAGAAAGAAAGAAAAAAACTAAAGATAGAATGTTAGAAGGTATTAAAGCTAGAATGAAAGATATAAAGAAAGAAAGAAAGAAAGAAAGAAAGAAACTAAAGATAGAATGTTAGAAGGTATTAAAGCTAGAATGAAAGATAGCAAGAAAGAAAGGAAAAAAGAAACTAAAGATAGAATGTTAGAAGGTATTTAAGCTAGAATGAAAGATATAAAGAAAGAAAGAAAGAAAGAAACTAAAGATAGAATGTTAGAAGGTATTAAAGCTAGAATGAAAGATATCAAGAAAGAAGGAAAGAAAGAAAGTAAAGATAGAATGTTAGAAGATATTAAAGCTAGAATGAAAGATATAAAGAAAGAAAGAAAGAAAGAAAGAAAGAAACTAAAGATAGAATGTTAGAAGGTATTAAAACTAGAATGAAAGATATCAAGAAAAATAAAGAAAGAAACTAAAGATAGAATGTTAGAAGGTATTACAGCTTGAATGAAAGATATAAAGAAAGAAAGAAAGAAACTAAAGATAGAATGTTAGAAGGTATTAAAGCTAGAATGAAAGATATAAAGAAAGAAAGAAACTAAAGATAGAATGTTAAAAGGTATTGAAACTAGAAGGAAAGATATCAAGAAAGAAAGAAAGAAAGAAACGAAAGATAGAATATTAGACGGTATTAAAGCTAGAATGAAAGATATAAAGAAAGAAAGAAAGAAAGAAACTAAAGAAAGAATGTTAGAAGGTATTAAAATTAGAATGAAAGATATCAAGAAAGAAAGAAAGAAACTAAAGATAGAATGTTAGAAGGTATTAAAGCTAGAATAAAAGATATAAAGAAAGAAAGAAAGAAACTAAAGATAGAAAGTTAGAAGGTATTAAAGCTAGAATGAAAGATATCAAGAAAGAAAGAAAGAAAGAAACTAAAGATAGAATGTTAGAAGGTATTAAAGCTAGAATGAAAGATATAAAGAAAGAAAGAAAGAAAGAAAGAAACTAAAGAAAGTATGTTAGAATGTATTAAAATTACAATGAAAGATATCATGAAAGAAAGAAAGAAAGATACTAAAGATAGAATGTTAGAAGGTATTAAAGCTGGAATGAAAGATATAAAGAAAGAAAGAAAGAATGAAACTAAAGATATAATGTTAGAAGGTATTAAAGCTAGAATGAAAGATATCAAGAAAGAAAGGAAAAAAGAAACTAAAGATAGAATGTTAGAAGGAATAAAAGCCTGAATGAAAGATATAAAGAAAGAAAGAAAGAAAGAAACTAAAGATAGAATGTTAGAAGGTATTAAAGCAAGAATGAAAGATATCAAGAAAGAAAGGAAAAAAGAAACTAACGATAGAATGTTAGAAGGTATTAAAGCTAGAATGAAAGATATGAAGAAAGAAAGAAAGAAAGAAACTAAAGATAGAATGTTAGAAGGTATTAAAGCTAGAATGAAAGATATCAAGAAAGAAAGAAAGAAAGAAACTAAAGATAGAATGTTAGAAGGTATTAAAGCTAGAATGAAAGATATGAAGAAAGAAAGAAAGAAAGAAACTAAAGAAAGAATGTTAGAAGGTATTAAAATTAGAATGAAAGATATCATGAAAGAAAGAAAGAAAGAAACTAAAGATAGAATGTTAGAAGGTATTAAAGCTAGAATGAAAGATATAAAGAAAGAAAGAAAGAAACTAAAGATACAATGTTAGAAGGTATTAAAATTAGAATGAAAGATATCAAGAAAGAAAGAAAGAAAGAAACTAAAGATAGAATGTTAGAAGGTATTAAAGCTAGAATGAAAGATATAAAGAAAGAAAGAAAGAAAGAAAGAAACTAAAGAAAGAATGTTAGAAGGTATTAAAATTAGAATGAAAGATATCAAGAAAGAAAGAAAGAAAGAAACTAAAGATAGAATGTTAGAAGGTATTAAAGCTAGAATGAAAGATATAAAGAAAGAAAGAAAGAAAGAAAGAAAGAAAGAAAGAAAGAAAGAAAGAAAGAAAGAAAGAAACTAAAGATAGAATGTTAGAAGGTATTAAAGCTAGAATGAAAGATAGCAAGAAAGAAAGGAAAAAAGAAACTAAAGATAGAATGTTAGAAGGTATTAAAGCTAGAATGAAAGATATCAAGAAAGAAGGAAAGAAAGAAAGAAAGAAAGAAACGAAAGAAAGAATGTTAGAAGGTATTAAAATTAGAATGAAAGATATCATGAATAAAGAAAGAAAGAAACTAAAGATAGAATGTTAGAAGGTATTAAAGCTAGAATGAAAGATATCAAGAAAGAAAGAAAGAAAGAAACTAAAGATAGAATGTTAGAAGGTATTAAAGCTAGAATGAAGCTAGAATGAAAGATATAAAGAAAGAAAGAAAGAAAGAAAGAAACTAAAGATAGAATGTTAGAAGGTATTAAAGCTATAATGAAAGATATCAAGAAAGAAAGAAAGAAAGAAACTAAAGATAGAATGTTAGAAGGTATTAAAGCTAGAATGAAAGATATAAAGAAAGAAAGAAAGAAAGAAAGAAAGAAACTAAAGAAAGAATGTTAGAAGGTACTAAAATTAGAATGAAAGATATCAAGAAAGAAAGAAAGAAAGAAACTAAAGATAGAATGTTAGAAGGTATTAAAACTAGAATGAAACATATAAAGAAAGAAAGAAAGAAAGAAACTAAAGAAAGAATGTTAGAAGGTATTAAAATTAGAATGAAAGATATAAAGAAAGAAAGAAAGAAAGAAACTAAAGAAAGAATGTTAGAAGGTATTAAAATTAGAATGAAAGATATCAAGAAAGAAAGAAAGAAAGAAACTAAAGATAGAATGTTAGAAGGTATTAAAGCTAGAATGAAAGATATGAAGAAAGAAAGGAAAAAAGAAACTAAAGATAGAATGTTAGAAGGAATTAAAGCTAGAATGAAAGATATGAAGAAAGAAAGAAAGAAACTAAAGAAAGAATGTTAGAAGGTATTAAAATTAGAATGAAAGATATCAAGAAAGAAAGAAAGAAAGAAACTAAAGATAGAATGTTAGAAGGTATTAAAGCTAGAATGAAAGATATGAAGAATGAAAGAAAGAAAGAAACTAAAGATAGAATGTTAGAAGGTATTAAAGCTAGAATGAAAGATATAAAGAAAGAAAGAAAGAAAGAAACTAAAGATAGAATGTTAGAAGGTATTAAAACTAGAATGAAAGATATCAAGAAAAATAAAGAAAGATACTAAAGATAGAATGTTAGAAGGTATTAAAGCTAGAATGAAAGATATAAAGAAAGAAAGAAAGAAACTAAAGATAGAATGTTAAAAGGTATTGAAACTAGAAGGAAAGATATCAAGAAAGAAAGAAAGAAAGAAACTAAAGATAGAATATTAGAAGGTATTAAAGCTAGAATGAAAGATATAAAGAAAGAAAGAAAGAAAGAAACTAAAGAAAGAATGTTAGAAGGTATTAAAATTAGAATGAAAGATATAAAGAAACAAAGAAAGAAACTAAAGATACAATTTTAGAAGTTATTAAAGCTAGAATGAAAGATAAGGAAAGAAAGAAAGAAAGAAAGAAACTAAAGATAGAATGTTAGAAGGTATTAAAGCTAGAATGAAAGATATCAAGAAAGAAAGGAAAAAAGAAACTAAAGATAGAATGTTAGAAGGTATTAAAGCTAGAATGAAAGATATAAAGAAAGAAAGAAAGAAAGAAAGAAACTAAAGAAAGAATATTAGAAGGTATTAAAATTAGAATGAAAGATATCATGAAAGAAAGAAAGAAAGAAACTAAAGATAGAATGTTAGAAGGTATTAAAGCTAGAATGAAAGATATAAAGAAAGAAAGAAAGAAACTAAAGATAGAATGTTAGAAGGTATTAAAATTAGAATGAAAGATATCAAGAAAGAAAGAAAGAAAGAAACTAAAGACAGAATGTTAGAGGGTATTAAAGCTAGAAAAAAAGATATAAAGAAAGAAAGAAAGAAAGAAAGAAACTAAAGATAGAATGTTAGAAGGTATTAAAGCTAGAATGAAAGATATCAAGAAAGAAAGAAAGAAACTAAAGATAAAATGTTAGAAGGTATTAAAGCTAGAATGAAAGATATGAAGAATGAAAGAAAGAAAGAAAGAAAGAAAGAAACTAAAGAAAGAATGTTAGAAGGTATTAAAATTAGAATGAAATATATAAAGAAAGAAAGAAAGAAAGAAAGAAACTAAAGAAAGAATGTTAGAAGGTATTAAAATTAGAATGAAAGATATCATGAAAGAAAGAAAGAAAGAAACTAAAGATAGAATGTTAGAAGGTATTAAAGCTAGAATGAAAGCTATCAAGAAAGAAAGGAAAAAAGAAACTAAAGATAGAATGTTAGAAGGTATAAAAGCTAGAATGAAAGATATAAAGAAAGAAAGAAAGAAAGAAAGAAACTAAAGATAGAATGTTAGAAGGTATTAAAGCTAGAATGAAAGATATAAAGAAAGAAAGAAAGAAAGAAAGAAACGAAAGATAGAATGTTAGAAGGTATTAAAGCTGGAATGAAAGATATAAAGAAAGAAAGAAAGAAACTAAAGATATAATGTTAGAAGGTATTAAAGCTAGAATGAAAGATATCAAGAAAGAAAGGAAAAAAGAAACTAAAGATAGAATGTTAGACGGTATAAAAGCAAGAATGAAAGCTATAAAGAAAGAAAGAAAGAAACTAAAGATAAAGTGTTAGAAGGTATTAAAGACAGAATGAAAGATATCAAGAAAGAAGGAAAGAAAGAAAGTAAAGATAGAATATTAGAAGGTATTAAAGCTAGAATGAAAGATATAAAGAAAGAAAGAAAGGAAGAAACTAAAGATAGAATGTTAGAAGGTATTAAAGCTAGAATGAAAGATATGAAGAAAGAAAGAAAGAAAGAAAGAAACTAAAGAAAGAATGTTAGAAGGTATTAAAATTAGAATGAAAGATATCATGTTAGAAAGAAAGAAAGAAACTAAAAATAGAATGTTAGAAGGTATTAAAGCTAGAATGAAAGATATAAAGAAAGAAAGAAAGAAAGAAACTAAAGAAAGAATGTTAGAAAGTATTAAAATTAGAATGAAAGATATCATGAAAGAAAGAAAGAAAGAAACTAAAGATAGAATGTTAGAAGGTATTAAAGCTGGAATGAAAGATATAAAGAAAGAAAGAAAGAAAGAAACTAAAGATATAACGTTAGAAAGTATTAAAGCTAGAATGAAAGATATCAAGAAAGAAAGGAAAAAAGAAACGAAAGATAGAATGTTAGAAGGTATAAAAGCTAGAATGAAAGATATAAAGAAAGAAAGAAAGAAACTAAAGATAAAATGTTAGAAGGTATTAAAGATAGAATGAAAGATATCAAGAAAGAAGGAAAGAAAGAAAGTAAAGACAGAATATTAGAAGGTATTAAAGCTAGAATGAAAGATATGAAGAAAGAAAGAAAGAAAGAAAGAAACTAAAGAAAGAATGTTAGAAGGTATTAAAATTACAATGAAAGATATCAAGAAAGAAAGAAAGAAAGAAACTAAAGATAGAATGTTAGAAGGTATTAAAGCTAGAATGAAAGATATGAAGAATGAAAGAAAGAAAGAAACTAAAGATAGAATGTTAGAAGGTATTAAAGCTAGAATGAAAGATATAAAGAAAGAAAGAAAGAAAGAAACTAAAGATAGAATGTTAGAAGGTATTAAAACTAGAATGAAAGATATCAAGAAAAATAAAGAAAGATACTAAAGATAGAATGTTAGAAGGTATTAAAGCTAGAATGAAAGATATAAAGAAAGAAAGAAACTAAAGATAGAATGTTAAAAGGTATTGAAACTAGAAGGAAAGATATCAAGAAAGAAAGAAAGAAAGAAACTAAAGATAGAATATTAGAAGGTATTAAAGCTAGAATGAAAGATATAAAGAAAGAAAGAAAGAAAGAAACTAAAGAAAGAATGTTAGAAGATATTAAAGATAGAATGAAAGATATCAAGAAAGAAGGAAAGAAAGTAAAGATAGAATATTAGAAGGTATTAAAGCTAGAATGAAAGATATAAAGAAAGAAAGAAAGAAACTAAAGAATGAATGTTAGAAGGTATTAAAATTAGAATGAAAGATATCAAGAAAGAAAGAAAGGAAGAAAGAAACTAAAGATAGAATGTTAGAAGGTATTAAAGCTAGAATGAAAGATATCAAGAAAGAAAGAAAGAAATTAAAGATAGAATGTTAGAAGGTATTAAAGCTAGAATGAAAGATATAAAGAAAGAAAGAAAGAAAGAAAGAAACTAAAGAAAGTATGTTAGAATGTATTAAAATTACAATGAAAGATATGAAGAAAGAAAGAAAGAAACTAAAGATAGAATGTTAGAAGGTATTAAAGCTAGAATGAAAGATATAAAGAAAGAAAGAAAGAAAGAAACTAAAGATAGAATGTTAGAAGGTATTAAAGCTAGAATGAAAGATATCAAGAAAGAAAGGAAAAAAGAAACTAAAGATAGAATGTTAGAAGGTATTAAAGCTAGAATAAAGATATCAAGAAAGAAAGAAAGAAAGAAACTAAAGATAGAATATTAGAAGGTATTAAAGCTAGAATGAAATATATAAAGAAAGAAAGAAAGAAAGAAAGTAAAGAAAGAATTTTAGAAGGTATTAAAATTAGAATGAAAGATATCAAGAAAGAAAGAACGAAAGAAACTAAAGCTAGAATGTTAGAAGGTATTAAAGCTAGAATGAAAGATATCAAGAAAGAAAGAAAAAAAATTAAAGATAGAATGTTAGAAGGTATTAAAGCTAGAATGAAAGATATAAAGAAAGAGAGAAAGAAAGAAAGAAACTAAAGAAAGAATGTTAGAAGGTATTAAAATTAGAATGAAAGATATCAAGAAAGAAAGAAAGAAACTAAAGATAGAATGTTAAAAGGTATTAATGCTAGAATGAAAGATATAAGGAAAGAAAGAAAGAAAGAAAGAAACTAAAGATAGAATGTTAGAAGGTATTAAAGCTAGAATGAAAGATATCAAGAAAGAAAGGAAAAAAGAAACTCAAGATAGAATGCTAGAAGGTATTAAAGCTAGAATGAAAGATATGAAGAAAGAAAGAAAGAAAGAAAGAAACTAAAGAAAGAATGTTAGAAGTTATTAAAATTAAAATGAAAGATATCATGAAAGAAAGAAAGAAAGAAAATAAAGATAGAATGTTAGAAGGTATTAAAGCTAGAATCAAAGATATAAAGAAAGAAAGAAAGAAAGAAAGAAAGAAACTAAAGATAGAATGTTAGAAGGTATTAAAGCTAGAATGAAAGATATCAAGAAAGAAAGGAAAAAAGAAACTAAAGATAGAATGTTAGAAGGTATAAAAGCTAGAATGAAAGATATAAAGAAAGAAAGAAAGAAACTAAAGATAGAATGTTAGAAGGTATTAAAGCTAGAATGAAAGATATAAAGAAAGAAAGAAAGAAAGAAAGAAAGAAAGAAAGAAAGAAAGAAAGAAAGAAAGAAACTAAAGATAGAATGTTAGAAGGTATTAAAGCTAGAATGAAAGATATCAAGAAAGAAAGAAAGAAACTAAAGATAGAATGTTAGAAGGTATTAAAGCTAGAATGAAAGATATCAAGAAAGAAAGGAAAAAAGAAACTAAAGATAGAATGTTAGAAGGTATAAAAGCTAGAATGAAAGATATAAAGAAAGAAAGAAAGAAACTAAAGATAGAATGTTACAAGGTATTAATGCTAGAATGAAAGATATAAAGAAAGAAAGAAAGAAACTAAAGATAAAATGTTAGAAGGTATTAAAGACAGAATGAAAGATATCAAGAAAGAAGGAAAGAAAGAAAGTAAAGATAGAATATTAGAAGGTATTAAAGCTAGAATGAAAGATATAAAGAAAGAAAGAAAGGAAGAAACTAAAGATAGAATGTTAGAAGGTATTAAAGCTAGAATGAAAGATATGAAGAAAGAAAGAAAGAAATAAACTAAAGAAAGAATGTTAGAAGGTATTAAAATTAGAATGAAAGATATCATGAAAGAAAGAAAGAAACTAAAAATAGAATGTTAGAAGGTATTAAAGCTAGAATGAAAGATATAAAGAACGAAAGAAAGAAAGAAACTAAAGAAAGAATGTTAGAAAGTATTAAAATTAGAATGAAAGATATCATGAAAGAAAGAAAGAAAGAAACTAAAGATAGAATGTTAGAAGGTATTAAAGCTGGAATGAAAGATATAAAGAAAGAAAGAAAGAAAGAAACTAAAGATATAACGTTAGAAAGTATTAAAGCTAGAATGAAAGATATCAAGAAAGAAAGGAAAAAAGAAACGAAAGATAGAATGTTAGAAGGTATAAAAGCTAGAATGAAAGATATAAAGAAAGAAAGAAAGAAACTAAAGATAAAATGTTAGAAGGTATTAAAGATAGAATGAAAGATATCAAGAAAGAAGGAAAGAAAGAAAGTAAAGACAGAATATTAGAAGGTATTAAAGCTAGAATGAAAGATAAAAAGAAAGAAAGAAAGAAAGAAAGAAACTAAAGAAAGAATGTTAGAAGGTATTAAAATTACAATGAAAGATATCAAGAAAGAAAGAAAGAAAGAAATTAAAGACAGAATGTTAGAGGGTATTAAAGCTAGAAAAAAAGATATAAAGAAAGAAAGAAACTAAAGATAGAATGTTAGAAGGTATTAAAGCTAGAATGAAAGATATGAAGAGAGAAAGAAAGAAAGAAACTAAAGATAGAATGTTAGAAGGTATTAAAATTAGAATGAAAGATATCATGAAAGAAAGAAAGAAACTAAAAATAGAATGTTAGAAGGTATTAAAGCTAGAATGAAAGATATAAAGAAAGAAAGAAAGAAAGAAACTAAAGAAAGAATGTTAGAAAGTATTAAAATTAGAATGAAAGATATCATGAAAGAAAGAAAGAAAGAAACTAAAGATAGAATGTTAGAAGGTATTAAAGCTGGAATGAAAGATATAAAGAAAGAAAGAAAGAAAGAAACTAAAGATATAACGTTAGAAAGTATTAAAGCTAGAATGAAAGATATCAAGAAAGAAAGGAAAAAAGAAACGAAAGATAGAATGTTAGAAGGTATAAAAGCTAGAATGAAAGATATAAAGAAAGAAAGAAAGAAACTAAAGATAAAATGTTAGAAGGTATTAAAGATAGAATGAAAGATATCAAGAAAGAAGGAAAGAAAGAAAGTAAAGACAGAATATTAGAAGGTATTAAAGCTAGAATGAAAGATAAAAAGAAAGAAAGAAAGAAAGAAAGAAACTAAAGAAAGAATGTTAGAAGGTATTAAAATTACAATGAAAGATATCAAGAAAGAAAGAAAGAAAGAAATTAAAGACAGAATGTTAGAGGGTATTAAAGCTAGAAAAAAAGATATAAAGAAAGAAAGAAACTAAAGATAGAATGTTAGAAGGTATTAAAGCTAGAATGAAAGATATGAAGAGAGAAAGAAAGAAAGAAACTAAAGATAGAATGTTAGAAGGTATTAAAGCTAGAATGAAAGATATGAAGAAAGAAAGAAAGAAAGAAAGAAACTAAAGAAAGAATGTTAGAAGGTATTAAAATTAGAATGAAAGATATCATGAAAGAAGGAAAGAAAGAAAGTAAAGATAGAATATTAGAAGGTATTAAAGCTAGAATGAAAGATATAAAGAAAAAAAGAAAGAAAGAAACTAAAGAAAGAATGTTAGAATGTATTAAAATTAGAATGAAAGATATCATGAAAGAAAGAAAGAAAGAAACTAAAGATAGAATGTTGGAAGGTATTAAAGCTGGAATGAAAGATATAAAGAAAGAAAGAAAGAAAGAAAGAAACTAAAGATATAATGTTAAATGGTATTAAAGCTAGAATGAAAGATATCAAGAAAGAATGGAAAAAAGAAACTAAAGATAAAATGTTAGAAGATATTAAAGATAGAATGAAAGATATCAAGAAAGAAGGAAAGAAAGAAAGTAAAGATAGAATATTAGAAGGTATTAAAGCTAGAATGAAAGATATAAAGAAAGAAAGAAAGAAACTAAAGAATGAATGTTAGAAGGTATTAAAATTAGAATGAAAGATATCAAGAAAGAAAGAAAGGAAGAAAGAAACTAAAGATAGAATGTTAGAAGGTATTAAAGCTAGAATGAAAGATATCAAGAAAGAAAGAAAGAAAGAAATTAAAGATAGAATGTTAGAAGGTATTAAAGCTAGAATGAAAGATATAAAGAAAGAAAGAAAGAAAGAAAGAAACTAAAGAAAGTATGTTAGAATGTATTAAAATTACAATGAAAGATATGAAGAAAGAAAGAAAGAAACTAAAGATAGAATGTTAGAAGGTATTAAAGCTAGAATGAAAGATATAAAGAAAGAAAGAAAGAAACTAAAGAAAGAATGTTATAAGGTATTAAAATTAGAATGAAAGATATCAAGAAAGAAAGAAAGAAACTAAAGATAGAATGTTAGAAGGTATTAAAGCTAGAATGAAAGATATAAAGAAAGAAAGAAAGAAAGAAACTAAAGATAGAATGTTAGAAGGTATTAAAGCTAGAATGAAAGATATCAAGAAAGAAAGGAAAAAAGAAACTAAAGATAGAATGTTAGAAGGTATTAAAGCTAGAATAAAGATATCAAGAAAGAAAGAAAGAAAGAAACTAAAGATAGAATATTAGAAGGTATTAAAGCTAGAATGAAATATATAAAGAAAGAAAGAAAGAAAGAAAGGAAAGAAAGAATTTTAGAAGGTATTAAAATTAGAATGAAAGATATCAAGAAAGAAAGAACGAAAGAAACTAAAGCTAGAATGTTAGAAGGTATTAAAGCTAGAATGAAAGATATCAAGAAAGAAAGAAAGAAAGAAACTAAAGAAAGAATGTTAGAAGGTATTAAAGCTAGAATGAAAGATATAAAGAAAGAGAGAAAGAAAGAAAGAAACTAAAGAAAGAATGTTAGAATGTATTAAAATTAGAATGAAAGATATCAAGAAAGAAAGAAAGAAACTAAAGATAGAATGTTAAAAGGTATTAATGCTAGAATGAAAGATATAAGGAAAGAAAGAAAGAAAGAAAGAAACTAAAGATAGAATGTTAGAAGGTATTAAAGCTAGAATGAAAGATATCAAGAAAGAAAGGAAAAAAGAAACTCAAGATAGAATGCTAGAAGGTATTAAAGCTAGAATGAAAGATATGAAGAAAGAAAGAAAGAAAGAAAGAAACTAAAGAAAGAATGTTAGAAGTTATTAAAATTAGAATGAAAGATATCATGAAAGAAAGAAAGAAAGAAAATAAAGATAGAATGTTAGAAGGTATTAAAGCTAGAATCAAAGATATAAAGAAAGAAAGAAAGAAAGAAAGAAAGAAAGAAAGAAAGAAAGAAACTAAAGATAGAATGTTAGAAGGTATTAAAGCTAGAATGAAAGATATCAAGAAAGAAAGGAAAAAAGAAACTAAAGATAGAATGTTAGAAGGTATAAAAGCTAGAATGAAAGATATAAAGAAAGAAAGAAAGAAACTAAAGATAGAATGTTAGAAGGTATTAAAGCTAGAATGAAAGATATAAAGAAAGAAAGAAAGAAAGAAAGAAAGAAAGAAAGAAAGAAAGAAAGAAAGAAAGAAAGAAAGAAAGAAAGAAAGAAAGAAACTAAAGATAGAATGTTAGAAGGTATTAAAGCTAGAATGAAAGATATCAAGAAAGAAAGAAAGAAACTAAAGATAGAATGTTAGAAGGTATTAAAGCTAGAATGAAAGATATCAAGAAAGAAAGAAAGGAAGAAAGAAACTAAAGATAGAATGTTAGAAGGTATTAAAGCTAGAATGAAAGATATCAAGAAAGAAAGAAAGAAAGAAATTAAAGATAGAATGTTAGAAGGTATTAAAGCTAGAATGAAAGATATAAAGAAAGAAAGAAAGAAAGAAACTAAAGAAAGTATGTTAGAATGTATTAAAATTACAATGAAAGATATGAAGAAAGAAAGAAAGAAACTAAAGATAGAATGTTAGAAGGTATTAAAGCTAGAATGAAAGATATAAAGAAAGAAAGAAAGAAACTAAAGAAAGAATGTTATAAGGTATTAAAATTAGAATGAAAGATATCAAGAAAGAAAGAAAGAAAGAAACTAAAGATAGAATGTTAGAAGGTATTAAAGCTAGAATGAAAGATATCAAGAAAGAAAGGAAAAAAGAAACTAAAGATAGAATGTTAGAAGGTATTAAAGCTAGAATAAAGATATCAAGAAAGAAAGAAAGAAAGAAACTAAAGATAGAATATTAGAAGGTATTAAAGCTAGAATGAAATATATAAAGAAAGAAAGAAAGAAAGAAAGTAAAGAAAGAATTTTAGAAGGTATTAAAATTAGAATGAAAGATATCAAGAAAGAAAGAACGAAAGAAACTAAAGCTAGAATGTTAGAAGGTATTAAAGCTAGAATGAAAGATATCAAGAAAGAAAGAAAGAAACTAAAGATAGAATGTTAAAAGGTATTAATGCTAGAATGAAAGATATAAGGAAAGAAAGAAAGAAAGAAAGAAACTAAAGATAGAATGTTAGAAGGTATTAAAGCTAGAATGAAAGATATCAAGAAAGAAAGGAAAAAAGAAACTCAAGATAGAATGCTAGAAGGTATTAAAGCTAGAATGAAAGATATGAAGAAAGAAAGAAAGAAAGAAAGAAACTAAAGAAAGAATGTTAGAAGTTATTAAAATTAGAATGAAAGATATCATGAAAGAAAGAAAGAAAGAAAATAAAGATAGAATGTTAGAAGGTATTAAAGCTAGAATCAAAGATATAAAGAAAGAAAGAAAGAAAGAAAGAAAGAAACTAAAGATAGAATGTTAGAAGGTATTAAAGCTAGAATGAAAGATATCAAGAAAGAAAGGAAAAAAGAAACTAAAGATAGAATGTTAGAAGGTATAAAAGCTAGAATGAAAGATATAAAGAAAGAAAGAAAGAAACTAAAGATAGAATGTTAGAAGGTATTAAAGCTAGAATGAAAGATATAAAGAAAGAAAGAAAGAAAGAAAGAAAGAAAGAAAGAAAGAAAGAAAGAAAGAAACTAAAGATAGAATGTTAGAAGGTATTAAAGCTAGAATGAAAGATATCAAGAAAGAAAAAAAGAAACTAAAGATAGAATGTTAGAAGGTATTAAAGCTAGAATGAAAGATATCAAGAAAGAAAGGAAAAAAGAAACTAAAGATAGAATGTTAGAAGGTATAAAAGCTAGAATGAAAGATATAAAGAAAGAAAGAAAGAAACTAAAGATAGAATGTTAGAAGTTATTATAGCTAGAATGAAAGATATCAAGAAGGAAAGGAAAAAAGAAACTAAAGATAGAATGTTAGAAGGTATTAAAGCTAGAATGAAAGATATCAAGAAAGAAGGAAAGAAATTAAAGATAGAATGTTAGAAGTTATTATAGCTAGAATGAAAGATATAAAGAAAGAAAGAAAGAAAGAAAGAAAGAAAGAAACTAAAGATAGAATGTTAGAAGGTATTAAAGCTAGAATGAAAGATATCAAGAAGGAAAGGAAAAAAGAAACTAAAGATAGAATGTTAGAAGGTATTAAAGCTAGAATGAAAGATATCAAGAAAGAAGGAAAGAAAGTAAAGATAGAATGTTAGAAGTTATTATAGCTAGAATGAAAGATATAAAGAAAGAAAGAAAGAAAGAAACTAAAGATAGAATGTTAGAAGGTATTAAAACTAGAATGAAAGATATCAAGAAAAATAAAGAAAGATACTAAAGATAGAATGTTAGAAGGTATTAAAGCTTGAATGAAAGATATAAAGAAAGAAAGAAAGAAACTAAAGATAGAATGTTAGAAGGTATTAAAGCTAGAATGAAAGATATAAAGAAAGAAAGAAAGAAACTAAAGATAGAATGTAAAAAGGTATTAAAACTAGAAGGAAAGATATCAAGAAAGAAAGAAAGAAAGAAACTAAAGAAAGAATGTTAGAAGGTATTAAAGCTAGAATGAAAGATATAAAGAAAGAAAGAAAGAAACTAAAGAAAGAATGTTAGAAGGTATTAAAATTAGAATGAATGATATCAAGAAAGAAAGAAAGAAAGAAACTAAAGAGAGAATGTTAGAAGGTATTAAAGCTAGAATAAAAAATATAAAGAAAGAAAGAAAGAAACTAAGGATAGAATGTTAGAAGGTATTAAAGCTAGAATGAAAGATATCAAGAAAGAAAGAAAGTAAGAAACTAAAGATAGAATGTTAGAAGGTATTAAAGCTAGAAAGAAAGATATAAAGAAAGAAAGAAAGAAAGAAACTAAAGAAAGAATGTTAGAAGGTATTAAAATTAGAATGAAAGATGTCATGAAAAAAAGAAAGAAACTAAAGAGAATGTTAGAAGGTATTAAAGCTAGAATGAAAGATATAAAGAAAGAAAGAAAGAAAGAAACTAAAGATAGAATGTTAAAAGGTATTAAAGCTAGAATGAAAGATATCAAGAAAGAAAGGAAAAAAGAAACTAAAGATAGAATGTTAGAAGGTATAAAAGCTAGAATGAAAGATATAAAGAAAGAAAGAAAGAAAGAAACTAAAGATACAATGTTAGAAGGTATTAAAGATAGAATGAAAGATATCAAGAAAGAAGGAAAGAAAGAAAGTAAAGATAGAATATTAGAAGGTATTAAAGCTAGAATGAAAGATATAAAGAAAGAAAGAAAGAAACTAAAGATAGAATGTTAGAAGGTATTAAAACTAGAATGAAAGATATCAAGAAAGAAAGAAAGAAAGAAACTAAAGATAGAATATTAGCAGGTATGAAAACTAGAATGAAAGTTATCAAGAAAGAAAGAAAGAAACTGAAGATAGAATGTTAGAATGTATTAAAGGTATAATGAAAGACATAAAGAAAGAAAGAAAGAAACCTAAGACAGAGTGTTAGAAGGTATTGAAACTAGAAGGAGAGATATCAAGAAAGAAAGAAATAAACTAAAGATAGAATATTAGAAGGTATTAAAGCTAGAATGAAATATATAAAGAAAGAAAGAAAGAAAGAAACTAAAGAAAGAATTTTAGAAGGTATTAAAATTAGAATGAAAGAAATCAAGAAAAAAAGTAAGAAAGAAACTAAAGAAAGAATATTAGAAGGTATTAAAATTAGAATGAAAGATATCAAGAAAGAAAGAAAGGAAGAAAGAAATTAAAGATAGAATGTTAGAAGGTATTAAAGCTAGAATGAAAGATATCAAGAAAGAAGGAAAGAAAGAAATTAAAGATAGAATGTTAGAAGGTATTACAGCTTGAATGAAAGATATAAAGAAAGAAAGAAAGAAAGAAAGAAAGAAAGAAAGAAAGAAAGAAACTAAAGAAAGAATCTTAGAAGGTATCAAAATTAGAATGAAAGATATCAAGAAAGAAAGAAAGAAACTAAAGATAGAATGTTAGAAAGTATTAAAGCTAGAATGAAAGATATCAAGAAAGAAAGGAAAAAAGAAACTAAAGATAGAATGTTAGAAGGTATTAAAGCTAGAATGAAAGATATAAAGAAAGAAAGAAAGAAATAAACTAAAGATAGAATATTAGAAGGTATTAAAGCTAGAATGAAATATATAAAGAAAGAAAGAAAGAAAGAAACTAAAGAAAGAATGTTAGAAGGTATTAAAATTAGAATGAAAGATATCAAGAAAGAAAGAAAGGAAGAAAGAAACTAAAGATAGAATGTTAGAAGATATTAAAGCTAGAATGAAAGATATAAAGAAAGAAAGTAAGAAAGAAATTAAAGATAGAATGTTAGAAGATATTAAAGCTAGAATGCAATATATAAAGAAAGAAAGAAAGAAAGAAAGAAACTAAAGAAAGTATGTTAGAAGGTATTAAAATTACAATGAAAGATATGAAGAAAGAAAGAAAGAAACTAAAGATAGAATGTTCGAAGGTATTAAAGCTAGAATGAAAGATATAAAGAAAGAAAGAAAGAAACTGAAGAAAGAATGTTAGAAGGTATTAAAATTAGAATGAAAGATATCAAGAAAGAAAGAAAGAAACTAAAGATAGAATGTTAGAAGGTATTAAAGCAAGAATGAAAGATATAAAGAAAGAAAGAAAGAAAGAAACTAAAGATAGAATGTTAGAAGGTATTAAAGCTAGAATGAAAGATATCAAGAAAGAAAGGAAAAAAGAAACTAAAGATAGAATGTTAGAAGGTATTAAAGCTAGAATGAAAGATATCAAGAAAGAAAGAAAGAAAGAAACTAAAGAAAGAATATTAGAAGGTATTAAAGCTAGAATGAAATATATAAAGAAAGAAAGAAAGAAAGAAATTAAAGATAGAATGTTAGAAGGTATTACAGCTTGAATGAAAGATATAAAGAAAGAAAGAAAGAAAGAAAGAAACTAAAGAAAGAATCTTAGAAGGTATCAAAATTAGAATGAAAGATATCAAGAAAGAAAGAAAGAAACTAAAGATAGAATGTTAGAAGGTATTAAAGCTAGAATGAAAGATATCAAGAAAGAAAGGAAAAAAGAAACTAAAGATAGAATGTTAGAAGGTATTAAAGCTAGAATGAAAGATATAAAGAAAGAAAGAAAGAAATAAACTAAAGATAGAATATTAGAAGGTATTAAAGCTAGAATGAAATATATAAAGAAAGAAAGAAAGAAAGAAACTAAAGAAAGAATGTTAGAAGGTATTAAAATTAGAATGAAAGATATCAAGAAAGAAAGAAAGGAAGAAAGAAACTAAAGATAGAATGTTAGAAGATATTAAAGCTAGAATGAAAGATATAAAGAAAGAAAGAAAGAAAGAAATTAAAGATAGAATGTTAGAAGATATTAAAGCTAGAATGCAATATATAAAGAAAGAAAGAAGGAAAGAAAGAAACTAAAGAAAGTATGTTAGAAGGTATTAAAATTACAATGAAAGATATGAAGAAAGAAAGAAAGAAACTAAAGATAGAATGTTCGAAGGTATTAAAGCTAGAATGAAAGATATAAAGAAAGAAAGAAAGAAACTAAAGAAAGAATGTTAGAAGGTATTAAAATTAGAATGAAAGATATCAAGAAAGAAAGAAAGAAACTAAAGATAGAATGTTAGAAGGTATTAAAGCAAGAATGAAAGATATCAAGAAAGAAAGGAAAAAAGAAACTAAAGATAGAATGTTAGAAGGTATAAAAGCTGGAATGAAAGATATAAAGAAAGAAAGAAAGAAAGAAACTAAAGATACAATGTTAGAAGGTATTAAAGATAGAATGAAAGATATCAAGAAAGAAGGAAAGAAAGAAAGTAAAGATAGAATATTAGAAGGTATTAAAGCTAGAATGAAAGATATAAAGAAAGAAAGAAAGAAAGAAACTAAAGATAGAATATTAGAAGGTATTAAAACTAGAATGAAAGATATCAAGAAAGAAAGAAAGAAAGAAACTAAAGATAGAATATTAGCAGGTATGAAAACTAGAATGAAAGTTATCAAGAAAGAAAGAAAGAAACTGAAGATAGAATGTTAGAATGTTTTAAAGCTATAATGAAAGACATAAAGAAAGAAAGAAAGAAACTAAAGACAGAGTGTTAGAAGGTATTGAAACTAGAAGGAGAGATATCAAGAAAGAAAGAAATAAACTAAAGATAGAATATTAGAAGGTATTAAAGCTAGAATGAAATATATAAAGAAAGAAAGAAAGAAAGAAACTAAAGAAAGAATTTTAGAAGGTATTAAAATTAGAATGAAAGAAATCAAGAAAAAAAGTAAGAAAGAAACTAAAGAAAGAATATTAGAAGGTATTAAAATTAGAATGAAAGATATCAAGAAAGAAAGAAAGGAAGAAAGAAATTAAAGATAGAATGTTAGAAGGTATTAAAGCTAGAATGAAAGATATCAAGAAAGAAAGAAAGAAAGAAAGAAAGAAAGAAAGAAAGAAACTAAAGAAAGAATCTTAGAAGGTATCAAAATTAGAATGAAAGATATCAAGAAAGAAAGAAAGAAACTAAAGATAGAATGTTAGAAAGTATTAAAGCTAGAATGAAAGATATCAAGAAAGAAAGGAAAAAAGAAACTAAAGATAGAATGTTAGAAGGTATTAAAGCTAGAATGAAAGATATAAAGAAAGAAAGAAAGAAATAAACTAAAGATAGAATATTAGAAGGTATTAAAGCTAGAATGAAATATATAAAGAAAGAAAGAAAGAAAGAAACTAAAGAAAGAATGTTAGAAGGTATTAAAATTAGAATGAAAGATATCAAGAAAGAAAGAAAGGAAGAAAGAAACTAAAGATAGAATGTTAGAAGATATTAAAGCTAGAATGAAAGATATAAAGAAAGAAAGTAAGAAAGAAATTAAAGATAGAATGTTAGAAGATATTAAAGCAAGAATGCAATATATAAAGAAAGAAAGAAAGAAAGAAAGAAAGAAACTAAAGAAAGTATGTTAGAAGGTATTAAAATTACAATGAAAGATATGAAGAAAGAAAGAAAGAAACTAAAGATAGAATGTTCGAAGGTATTAAAGCTAGAATGAAAGATATAAAGAAAGAAAGAAAGAAACTGAAGAAAGAATGTTAGAAGGTATTAAAATTAGAATGAAAGATATCAAGAAAGAAAGAAAGAAACTAAAGATAGAATGTTAGAAGGTATTAAAGCAAGAATGAAAGATATAAAGAAAGAAAGAAAGAAACTAAAGATAGAATGTTAGAAGGTATTAAAGCTAGAATGAAAGATATCAAGAAAGAAAGGAAAAAAGAAACTAAAGATAGAATGTTAGAAGGTATTAAAGCTAGAATGAAAGATATCAAGAAAGAAAGAAAGAAAGAAACTAAAGAAAGAATATTAGAAGGTATTAAAGCTAGAATGAAATATATAAAGAAAGAAAGAAAGAAAGAAATTAAAGATAGAATGTTAGAAGGTATTACAGCTTGAATGAAAGATATAAAGAAAGAAAGAAAGAAAGAAAGAAAGAAACTAAAGAAAGAATCTTAGAAGGTATCAAAATTAGAATGAAAGATATCAAGAAAGAAAGAAAGAAACTAAAGATAGAATGTTAGAAGGTATTAAAGCTAGAATGAAAGATATCAAGAAAGAAAGGAAAAAAGAAACTAAAGATAGAATGTTAGAAGGTATTAAAGCTAGAATGAAAGATATAAAGAAAGAAAGAAAGAAATAAACTAAAGATAGAATATTAGAAGGTATTAAAGCTAGAATGAAATATATAAAGAAAGAAAGAAAGAAAGAAACTAAAGAAAGAATGTTAGAAGGTATTAAAATTAGAATGAAAGATATCAAGAAAGAAAGAAAGGAAGAAAGAAACTAAAGATAGAATGTTAGAAGATATTAAAGCTAGAATGAAAGATATAAAGAAAGAAAGAAAGAAAGAAATTAAAGATAGAATGTTAGAAGATATTAAAGCTAGAATGCAATATATAAAGAAAGAAAGAAAGAAGGAAAGAAAGAAACTAAAGAAAGTATGTTAGAAGGTATTAAAATTACAATGAAAGATATGAAGAAAGAAAGAAAGAAACTAAAGATAGAATGTTCGAAGGTATTAAAGCTAGAATGAAAGATATAAAGAAAGAAAGAAAGAAACTAAAGAAAGAATGTTAGAAGGTATTAAAATTAGAATGAAAGATATCAAGAAAGAAAGAAAGAAACTAAAGATAGAATGTTAGAAGGTATTAAAGCAAGAATGAAAGATATCAAGAAAGAAAGGAAAAAAGAAACTAAAGATAGAATGTTAGAAGGTATAAAAGCTGGAATGAAAGATATAAAGAAAGAAAGAAAGAAAGAAACTAAAGATACAATGTTAGAAGGTATTAAAGATAGAATGAAAGATATCAAGAAAGAAGGAAAGAAAGAAAGTAAAGATAGAATATTAGAAGGTATTAAAGCTAGAATGAAAGATATAAAGAAAGAAAGAAAGAAAGAAACTAAAGATAGAATATTAGCAGGTATGAAAACTAGAATGAAAGTTATCAAGGAAGAAAGAAAGAAACTGAAGATAGAATGTTAGAATGTATTAAAGCTATAATGAAAGATATAAAGAAAGAAAGAAAGAAACTAAAGACAGAGTGTTAGAAGGTATTGAAACTAGAAGGAGAGATATCAAGAAAGAAAGAAATAAACTAAAGATAGAATATTAGAAGGTATTAAAGCTAGAATGAAATATATAAAGAAAGAAAGAAAGAAAGAAACTAAAGAAAGAATTTTAGAAGGTATTAAAATTAGAATGAAAGAAATCAAGAAAAAAAGTAAGAAAGAAACTAAAGAGAGAATATTAGAAGGTATTAAAATTAGGATGAAAGATATCAAGAAAGAAAGAAAGGAAGAAAGAAATTAAAGATAGAATGTTAGAAGGTATTAAAGCTAGAATGAAAGATATCAAGAAAGAAAGAAAGAAAGAAATTAAAGATAGAATGTTAGAAGGTATTACAGCTTGAATGAAAGATATAAAGAAAGAAAGAAAGAAAGAAAGAAAGAAAGAAACTAAAGAAAGAATCTTAGAAGGTATCAAAATTAGAATGAAAGATATCAAGAAAGAAAGAAAGAAACTAAAGATAGAATGTTAGAAAGTATTAAAGCTAGAATGAAAGATATCAAGAAAGAAAGGAAAAAAGAAACTAAAGATAGAATGTTAGAAGGTATTAAAGCTAGAATGAAAGATATAAAGAAAGAAAGAAAGAAATAAACTAAAGATAGAATATTAGAAGGTATTAAAGCTAGAATGAAACATATAAAGAAAGAAAGAAAGAAAGAAACTAAAGAAAGAATGTTAGAAGGTATTAAAATTAGAATGAAAGATATCAAGAAAGAAAGAAAGGAAGAAAGAAACTAAAGATAGAATGTTAGAAGATATTAAAGCTAGAATGAAAGATATAAAGAAAGAAAGAAAGAAAGAAAGAAATTAAAGATAGAATGTTAGAAGATATTAAAGCTAGAATGCAATATATAAAGAAAGAAAGAAAGAAAGAAAGAAAGAAACTAAAGAAAGTATGTTAGAAGGTATTAAAATTACAATGAAAGATATGAAGAAAGAAAGAAAGAAACTAAAGATAGAATGTTCGAAGGTATTAAAGCTAGAATGAAAGATATAAAGAAAGAAAGAAAGAAACTGAAGAAAGAATGTTAGAAGGTATTAAAATTAGAATGAAAGATATCAAGAAAGAAAGAAAGAAACTAAAGATAGAATGTTAGAAGGTATTAAAGCAAGAATGAAAGATATCAAGAAAGAAAGGAAAAAAGAAACTAAAGATAGAATGTTAGAAGGTATAAAAGCTAGAATGAAAGATATAAAGAAAGAAAGAAAGAAAGAAACTAAAGATACAATGTTAGAAGGTATTAAAGATAGAATGAAAGATATCAAGAAAGAAGGAAAGAAAGAAAGTAAAGATAGAATATTAGAAGGTATTAAAGCTAGAATGAAAGATATAAAGAAAGAAAGAAAGAAAGAAACTAAAGATAGAATGTTAGAAGGTATTAAAACTAGAATGAAAGATATCAAGAAAGAAAGAAAGAAAGAAACTAAAGATAGAATATTAGCAGGTATGAAAACTAGAATGAAAGTTATCAAGAAAGAAAGAAAGAAACTGAAGATAGAATGTTAGAATGTATTAAAGCTATAATGAAAGATATAAAGAAAGAAAGAAAGAAACTAAAGACAGAGTGTTAGAAGGTATTGAAACTAGAAGGAGAGATATCAAGAAAGAAAGAAATAAACTAAAGATAGAATATTAGAAGGTATTAAAGCTAGAATGAAATATATAAAGAAAGAAAGAAAGAAAGAAACTAAAGAAAGAATTTTAGAAGGTATTAAAATTAGAATGAAAGAAATCAAGAAAAAAAGTAAGAAAGAAACTAAAGAAAGAATATTAGAAGGTATTAAAATTAGAATGAAAGATATCAAGAAAGAAAGAAAGGAAGAAAGAAATTAAAGATAGAATGTTAGAAGGTATTAAAGCTAGAATGAAAGATATCAAGAAAGAAAGAAAGAAAGAAATTAAAGATAGAATGTTAGAAGGTATTACAGCTTGAATGAAAGATATAAAGAAAGAAAGAAAGAAAGAAAGAAAGAAACTAAAGAAAGAATCTTAGAAGGTATCAAAATTAGAATGAAAGATATCAAGAAAGAAAGAAAGAAACTAAAGATAGAATGTTAGAAAGTATTAAAGCTAGAATGAAAGATATCAAGAAAGAAAGGAAAAAAGAAACTAAAGATAGAATGTTAGAAGGTATTAAAGCTAGAATGAAAGATATAAAGAAAGAAAGAAAGAAATAAACTAAAGATAGAATATTAGAAGGTATTAAAGCTAGAATGAAATATATAAAGAAAGAAAGAAAGAAAGAAACTAAAGAAAGAATGTTAGAAGGTATTAAAATTAGAATGAAGGATATCAAGAAAGAAAGAAAGGAAGAAAGAAACTAAAGATAGAATGTTAGAAGATATTAAAGCTAGAATGAAAGATATAAAGAAAGAAAGAAAGAAAGAAATTAAAGATAGAATGTTAGAAGATATTAAAGCTAGAATGCAATATATAAAGAAAGAAAGAAAGAAAGAAACTAAAGAAAGTATGTTAGAAGGTATTAAAATTACAATGAAAGATATGAAGAAAGAAAGAAAGAAACTAAAGATAGAATGTTCGAAGGTATTAAAGCTAGAATGAAAGATATAAAGAAAGAAAGAAAGAAACTGAAGAAAGAATGTTAGAAGGTATTAAAATTAGAATGAAAGATATCAAGAAAGAAAGAAAGAAACTAAAGATAGAATGTTAGAAGGTATTAAAGCAAGAATGAAAGATATAAAGAAAGAAAGAAAGAAAGAAACTAAAGATAGAATGTTAGAAGGTATTAAAGCTAGAATGAAAGATATCAAGAAAGAAAGGAAAAAAGAAACTAAAGATAGAATGTTAGAAGGTATTAAAGCTAGAATGAAAGATATCAAGAAAGAAAGAAAGAAAGAAACTAAAGAAAGAATATTAGAAGGTATTAAAGCTAGAATGAAAGATATCAAGAAAGAAAGAAAGAAACTAAAGATAGAATGTTAGAAGGTATTAAAGCTAGAATGAAAGATATAAAGAAAAAAAGAAAGAAAGAAACTAAAGAAAGAATGTTAGAATGTATTAAAATTAGAATGAAAGATATCATGAAAGAAAGAAAGAAATAAACTAAAGATAGAATATTAGAAGGTATTAAAGCTAGAATGAAATATATAAAGAAAGAAAGAAAGAAAGAAACTAAAGAAAGAATGTTAGAAGGTATTAAAATTAGAATGAAAGATATCAAGAAAGAAAGAAAGGAAGAAAGAAACTAAAGATAGAATGTTAGAAGATATTAAAGCTAGAATGAAAGATATAAAGAAAGAAAGAAAGAAAGAAATTAAAGATAGAATGTTAGAAGATATTAAAGCTAGAATGCAATATATAAAGAAAGAAAGAAAGAAAGAAGGAAAGAAAGAAACTAAAGAAAGTATGTTAGAAGGTATTAAAATTACAATGAAAGATATGAAGAAAGAAAGAAAGAAACTAAAGATAGAATGTTCGAAGGTATTAAAGCTAGAATGAAAGATATAAAGAAAGAAAGAAAGAAACTAAAGAAAGAATGTTAGAAGGTATTAAAATTAGAATGAAAGATATCAAGAAAGAAAGAAAGAAACTAAAGATAGAATGTTAGAAGGTATTAAAGCTAGAATGAAAGATATCAAGAAAGAAAGGAAAAAAGAAACTAAAGATAGAATGTTAGAAGGTATTAAAGCTAGAATGAAAGATATCAAGAAAGAAAGAAAGAAAGAAACTAAAGAAAGAATATTAGAAGGTATTAAAGCTAGAATGAAATATATAAAGAAAGAAAGAAAGAAAGAAACTAAAGAAAGAATTTTAGAAGGTATTAAAATTAGAATGAAAGATATCAAGAAAGAAAGAACGAAAGAAACTAAAGATAGAATGTTAGAAGGTATTAAAGCTAGAATGAAAGATATAAGGAAAGAAAGAAAGAAAGAAAGAAACTAAAGATAGAATGTTAGAAGGTATTAAAGCTAGAATGAAAGATATCAAGAAAGAAAGGAAAAAAGAAACTCAAGATAGAATGTTAGAAGGTATTAAAGCTAGAATGAAAGATATGAAGAAAGAAAGAAAGAAAGAAAGTAACTAAAGAAAGAATGTTAGAAGTTATTAAAATTAGAATGAAAGATATCATGAAAGAAAGAAAGAAAGAAAATAAGGATAGAATGTTAGAAGGTATTAAAGCTAGAATGAAAGATATAAAGAAGGAAAGAAAGAAAGAAAGAAAGAAACTAAAGAAAGAATGTTAGAAGGTATTAAAATTAGAATGAAAGATATAAAGAAAGAAAGAAAGAAAGAAACTAAAGAAAGAATTTTAGAAGATATTTAAATTAGAATGAAAGAAATCAAGAAAAAAAGAAAGAAAGAAACTAAAGAAAGAATGTTAGAAGGTATTAAAGCTAGAATGAAAGATATCAAGAAAGAAAGAAAGAAAGAAATTAAAGATAGAATGTTAGAAGGTATTAAAGCTAGAATGAAAGATATAAAGAAAGAAAGAAAGAAAGAAACTAAAGAAAGAATATTAGAAGGTATCAAAATTAGAATGAAAGATATCAAGAAAGAAAGAAAGAAACTAAAGATAGAATGTTAGAAGGTATTAAAGCTAGAATGAAAGATATCAAGAAAGAAAGGAAAAAAGAAACTAAAGATAGAATGTTAGAAGGTATTAAAGCTAGAATGAAAGATATAAAGAAAGAAAGAAAGAAAGAAAGAAAGAAAGAAAGAAAGAAAGAAAGAAACTAAAGATAGAATGTTAGAAGGTATTAAAGCTAGAATTAAAGATATCAAGAAAGAAAGGAAAAAAGAAACTAAAGATAGAATGTTAGAAGGTATTATAGCTAGAATGAAAGATATAAAGAAAGAAAGAAAGAAAGAAACTAAAGATAGAATGTTAGAAGATATTAAAGCTAGAATGAAAGATATCAAGAAAGAAAGGAAAAAAGAAACTAAAGATAGAATGTTAGAAGGTATTAAAGCTAGAATGAAAGATATCAAGAAAGAAACAAAGAAAGAAACTAAAGAAAGAATATTAGAAGGTATTAAAGCTAGAATGAAATATATAAAGAAAGAAAGAAAGAAAGAAACTAAAGAAAGAATTTTAGAAGGTATTAAAATTAGAATGAAAGATATCAAGAAAGAAAGAACGAAAGAAACTAAAGATAGAATGTTAGAAGGTATTAAAGCTAGAATGAAAGATATAAGGAAAGAAAGAAAGAAAGAAAGAAACTAAAGATAGAATGTTAGAAGGTATTAAAGCTAGAATGAAAGATATCAAGAAAGAAAGGAAAAAAGAAACTCAAGATAGAATGTTAGAAGGTATTAAAGCTAGAATGAAAGATATGAAGAAAGAAAGAAAGAAAGAAAGTAACTAAAGAAAGAATGTTAGAAGTTATTAAAATTAGAATGAAAGATATCATGAAAGAAAGAAAGAAAGAAAATAAGGATAGAATGTTAGAAGGTATTAAAATTAGAATGAAAGATATAAAGAAAGAAAGAAAGAAAGAAACTAAAGAAAGAATTTTAGAAGATATTTAAATTAGAATGAAAGAAATCAAGAAAAAAAGAAAGAAAGAAACTAAAGAAAGAATGTTAGAAGGTATTAAAGCTAGAATGAAAGATATCAAGAAAGAAAGAAAGAAAGAAACTAAAGAAAGAATGTTAGAAGGTATTAAAATTAGAATGAAAGATATAAAGAAAGAAAGAAAGAAAGAAAGAAACTAAAGAAAGAATTTTAGAAGATATTTAAATTAGAATGAAAGAAATCAAGAAAAAAAGAAAGAAAGAAACTAAAGAAAGACTGTTAGAAGGTATTAAAGCTAGAATGAAAGATATCAAGAAAGAAAGAAAGAAAGAAATTAAAGATAGAATGTTAGAAGGTATTAAAGCTAGAATGAAAGATATAAAGAAAGAAAGAAAGAAAGAAACTAAAGAAAGAATATTAGAAGGTATCAAAATTAGAATGAAAGATATCAAGAAAGAAAGAAAGAAACTAAAGATAGAATGTTAGAAGGTATTAAAGCTAGAATGAAAGATATCAAGAAATAAAGGAAAAAAGAAACTAAAGATAGAATGTTAGAAGGTATTAAAGCTAGAATGAAAGATATAAAGAAAGAAAGAAAGAAAGAAAGAAAGAAACTAAAGATAGAATGTTAGAAGGTATTAAAGCTAGAATTAAAGATATCAAGAAGGAAAGGAAAAAGGAAACTAAAGATAGAATGTTAGAAGGTATTAAAGCTAGAATGAAAGATATCAAGAAAGAAAGGAAAAAAGAAACTAAAGATAGAATGTTAGAAGGTATTAAAGCTTGAATGAAAGATATAAAGAAAGAAAGAAAGAAACTAAAGATAGAATGTTAGATGGTATTAAAGCTAGAATGAAAGATATAAGGAAAGAAAGAAGGAAACTAAAGATAGAATGTTAAAAGGTATTGAAACTAGAAGGAAAGATATCAAGAAAGAAAGAAAAAAAAGAAACTAAAGATAGAATATTAGAAGATATTAAAGCTAGAATGAAAGATATAAAGAAAGAAAGAAAGAAACTAAAGAAAGAATGTTAGAAGGTATTAAAATTAGAATGAAAGATATCAAGAAAGAAAGAAAGAAAGAAAGAAACTAAAGATAGAATGTTAGAAGGTATTAAAGCTAGAATAAAAAATATAAAGAAAGAAAGAAAGAAACTAAGGATAGAATGTTAGAAGGTATTAAAGCTAGAATGAAAGATATCAAGAAAGAAAGAAAGTAAGAAACTAAAGATAGAATGTTAGAAGGTATTAAAGCTAGAATGAAAGATATAAAGAAAGAAAGAAAGAAAGAAACTAAAGAAAGAATGTTAGAAGGTATTAAAATTAGAATGAAAGATGTCATGAAAAAAAGAAAGAAAGAAACTAAAGAGAATGTTAGAAGGTATTAAAGCTAGAATGAAAGATATAAAGAAAGAAAGAAAGAAAGAAACTAAAGATAGAATGTTAGAAGGTATTAAAGCTAGAATGAAAGATACCAAGAAAGAAAGGAAAAAAGAAACTAAAGATAGAATGTTAGAAGGTATAAAAGCTAGAATGAAAGATATAAAGAAAGAAAGAAAGAAAGAAACTAAAGATACAATGTTAGAAGGTATTAAAGATAGAATGAAAGATATCAAGAAAGAAGGAAAGAAAGAAAGTAAAGATAGAATATTAGAAGGTATTAAAGCTAGAATGAAAGATATAAAGAAAGAAAGAAAGAAAGAAACTAAAGATAGAATGTTAGAAGGTATTAAAACTAGAATGAAAGATATCAAGAAAGAAAGAAAGAAAGAAACTAAAGATAGAATATTAGCAGGTATGAAAACTAGAATGAAAGTTATCAAGAAAGAAAGAAAGAAACTAAAGATAGAATGTTAGAATGTATTAAAGCTATAATGAAAGATATAAAGAAAGAAAGAAAGAAACTAAAGACAGAGTGTTAGAAGGTATTGAAACTAGAAGGAGAGATATCAAGAAAGAAAGAAATAAACTAAAGATAGAATATTAGAAGGTATTAAAGCTAGAATGAAATATATAAAGAAAGAAAGAAAGAAAGAAACTAAAGAAAGAATTTTAGAAGGTATTAAAATTAGAATGAAAGAAATCAAGAAAAAAAGTAAGAAAGAAACTAAAGAAAGAATATTAGAAGGTATTAAAATTAGAATGAAAGATATCAAGAAAGAAAGAAAGGAAGAAAGAAATTAAAGATAGAATGTTAGAAGGTATTAAAGCTAGAATGAAAGATATCAAGAAAGAAAGAAAGAAAGAAATTAAAGATAGAATGTTAGAAGGTATTACAGCTTGAATGAAAGATATAAAGAAAGAAAGAAAGAAAGAAAGAAAGAAACTAAAGAAAGAATCTTAGAAGGTATCAAAATTAGAATGAAAGATATCAAGAAAGAAAGAAAGAAACTAAAGATAGAATGTTAGAAAGTATTAAAGCTAGAATGAAAGATATCAAGAAAGAAAGGAAAAAAGAAACTAAAGATAGAATGTTAGAAGGTATTAAAGCTAGAATGAAAGATATAAAGAAAGAAAGAAAGAAATAAACTAAAGATAGAATATTAGAAGGTATTAAAGCTAGAATGAAATATATAAAGAAAGAAAGAAAGAAAGAAACTAAAGAAAGAATGTTAGAAGGTATTAAAATTAGAATGAAGGATATCAAGAAAGAAAGAAAGGAAGAAAGAAACTAAAGATAGAATGTTAGAAGATATTAAAGCTAGAATGAAAGATATAAAGAAAGAAAGAAAGAAAGAAATTAAAGATAGAATGTTAGAAGATATTAAAGCTAGAATGCAATATATAAAGAAAGAAAGAAAGAAAGAAAGAAACTAAAGAAAGTATGTTAGAAGGTATTAAAATTACAATGAAAGATATGAAGAAAGAAAGAAAGAAACTAAAGATAGAATGTTCGAAGGTATTAAAGCTAGAATGAAAGATATAAAGAAAGAAAGAAAGAAACTGAAGAAAGAATGTTAGAAGGTATTAAAATTAGAATGAAAGATATCAAGAAAGAAAGAAAGAAACTAAAGATAGAATGTTAGAAGGTATTAAAGCAAGAATGAAAGATATAAAGAAAGAAAGAAAGAAAGAAACTAAAGATAGAATGTTAGAAGGTATTAAAGCTAGAATGAAAGATATCAAGAAAGAAAGGAAAAAAGAAACTAAAGATAGAATGTTAGAAGGTATTAAAGCTAGAATGAAAGATATCAAGAAAGAAAGAAAGAAAGAAACTAAAGAAAGAATATTAGAAGGTATTAAAGCTAGAATGAAATATATAAAGAAAGAAAGAAAGAAAGAAATTAAAGATAGAATGTTAGAAGGTATTACAGCTTGAATGAAAGATATAAAGAAAGAAAGAAAGAAAGAAAGAAACTAAAGAAAGAATCTTAGAAGGTATCAAAATTAGAATGAAAGATATCAAGAAAGAAAGAAAGAAACTAAAGATAGAATGTTAGAAGGTATTAAAGCTAGAATGAAAGATATAAAGAAAAAAAGAAAGAAAGAAACTAAAGAAAGAATGTTAGAATGTATTAAAATTAGAATGAAAGATATCATGAAAGAAAGAAAGAAATAAACTAAAGATAGAATATTAGAAGGTATTAAAGCTAGAATGAAATATATAAAGAAAGAAAGAAAGAAAGAAACTAAAGAAAGAATGTTAGAAGGTATTAAAATTAGAATGAAAGATATCAAGAAAGAAAGAAAGGAAGAAAGAAACTAAAGATAGTATGTTAGAAGATATTAAAGCTAGAATGAAAGATATAAAGAAAGAAAGAAAGAAAGAAATTAAAGATAGAATGTTAGAAGATATTAAAGCTAGAATGCAATATATAAAGAAAGAAAGAAAGAAAGAAGGAAAGAAAGAAACTAAAGAAAGTATGTTAGAAGGTATTAAAATTACAATGAAAGATATGAAGAAAGAAAGAAAGAAACTAAAGATAGAATGTTCGAAGGTATTAAAGCTAGAATGAAAGATATAAAGAAAGAAAGAAAGAAACTAAAGAAAGAATGTTAGAAGGTATTAAAATTAGAATGAAAGATATCAAGAAAGAAAGAAAGAAACTAAAGATAGAATGTTAGAAGGTATTAAAGCTAGAATGAAAGATATCAAGAAAGAAAGGAAAAAAGAAACTAAAGATAGAATGTTAGAAGGTATTAAAGCTAGAATGAAAGATATCAAGAAAGAAAGAAAGAAAGAAACTAAAGAAAGAATATTAGAAGGTATTAAAGCTAGAATGAAATATATAAAGAAAGAAAGAAAGAAAGAAACTAAAGAAAGAATTTTAGAAGGTATTAAAATTAGAATGAAAGATATCAAGAAAGAAAGAAAGAAAGAAACTAAAGATAGAATGTTAGAAGGTATTAAAGCTAGAATGAAAGATATAAGGAAAGAAAGAAAGAAAGAAAGAAACTAAAGATAGAATGTTAGAAGGTATTAAAGCTAGAATGAAAGATATCAAGAAAGAAAGGAAAAAAGAAACTCAAGATAGAATGTTAGAAGGTATTAAAGCTAGAATGAAAGATATGAAGAAAGAAAGAAAGAAAGAAAGTAACTAAAGAAAGAATGTTAGAAGTTATTAAAATTAGAATGAAAGATATCATGAAAGAAAGAAAGAAAGAAAATAAGGATAGAATGTTAGAAGGTATTAAAGCTAGAATGAAAGATATAAAGAAGGAAAGAAAGAAAGAAAGAAAGAAACTAAAGAAAGAATGTTAGAAGGTATTAAAATTAGAATGAAAGATATAAAGAAAGAAAGAAAGAAAGAAACTAAAGAAAGAATTTTAGAAGATATTTAAATTAGAATGAAAGAAATCAAGAAAAAAAGAAAGAAAGAAACTAAAGAAAGAATGTTAGAAGGTATTAAAGCTAGAATGAAAGATATCAAGAAAGAAAGAAAGAAAGAAATTAAAGATAGAATGTTAGAAGGTATTAAAGCTAGAATGAAAGATATAAAGAAAGAAAGAAAGAAAGAAACTAAAGAAAGAATATTAGAAGGTATCAAAATTAGAATGAAAGATATCAAGAAAGAAAGAAAGAAACTAAAGATAGAATGTTAGAAGGTATTAAAGCTAGAATGAAAGATATCAAGAAAGAAAGGAAAAAAGAAACTAAAGATAGAATGTTAGAAGGTATTAAAGCTAGAATGAAAGATATAAAGAAAGAAAGAAAGAAAGAAAGAAAGAAAGAAAGAAACTAAAGATAGAATGTTAGAAGGTATTAAAGCTAGAATTAAAGATATCAAGAAAGAAAGGAAAAAAGAAACTAAAGATAGAATGTTAGAAGGTATTATAGCTAGAATGAAAGATATAAAGAAAGAAAGAAAGAAAGAAACTAAAGATAGAATGTTAGAAGATATTAAAGCTAGAATGAAAGATATCAAGAAAGAAAGGAAAAAAGAAACTAAAGATAGAATGTTAGAAGGTATTAAAGCTAGAATGAAAGATATCAAGAAAGAAACAAAGAAAGAAACTAAAGAAAGAATATTAGAAGGTATTAAAGCTAGAATGAAATATATAAAGAAAGAAAGAAAGAAAGAAACTAAAGAAAGAATTTTAGAAGGTATTAAAATTAGAATGAAAGATATCAAGAAAGAAAGAACGAAAGAAACTAAAGATAGAATGTTAGAAGGTATTAAAGCTAGAATGAAAGATATAAGGAAAGAAAGAAAGAAAGAAAGAAACTAAAGATAGAATGTTAGAAGGTATTAAAGCTAGAATGAAAGATATCAAGAAAGAAAGGAAAAAAGAAACTCAAGATAGAATGTTAGAAGGTATTAAAGCTAGAATGAAAGATATGAAGAAAGAAAGAAAGAAAGAAAGTAACTAAAGAAAGAATGTTAGAAGGTATTAAAGCTAGAATGAAAGATATCAAGAAAAATAAAGAAAGAAACTAAAGATAGAATGTTAGAAGGTATTACAGCTTGAATGAAAGATATAAAGAAAGAAAGAAAGAAACTAAAGAAAGAATGTTAGAAGGTATTAAAATTAGAATGAAAGATATAAAGAAAGAAAGAAAGAAAGAAACTAAAGAAAGAATTTTAGAAGATATTTAAATTAGAATGAAAGAAATCAAGAAAAAAAGAAAGAAAGAAACTAAAGAAAGAATGTTAGAAGGTATTAAAGCTAGAATGAAAGATATGAAGAAAGAAAGAAAGAAAGAAAGTAACTAAAGAAAGAATGTTAGAAGGTATTAAAGCTAGAATGAAAGATATCAAGAAAAATAAAGAAAGAAACTAAAGATAGAATGTTAGAAGGTATTACAGCTTGAATGAAAGATATAAAGAAAGAAAGAAAGAAACTAAAGAAAGAATGTTAGAAGGTATTAAAATTAGAATGAAAGATATAAAGAAAGAAAGAAAGAAAGAAACTAAAGAAAGAATTTTAGAAGATATTTAAATTAGAATGAAAGAAATCAAGAAAAAAAGAAAGAAAGAAACTAAAGAAAGAATGTTAGAAGGTATTAAAGCTAGAATGAAAGATATCAAGAAAGAAAGAAAGAAAGAAATTAAAGATAGAATGTTAGAAGGTATTAAAGCTAGAATGAAAGATATAAAGAAAGAAAGAAAGAAAGAAACTAAAGAAAGAATATTAGAAGGTATCAAAATTAGAATGAAAGATATCAAGAAAGAAAGAAAGAAACTAAAGATAGAATGTTAGAAGGTATTAAAGCTAGAATGAAAGATATCAAGAAAGAAAGGAAAAAAGAAACTAAAGATAGAATGTTAGAAGGTATTAAAGCTAGAATGAAAGATATAAAGAAAGAAAGAAAGAAAGAAAGAAAGAAAGAAAGAAAGAAACTAAAGATAGAATGTTAGAAGGTATTAAAGCTAGAATGAAAGATATCAAGAAAGAAAGGAAAAAAGAAACTAAAGATAGAATGTTAGAAGGTATTATAGCTAGAATGAAAGATATAAAGAAAGAAAGAAAGAAAGAAACTAAAGATAGAATGTTAGAAGATATTAAAGCTAGAATGAAAGATATCAAGAAAGAAAGGAAAAAAGAAACTAAAGATAGAATGTTAGAAGGTATTAAAGCTAGAATGAAAGATATCAAGAAAGAAACAAAGAAAGAAACTAAAGAAAGAATATTAGAAGGTATTAAAGCTAGAATGAAATATATAAAGAAAGAAAGAAAGAAAGAAACTAAAGAAAGAATTTTAGAAGGTATTAAAATTAGAATGAAAGATATCAAGAAAGAAAGAACGAAAGAAACTAAAGATAGAATGTTAGAAGGTATTAAAGCTAGAATGAAAGATATAAGGAAAGAAAGAAAGAAAGAAAGAAACTAAAGATAGAATGTTAGAAGGTATTAAAGCTAGAATGAAAGATATCAAGAAAGAAAGGAAAAAAGAAACTCAAGATAGAATGTTAGAAGGTATTAAAGCTAGAATGAAAGATATGAAGAAAGAAAGAAAGAAAGAAAGTAACTAAAGAAAGAATGTTAGAAGTTATTAAAATTAGAATGAAAGATATCATGAAAGAAAGAAAGAAAGAAAATAAGGATAGAATGTTAGAAGGTATTAAAATTAGAATGAAAGATATAAAGAAAGAAAGAAAGAAAGAAACTAAAGAAAGAATTTTAGAAGATATTTAAATTAGAATGAAAGAAATCAAGAAAAAAAGAAAGAAAGAAACTAAAGAAAGAATGTTAGAAGGTATTAAAGCTAGAATGAAAGATATCAAGAAAGAAAGAAAGAAAGAAACTAAAGAAAGAATGTTAGAAGGTATTAAAATTAGAATGAAAGATATAAAGAAAGAAAGAAAGAAAGAAAGAAACTAAAGAAAGAATTTTAGAAGATATTTAAATTAGAATGAAAGAAATCAAGAAAAAAAGAAAGAAAGAAACTAAAGAAAGACTGTTAGAAGGTATTAAAGCTAGAATGAAAGATATCAAGAAAGAAAGAAAGAAAGAAATTAAAGATAGAATGTTAGAAGGTATTAAAGCTAGAATGAAAGATATAAAGAAAGAAAGAAAGAAAGAAAGAAACTAAAGAAAGAATATTAGAAGGTATCAAAATTAGAATGAAAGATATCAAGAAAGAAAGAAAGAAACTAAAGATAGAATGTTAGAAGGTATTAAAGCTAGAATGAAAGATATCAAGAAAGAAAGGAAAAAAGAAACTAAAGATAGAATGTTAGAAGGTATTAAAGCTAGAATGAAAGATATAAAGAAAGAAAGAAAGAAAGAAAGAAAGAAAGAAACTAAAGATAGAATGTTAGAAGGTATTAAAGCTAGAATTAAAGATATCAAGAAGGAAAGGAAAAAGGAAACTAAAGATAGAATGTTAGAAGGTATTAAAGCTAGAATGAAAGATATCAAGAAAGAAAGGAAAAAAGAAACTAAAGATAGAATGTTAGAAGGTATTAAAGCTTGAATGAAAGATATAAAGAAAGAAAGAAAGAAACTAAAGATAGAATGTTAGATGGTATTAAAGCTAGAATGAAAGATATAAGGAAAGAAAGAAGGAAACTAAAGATAGAATGTTAAAAGGTATTGAAACTAGAAGGAAAGATATCAAGAAAGAAAGAAAAAAAAGAAACTAAAGATAGAATATTAGAAGATATTAAAGCTAGAATGAAAGATATAAAGAAAGAAAGAAAGAAACTAAAGAAAGAATGTTAGAAGGTATTAAAATTAGAATGAAAGATATCAAGAAAGAAAGAAAGAAAGAAAGAAACTAAAGATAGAATGTTAGAAGGTATTAAAGCTAGAATAAAAAATATAAAGAAAGAAAGAAAGAAACTAAGGATAGAATGTTAGAAGGTATTAAAGCTAGAATGAAAGATATCAAGAAAGAAAGAAAGTAAGAAACTAAAGATAGAATGTTAGAAGGTATTAAAGCTAGAATGAAAGATATAAAGAAAGAAAGAAAGAAAGAAACTAAAGAAAGAATGTTAGAAGGTATTAAAATTAGAATGAAAGATGTCATGAAAAAAAGAAAGAAAGAAACTAAAGAGAATGTTAGAAGGTATTAAAGCTAGAATGAAAGATATAAAGAAAGAAAGAAAGAAAGAAACTAAAGATAGAATGTTAGAAGGTATTAAAGCTAGAATGAAAGATATCAAGAAAGAAAGGAAAAAAGAAACTAAAGATAGAATGTTAGAAGGTATAAAAGCTAGAATGAAAGATATAAAGAAAGAAAGAAAGAAAGAAACTAAAGATACAATGTTAGAAGGTATTAAAGATAGAATGAAAGATATCAAGAAAGAAGGAAAGAAAGAAAGTAAAGATAGAATATTAGAAGGTAATAAAGCTAGAATGAAAGATATAAAGAAAGAAAGAAAGAAAGAAACTAAAGATAGAATGTTAGAAGGTATTAAAACTAGAATGAAAGATATCAAGAAAGAAAGAAAGAAAGAAACTAAAGATAGAATATTAGCAGGTATGAAAACTAGAATGAAAGTTATCAAGAAAGAAAGAAAGAAACTGAAGATAGAATGTTAGAATGTATTAAAGCTATAATGAAAGATATAAAGAAAGAAAGAAAGAAACTAAAGACAGAGTGTTAGAAGGTATTGAAACTAGAAGGAGAGATATCAAGAAAGAAAGAAATAAACTAAAGATAGAATATTAGAAGGTATTAAAGCTAGAATGAAATATATAAAGAAAGAAAGAAAGAAAGAAACTAAAGAAAGAATTTTAGAAGGTATTAAAATTAGAATGAAAGAAATCAAGAAAAAAAGTAAGAAAGAAACTAAAGAAAGAATGTTAGAAGGTATTAAAATTAGAATGAAAGATATCAAGAAAGAAAGAAAGGAAGAAAGAATTTAAAGATAGAATGTTAGAAGGTATTAAAGCTAGAATGAAAGATATCAAGAAAGAAAGAAAGTAAGAAATTAAAGATAGAATATTAGAAGGTATTACAGCTTGAATGAAAGATATAAAGAAAGAAAGAAAGAAAGAAAGAAAGAAACTAAAGAAAGAATCTTAGAATGTATCAAAATTAGAATGAAAGATATCAAGAAAGAAAGAAAGAAACTAAAGATAGAATGTTAGAAGGTATTAAAGCTAGAATGAAAGATATCAAGAAAGAAAGGAAAAAAGAAACTAAAGATAGAATGTTAGAAGGTATTAAAGCTAGAATGAAAGATATAAAGAAAGAAAGAAAGAAATAAACTAAAGATAGAATATTAGAAGGTATTAAAGCTAGAATGAAATATATAAAGAAAGAAAGAAAGAAAGAAACTAAAGAAAGAATGTTAGAAGGTATTAAAATTAGAATGAAAGATATCAAGAAAGAAAGAAAGGAAGAAAGAAACTAAAGATAGAATGTTAGAAGATATTAAAGCTAGAATGAAAGATATAAAGAAAGAAAGAAAGAAAGAAATTAAAGATAGAATGTTAGAAGATATTAAAGCTAGAATGCAATATATAAAGAAAGAAAGAAAGAAAGAAAGAAAGAAACTAAAGAAAGTATGTTAGAAGGTATTAAAATTACAATGAAAGATATGAAGAAAGAAAGAAAGAAACTAAAGATAGAATGTTCGAAGGTATTAAAGATAGAATGAAAGATATAAAGAAAGAAAGAAAGAAACTAAAGAAAGAATGTTAGAAGGTATTAAAATTAGAATGAAAGATATCAAGAAAGAAAGAAAGAAACTAAAGATAGAATGTTAGAAGGTATTAAAGCAAGAATGAAAGATATAAAGAAAGAAAGAAAGAAAGAAACTAAAGATAGAATGTTAGAAGGTATTAAAGCTAGAATGAAAGATATCAAGAAAGAAAGGAAAAAAGAAACTAAAGATAGAATGTTAGAAGGTATTAAAGCTAGAATGAAAGATATCAAGAAAGAAAGAAAGAAAGAAACTAAAGAAAGAATATTAGAAGGTATTAAAGCTAGAATGAAATATATAAAGAAAGAAAGAAAGAAAGAAATTAAAGAAAGAATGTTAGAAGGTATTACAGCTTGAATGAAAGATATAAAGAAAGAAAGAAAGAAAGAAAGAAACTAAAGAAAGAATCTTAGAAGGTATCAAAATTAGAATGAAAGATATCAAGAAAGAAAGAAAGAAACTAAAGATAGAATGTTAGAAGGTATTAAAGCTAGAATGAAAGATATCAAGAAAGAAAGGAAAAAAGAAACTAAAGATAGAATGTTAGAAGGTATTAAAGCTAGAATGAAAGATATAAAGAAAGAAAGAAAGAAATAAACTAAAGATAGAATATTAGAAGGTATTAAAGCTAGAATGAAATGTATAAAGAAAGAAAGAAAGAAAGAAACTAAAGAAAGAATGTTAGAAGGTATTAAAATTAGAATGAAAGATATCAAGAAAGAAAGAAAGGAAGAAAGAAACTAAAGATAGAATGTTAGAAGATATTAAAGCTAGAATGAAAGATATAAAGAAAGAAAGAAAGAAAGAAATTAAAGATAGAATGTTAGAAGATATTAAAGCTAGAATGCAATATATAAAGAAAGAAAGAAAGAAAGAAAGAAAGAAAGAAAGAAAGAAAGAAAGAAACTAAAGAAAGTATGTTAGAAGGTATTAAAATTACAATGAAAGATATGAAGAAAGAAAGAAAGAAACTAAAGATAGAATGTTCGAAGGTATTAAAGCTAGAATGAAAGATATAAAGAAAGAAAGAAAGAAACTAAAGAAAGAATGTTAGAAGGTATTAAAATTAGAATGAAAGATATCAAGAAAGAAAGAAAGAAACTAAAGATAGAATGTTAGAAGGTATTAAAGCAAGAATGAAAGATATAAAGAAAGAAAGAAAGAAAGAAACCAAAGATAGAATGTTAGAAGGTATTAAAGCTAGAATGAAAGTATATCAAGAAAGAAAGGAAAAAAGAAACTAAAGATAGAATGTTTGAAGGTATTAAAGCTAGAATGAAAGATATCAAGAAAGAAAGAAAGAAAGAAACTAAAGAAAGAATATTAGAAGGTATTAAAGCTAGAATGAAATATATAAAGAAAGAAAGAAAGAAAGAAACTAAAGAAAGAATTTTAGAAGGTATTAAAATTAGAATGAAAGATATCAAGAAAGAAAGAATGAAAGAAACTAAAGCTAGAATGTTAGAAGGTATTAAAGCAAGAATGAAAGATATCAAGAAAGAGAGAGAGAAAGAAAGAAACTAAAGAAAGAATGTTAGAAGGTATTATAATTAGAATGAAAGATATCAAGAAAGAAAGAAAGAAACTAAAGATAGAATGTTAGAAGGTATTAAAGCTAGAATGAAAGATATAAGGAAAGAAATAAAGAAAGAAAGAAACTAAAGATAGAATGTTAGAAGGTATTAAAGCTAGAATGAAAGAGATCAAGAAAGAAAGGAAAAAAGAAACTCAAGATAGAATGTTAGAAGGTATTAAAGCTAGAATGAAAGATATGAAGAAAGAAAGAAAGAAAGAAAGTAACTAAAGAAAGAATGTTAGAAGTTATTAAAATTAGAATGAAAGATATCATGAAAGAAAGAAAGAAAGAAAATAAGGATAGAATGTTAGAAGGTATTAAAGCTAGAATGAAAGATATAAAGAAAGAAAGAAAGAAAGAAATAAACTAAAGATAGAATATTAGAAGGTATTAAAGCTAGAATGAAATATATAAAGAAAGAAAGAAAGAAAGAAACTAAAGAAAGAATGTTAGAAGGTATTAAAATTAGAATGAAAGATATCAAGAAAGAAAGAAAGGAAGAAAGAAACTAAAGATAGAATGTTAGAAGATATTAAAGCTAGAATGAAAGATATAAAGAAAGAAAGAAAGAAAGAAATTAAAGATAGAATGTTAGAAGATATTAAAGCTAGAATGCAATATATAAAGAAAGAAAGAAAGAAAGAAGGAAAGAAAGAAACTAAAGAAAGTATGTTAGAAGGTATTAAAATTACAATGAAAGATATGAAGAAAGAAAGAAAGAAACTAAAGATAGAATGTTCGAAGGTATTAAAGCTAGAATGAAAGATATAAAGAAAGAAAGAAAGAAACTAAAGAAAGAATGTTAGAAGGTATTAAAATTAGAATGAAAGATATCAAGAAAGAAAGAAAGAAACTAAAGATAGAATGTTAGAAGGTATTAAAGCTAGAATGAAAGATATCAAGAAAGAAAGGAAAAAAGAAACTAAAGATAGAATGTTAGAAGGTATTAAAGCTAGAATGAAAGATATCAAGAAAGAAAGAAAGAAAGAAACTAAAGAAAGAATATTAGAAGGTATTAAAGCTAGAATGAAATATATAAAGAAAGAAAGAAAGAAAGAAAGAAACTAAAGAAAGAATTTTAGAAGGTATTAAAATTAGAATGAAAGATATCAAGAAAGAAAGAAAGAAAGAAACTAAAGATAGAATGTTAGAAGGTATTAAAGCTAGAATGAAAGATATAAGGAAAGAAAGAAAGAAAGAAAGAAAGAAACTAAAGATAGAATGTTAGAAGGTATTAAAGCTAGAATGAAAGATATCAAGAAAGAAAGGAAAAAAGAAACTCAAGATAGAATGTTAGAAGGTATTAAAGCTAGAATGAAAGATATGAAGAAAGAAAGAAAGAAAGAAAGTAACTAAAGAAAGAATGTTAGAAGTTATTAAAATTAGAATGAAAGATATCATGAAAGAAAGAAAGAAAGAAAATAAGGATAGAATGTTAGAAGGTATTAAAGCTAGAATGAAAGATATAAAGAAGGAAAGAAAGAAAGAAAGAAAGAAACTAAAGAAAGAATGTTAGAAGGTATTAAAATTAAAATGAAAGATATAAAGAAAGAAAGAAAGAAAGAAACTAAAGAAAGAATTTTAGAAGATATTTAAATTAGAATGAAAGAAATCAAGAAAAAAAGAAAGAAAGAAACTAAAGAAAGAATGTTAGAAGGTATTAAAGCTAGAATGAAAGATATCAAGAAAGAAAGAAAGAAAGAAATTAAAGATAGAATGTTAGAAGGTATTAAAGCTAGAATGAAAGATATAAAGAAAGAAAGAAAGAAAGAAACTAAAGAAAGAATATTAGAAGGTATCAAAATTAGAATGAAAGATATCAAGAAAGAAAGAAAGAAACTAAAGATAGAATGTTAGAAGGTATTAAAGCTAGAATGAAAGATATCAAGAAAGAAAGGAAAAAAGAAACTAAAGATAGAATGTTAGAAGGTATTAAAGCTAGAATGAAAGATATAAAGAAAGAAAGAAAGAAAGAAAGAAAGAAAGAAAGAAAGAAAGAAACTAAAGATAGAATGTTAGAAGGTATTAAAGCTAGAATTAAAGATATCAAGAAGGAAAGGAAAAAGGAAACTAAAGATAGAATGTTAGAAGGTATTAAAGCTAGAATGAAAGATATCAAGAAAGAAAGGAAAAAAGAAACTAAAGATAGAATGTTAGAAGGTATTATAGCTAGAATGAAAGATATAAAGAAAGAAAGAAAGAAAGAAACTAAAGATAGAATGTTAGAAGATATTAAAGCTAGAATGAAAGATATCAAGAAAGAAAGGAAAAAAGAAACTAAAGATAGAATGTTAGAAGGTATTAAAGCTAGAATGAAAGATATCAAGAAAGAAAGAAAGAAAGAAACTAAAGAAAGAATATTAGAAGGTATTAAAGCTAGAATGAAATATATAAAGAAAGAAAGAAAGAAAGAAACTAAAGAAAGAATGTTAGAAGGTATTAAAGCTAGAATGAAAGATATCAAGAAAGAAAGGAAAAAAGAAACTAAAGATAGAATGTTAGAAGGTATTAAAGCTAGAATGAAAGATATAAGGAAAGAAAGAAAGAAAGAAAGAAAGAAAGAAACTAAAGATAGAATATTAGAAGGTATTAAAGCTAGAATGAAAGATATCAAGAAAGAAAGGAAAAAAGAAACTCAAGATAGAATGTTAGAAGGTATTAAAGCTAGAATGAAAGATATGAAGAAAGAAAGAAAGAAAGAAAGTAACTAAAGAAAGAATGTTAGAAGTTATTAAAATTAGAATGAAAGATATCATGAAAGAAAGAAAGAAAGAAAATAAGGATAGAATGTTAGAAGGTATTAAAATTAGAATGAAAGATATAAAGAAAGAAAGAAAGAAAGAAACTAAAGAAAGAATTTTAGAAGATATTTAAATTAGAATGAAAGAAATCAAGAAAAAAAGAAAGAAAGAAACTAAAGAAAGAATGTTAGAAGGTATTAAAGCTAGAATGAAAGATATCAAGAAAGAAAGAAAGAAAGAAACTAAAGAAAGAATGTTAGAAGGTATTAAAATTAGAATGAAAGATATAAAGAAAGAAAGAAAGAAAGAAACTAAAGAAAGAATTTTAGAAGATATTTAAATTAGAATGAAAGAAATCAAGAAAAAAAGAAAGAAAGAAACTAAAGAAAGAATGTTAGAAGGTATTAAAGCTAGAATGAAAGATATCAAGAAAGAAAGAAAGAAAGAAATTAAAGATAGAATGTTAGAAGGTATTAAAGCTAGAATGAAAGATATAAAGAAAGAAAGAAAGAAACTATAGAAAGAATATTAGAAGGTATCAAAATTAGAATGAAAGATATCAAGAAAGAAAGAAAGAAACTAAAGATAGAATGTTAGAAGGTATTAAAGCTAGAATGAAAGATATCAAGAAAGAAAGGAAAAAAGAAACTAAAGATAGAATGTTAGAAGGTATTAAAGCTAGAATGAAAGATATAAAGAAAGAAAGAAAGAAAGAAAGAAAGAAACTAAAGATAGAATGTTAGAAGGTATTAAAGCTAGAATTAAAGATATCAAGAAGGAAAGGAAAAAGGAAACTAAAGATAGAATGTTAGAAGGTATTAAAGCTAGAATGAAAGATATCAAGAAAGAAAGGAAAAAAGAAACTAAAGATAGAATGTTAGAAGGTATTATAGCTAGAATGAAAGATATAAAGAAAGAAAGAAAGAAAGAAACTAAAGATAGAATGTTAGAAGATATTAAAACTAGAATGAAAGATATCAAGAAAAATAAAGATACTAAAGATAGAATGTTAGAAGGTATTATAGCTTGAATGAAAGATATAAAGAAAGAAAGAAAGAAACTAAAGATAGAATGTTAGATGGTATTAAAGCTAGAATGAAAGATATAAAGAAAGAAAGAAGGAAACTAAAGATAGAATGTTAAAAGGTATTGAAACTAGAAGGAAAGATATCAAGAAAGAAAGAAAAAAAAGAAACTAAAGATAGAATATTAGAAGATATTAAAGCTAGAATGAAAGATATAAAGAAAGAAAGAAAGAAACTAAAGAAAGAATGTTAGAAGGTATTAAAATTAGAATGAAAGATATCAAGAAAGAAAGAAAGAAAGAAAGAAACTAAAGATAGAATGTTAGAAGGTATTAAAGCTAGAATAAAAAATATAAAGAAAGAAAGAAAGAAACTAAGGATAGAATGTTAGAAGGTATTAAAGCTAGAATGAAAGATATCAAGAAAGAAAGAAAGTAAGAAACTAAAGATAGAATGTTAGAAGGTATTAAAGCTAGAATGAAAGATATAAAGAAAGAAAGAAAGAAAGAAACTAAAGAAAGAATGTTAGAAGGTATTAAAATTAGAATGAAAGATGTCATGAAAAAAAGAAAGAAAGAAACTAAAGAGAATGTTAGAAGGTATTAAAGCTAGAATGAAAGATATAAAGAAAGAAAGAAAGAAAGAAACTAAAGATAGAATGTTAGAAGGTATTAAAGCTAGAATGAAAGATATCAAAAAAAAAAAGGAAAAAAGAAACTAAAGATAGAATGTTAGAAGGTATAAAAGCTAGAATGAAAGATATAAAGAAAGAAAGAAAGAAAGAAACTAAAGATACAATGTTAGAAGGTATTAAAGATAGAATGAAAGATATCAAGAAAGAAGGAAAGAAAGAAAGTAAAGATAGAATATTAGAAGGTATTAAAGCTAGAATGAAAGATATAAAGAAAGAAAGAAAGAAAGAAACTAAAGATAGAATGTTAGAAGGTATTAAAACTAGAATGAAAGATATCAAGAAAGAAAGAAAGAAAGAAACTAAAGATAGAATATTAGCAGGTATGAAAACTAGAATGAAAGTTATCAAGAAAGAAAGAAAGAAACTGAAGATAGAATGTTAGAATTTATTAAAGCTATAATGAAAGATATAAAGAAAGAAAGAAAGAAACTAAAGACAGAGTGTTAGAAGGTATTGAAACTAGAAGGAGAGATATCAAGAAAGAAATAAATAAACTAAAGATAGAATATTAGAAGGTATTAAAGCTAGAATGAAATATATAAAGAAAGAAAGAAAGAAAGAAACTAAAGAAAGAATTTTAGAAGGTATTAAAATTAGAATGAAAGAAATCAAGAAAAAAAGTAAGAAAGAAACTAAAGAAAGAATGTTAGAAGGTATTAAAATTAGAATGAAAGATATCAAGAAAGAAAGAAAGGAAGAAAGAATTTAAAGATAGAATGTTAGAAGGTATTAAAGCTAGAATGAAAGATATCAAGAAAGAAAGAAAGTAAGAAATTAAAGATAGAATGTTAGAAGGTATTACAGCTTGAATGAAAGATATAAAGAAAGAAAGAAAGAAAGAAAGAAAGAAACTAAAGAAAGAATCTTAGAATGTATCAAAATTAGAATGAAAGATATCAAGAAAGAAAGAAAGAAACTAAAGATAGAATGTTAGAAGGTACTAAAGCTAGAATGAAAGATATCAAGAAAGAAAGGAAAAAAGAAACTAAAGATAGAATGTTAGAAGGTATTAAAGCTAGAATGAAAGATATCAAGAAAGAAAGGAAAAAAGAAACTAAAGATAGAATGTTAGAAGGTATTAAAGCTAGAATGAAAGATATCAAGAAAGAAAGAAAGAAACTAAAGAAAGAATGTTAGAAGGTATTAAAATTAGAATGAAAGATATCAAGAAAGAAAGAAAGAAACTAAAGATACAATGTTAGAAGGTATTAAAGCAAGAATGAAAGATATAAAGAAAGAAAGAAAGAAAGAAACTAAAGATAGAATGTTAGAAGGTATTAAAGCTAGAATGAAAGATATCAAGAAAGAAAGGAAAAAAGAAACTAAAGAAAGTATGTTAGAAGGTATTAAAATTACAATGAAAGATATGAAGAAAGAAAGAAAGAAACTAAAGATAGAATGTTCGAAGGTATTAAAGATAGAATGAAAGATATAAAGAAAGAAAGAAAGAAACTAAAGAAAGAATGTTAGAAGGTATTAAAATTAGAATGAAAGATATCAAGAAAGAAAGAAAGAAACTAAAGATAGAATGTTAGAAGGTATTAAAGCAAGAATGAAAGATATAAAGAAAGAAAGAAAGAAAGAAACTAAAGATAGAATGTTAGAAGGTATTAAAGCTAGAATGAAAGATATCAAGAAAGAAAGGAAAAAAGAAACTAAAGATAGAATGTTAGAAGGTATTATAGCTAGAATGAAAGATATAAAGAAAGAAAGAAAGAAAGAAACTAAAGATAGAATGTTAGAAGATATTAAAACTAGAATGAAAGATATCAAGAAAAATAAAGATACTAAAGATAGAATGTTAGAAGGTATTATAGCTTGAATGAAAGATATAAAGAAAGAAAGAAAGAAACTAAAGATAGAATGTTAGATGGTATTAAAGCTAGAATGAAAGATATAAAGAAAGAAAGAAGGAAACTAAAGATAGAATGTTAAAAGGTATTGAAACTAGAAGGAAAGATATCAAGAAAGAAAGAAAAAAAAGAAACTAAAGATAGAATATTAGAAGATATTAAAACTAGAATGAAAGATATAAAGAAAGAAAGAAAGAAACTAAAGAAAGAATGTTAGAAGGTATTAAAATTAGAATGAAAGATATCAAGAAAGAAAGAAAGAAAGAAAGAAACTAAAGATAGAATGTTAGAAGGTATTAAAGCTAGAATAAAAAATATAAAGAAAGAAAGAAAGAAACTAAGGATAGAATGTTAGAAGGTATTAAAGCTAGAATGAAAGATATCAAGAAAGAAAGAAAGTAAGAAACTAAAGATAGAATGTTAGAAGGTATTAAAGCTAGAATGAAAGATATAAAGAAAGAAAGAAAGAAAGAAACTAAAGAAAGAATGTTAGAAGGTATTAAAATTAGAATGAAAGATGTCATGAAAAAAAGAAAGAAAGAAACTAAAGAGAATGTTAGAAGGTATTAAAGCTAGAATGAAAGATATAAAGAAAGAAAGAAAGAAAGAAACTAAAGATAGAATGTTAGAAGGTATTAAAGCTAGAATGAAAGATATCAAAAAAAAAAAGGAAAAAAGAAACTAAAGATAGAATGTTAGAAGGTATAAAAGCTAGAATGAAAGATATAAAGAAAGAAAGAAAGAAAGAAACTAAAGATACAATGTTAGAAGGTATTAAAGATAGAATGAAAGATATCAAGAAAGAAGGAAAGAAAGAAAGTAAAGATAGAATATTAGAAGGTATTAAAGCTAGAATGAAAGATATAAAGAAAGAAAGAAAGAAAGAAACTAAAGATAGAATGTTAGAAGGTATTAAAACTAGAATGAAAGATATCAAGAAAGAAAGAAAGAAAGAAACTAAAGATAGAATATTAGCAGGTATGAAAACTAGAATGAAAGTTATCAAGAAAGAAAGAAAGAAACTGAAGATAGAATGTTAGAATTTATTAAAGCTATAATGAAAGATATAAAGAAAGAAAGAAAGAAACTAAAGACAGAGTGTTAGAAGGTATTGAAACTAGAAGGAGAGATATCAAGAAAGAAATAAATAAACTAAAGATAGAATATTAGAAGGTATTAAAGCTAGAATGAAATATATAAAGAAAGAAAGAAAGAAAGAAACTAAAGAAAGAATTTTAGAAGGTATTAAAATTAGAATGAAAGAAATCAAGAAAAAAAGTAAGAAAGAAACTAAAGAAAGAATGTTAGAAGGTATTAAAATTAGAATGAAAGATATCAAGAAAGAAAGAAAGGAAGAAAGAATTTAAAGATAGAATGTTAGAAGGTATTAAAGCTAGAATGAAAGATATCAAGAAAGAAAGAAAGTAAGAAATTAAAGATAGAATGTTAGAAGGTATTACAGCTTGAATGAAAGATATAAAGAAAGAAAGAAAGAAAGAAAGAAAGAAACTAAAGAAAGAATCTTAGAATGTATCAAAATTAGAATGAAAGATATCAAGAAAGAAAGAAAGAAACTAAAGATAGAATGTTAGAAGGTACTAAAGCTAGAATGAAAGATATCAAGAAAGAAAGGAAAAAAGAAACTAAAGATAGAATGTTAGAAGGTATTAAAGCTAGAATGAAAGATATCAAGAAAGAAAGGAAAAAAGAAACTAAAGATAGAATGTTAGAAGGTATTAAAGCTAGAATGAAAGATATCAAGAAAGAAAGAAAGAAACTAAAGAAAGAATGTTAGAAGGTATTAAAATTAGAATGAAAGATATCAAGAAAGAAAGAAAGAAACTAAAGATACAATGTTAGAAGGTATTAAAGCAAGAATGAAAGATATAAAGAAAGAAAGAAAGAAAGAAACTAAAGATAGAATGTTAGAAGGTATTAAAGCTAGAATGAAAGATATCAAGAAAGAAAGGAAAAAAGAAACTAAAGAAAGTATGTTAGAAGGTATTAAAATTACAATGAAAGATATGAAGAAAGAAAGAAAGAAACTAAAGATAGAATGTTCGAAGGTATTAAAGATAGAATGAAAGATATAAAGAAAGAAAGAAAGAAACTAAAGAAAGAATGTTAGAAGGTATTAAAATTAGAATGAAAGATATCAAGAAAGAAAGAAAGAAACTAAAGATAGAATGTTAGAAGGTATTAAAGCAAGAATGAAAGATATAAAGAAAGAAAGAAAGAAAGAAACTAAAGATAGAATGTTAGAAGGTATTAAAGCTAGAATGAAAGATATCAAGAAAGAAAGGAAAAAAGAAACTAAAGATAGAATGTTAGAAGGTATTAAAGCTAGAATGAAAGATATCAAGAAAGAAAGAAAGAAAGAAACTAAAGAAAGAATATTAGAAGGTATTAAAGCTAGAATGAAATATATAAAGAAAGAAAGAAAGAAAGAAATTAAAGATAGAATGTTAGAAGGTATTACAGCTTGAATGAAAGATATAAAGAAAGAAAGAAAGAAAGAAAGAAACTAAAGAAAGAATCTTAGAAGGTATCAAAATTAGAATGAAAGATATCAAGAAAGAAAGAAAGAAACTAAAGATAGAATGTTAGAAGGTATTAAAGCTAGAATGAAAGATATCAAGAAAGAAAGGAAAAAAGAAACTAAAGATAGAATGTTAGAAGTTATTAAAGCTAGAATGAAAGATATAAAGAAAGAAAGAAAGAAATAAACTAAAGATAGAATATTAGAAGGTATTAAAGCTAGAATGAAATGTATAAAGAAAGAAAGAAAGAAAGAAAGAAACTAAAGAAAGAATGTTAGAAGGTATTAAAATTAGAATGAAAGATATCAAGAAAGAAAGAAAGGAAGAAAGAAATTAAAGATAGAATGTTAGAAGATATTAAAGCTAGAATGCAATATATAAAGAAAGAAAGAAAGAAAGAAAGAAAGAAAGAAAGAAAGAAAGAAAGAAAGAAACTAAAGAAAGTATGTTAGAAGGTATTAAAATTACAATGAAAGATATGAAGAAAGAAAGAAAGAAACTAAAGATAGAATGTTCGAAGGTATTAAAGCTAGAATGAAAGATATAAAGAAAGAAAGAAAGAAACTAAAGAAAGAATGTTAGAAGGTATTAAAATTAGAATAAAAGATATCAAGAAAGAAAGAAAGAAACTAGATAGAATGTTAGAAGGTATTAAAGCTAGAATGAAAGATATCAAGAAAGAAAGGAAAAAAGAAACTAAAGATAGAATGTTAGAAGGTATTAAAGCTAGAATGAAAGATATCAAGAAAGAAAGAAAGAAAGAAAGAAACTAAAGAAAGAATATTAGAAGGTATTAAAGCTAGAATGAAATATATAAAGAAAGAAAGAAAGAAAGAAACTAAAGAAAGAATTTTAGAAGGTATTAAAATTAGAATGAAAGATATCAAGAAAGAAAGAACGAAAGAAACTAAAGATAGAATGTTAGAAGGTATTAAAGCTAGAATGAAAGATATAAAGAAAGAAAGAAAGAAAGAAATTAAAGATAGAATGTTAGAAGATATTAAAGCTAGAATGCAATATATAAAGAAAGAAAGAAAGAAAGAAAGAAAGAAAGAAAGAAAGAAAGAAAGAAAGAAAGAAACTAAAGAAAGTATGTTAGAAGGTATTAAAATTACAATGAAAGATATGAAGAAAGAAAGAAAGAAACTAAAGATAGAATGTTCGAAGGTATTAAAGCTAGAATGAAAGATATAAAGAAAGAAAGAAAGAAACTAAAGAAAGAATGTTAGAAGGTATTAAAATTAGAATAAAAGATATCAAGAAAGAAAGAAAGAAACTAAAGATAGAATGTTAGAAGGTATTAAAGCAAGAATGAAAGATATAAAGAAAGAAAGAAAGAAAGAAACCAAAGATAGAATTTTAGAAGCTATTAAAGCTAGAATGAAAGTATATCAAGAAAGAAAGGAAAAAAGAAACTAAAGATAGAATGTTAGAAGGTATTAAAGCTAGAATGAAAGATATCAAGAAAGAAAGAAAGAAAGAAACTAAAGAAAGAATATTAGAAGGTATTAAAGCTAGAATGAAATATATAAAGAAAGAAAGAAAGAAAGAAACTAAAGAAAGAATTTTAGAAGGTATTAAAATTAGAATGAAAGATATCAGGAAAGAAAGAATGAAAGAAACTAAAGCTAGAATGTTAGAAGGTATTAAAGCAAGAATGAAAGATATCAAGAAAGAGAGAGAGAAAGAAAGAAACTAAAGAAAGAATGTTAGAAGGTATTATAATTAGAATGAAAGATATCAAGAAAGAAAGAAAGAAACTAAAGATAGAATGTTAGAAGGTATTAAAGCTAGAATGAAAGATATAAGGAAAGAAAGAAAGAAAGAAAGAAACTAAAGATAGAATGTTAGAAGGTATTAAAGCTAGAATGAAAGAGATCAAGAAAGAAAGGAAAAAAGAAACTCAAGATAGAATGTTAGAAGGTATTAAAGCTAGAATGAAAGATATGAAGAAAGAAAGAAAGAAAGAAAGTAACTAAAGAAAGAATGTTAGAAGTTATTAAAATTAGAATGAAAGATATCATGAAAGAAAGAAAGAAAGAAAATAAGGATAGAATGTTAGAAGGTATTAAAGCTAGAATGAAAGATATAAAGAAAGAAAGAAAGAAAGAAACTAAAGAAAGAATGTTAGAAGGTATTTAAATTAGAATGAAAGAAATCAAGAAAAAAAGAAAGAAAGAAACTAAAGAAAGAATGTTAGAAGGTATTAAAGCTAGAATGAAAGATATCAAGAAAGAAAGAAAGAAAGAAATTAAAGATAGAATGTTAGAAGGTATTAAAGCTAGAATGAAAGATATAAAGAAAGAAAGAAAGAAAGAAACTAAAGAAAGAATATTAGAAGGTATCAAAATTAGAATGAAAGATATCAAGAAAGAAAGAAAGAAATTAAAGATAGAATGTTAGAAGGTATTAAAGCTAGAATGAAAGATATCAAGAAAGAAGGAAAAAAAGAAACTAAAGATAGAATGTTAGAAGGTATTAAAGCTAGAATGAAAGATATAAAGAAAGAAAGAAAGAAAGAAAGAAACTAAAGATAGAATGTTAGAAGGTATTAAAGCTAGAATTAAAGATATCAAGAAGGAAAGGAAAAAAGAAACTAAAGATAGAATGTTAGAAGGTATTAAAGCTAGAATGAAAGATATCAAGAAAGAAAGGAAAAAAGAAACTAAACATAGAATGTTAGAAGGTATTATAGCTAGAATGAAAGATATAAAGAAAGAAAGAAAGAAAGAAACTAAAGATAAAATGTTAGAAGGTATTAAAACTAGAATGAAAGATATCAAGAAAAATAAAGATACTAAAAATAGAATGTTAGAAGGTATTAAAGCTTGAATGAAAGATATAAAGAAAGAAAGAAAGAAACTAAAGATAGAATGTTAGATGGTATTAAAGCTAGAATGAAAGATATAAAGAAATAAAGAAGGAAACTAAAGATAGAATGTTAAAAGGTATTGAAACTAGAAGGAAAGATATCAAGAAAGAAAGAAAAAAAAGAAACTAAAGATAGAATATTAGAAGATATTAAAGCTAGAATGAAAGATATAAAGAAAGAAAGAAAGAAACTAAAGAAAGAATGTTAGAAGGTATTAAAATTAGAATGAAAGATATCAAGAAAGAAAGAAAGAAAGAAACTAAAGATAGAATGTTAGAAGGTATTAAAGCTAGAATAAAAAATATAAAGAAAGAAAGAAAGAAACTAAGGATAGAATGTTAGAAGGTATTAAAGCTAGAATGAAAGATATCAAGAAAGAAAGAAAGTAAGAAACTAAAGATAGAATGTTAGAAGGTATTAAAGCTAGAATGAAAGATATACAGAAAGAAAGAAAGAAAAAAAGAAACTAAAGAAAGAATGTTAGAAGGTATTAAAGCTAGAATGAAAGATATCAAGAAAGAAAGAAAGAAAGAAAATAAGGATAGAATGTTAGAAGGTATTAAAGCTAGAATGAAAGATATAAAGAAAGAAAGAAAGAAAGAAACTAAAGAAAGAATGTTAGAAGGTATTAAAATTAGAATGAAAGATATAAAGAAAGAAAGAAAGAAAGAAACTAAAGAAAGAATTTTAGAAGGTATTTAAATTAGAATGAAAGAAATCAAGAAAAAAAGAAAGAAAGAAACTAAAGAAAGAATGTTAGAAGGTATTAAAGCTAGAATGAAAGATATCAAGAAAGAAAGAAAGAAAGAAATTAAAGATAGAATGTTAGAAGGTATTAAAGCTAGAATGAAAGATATAAAGAAAGAAAGAAAGAAAGAAACTAAAGAAAGAATATTAGAAGGTATCAAAATTAGAATGAAAGATATCAAGAAAGAAAGAAAGAAACTAAAGATAGAATGTTAGAAGGTATTAAAGCTAGAATGAAAGATATCAAGAAAGAAAGGAAAAAAGAAACTAAAGATAGAATGTTAGAAGGTATTAAAGCTAGAATGAAAGATATAAAGAAAGAAAGAAAGAAAGAAAGAAAGAAAGAAACTAAAGATAGAATGTTAGAAGGTATTAAAGCTAGAATTAAAGATATCAAGAAGGAAAGGAAAAAGGAAACTAAAGATAGAATGTTAGAAGGTATTAAAGCTAGAATGAAAGATATCAAGAAAGAAAGGAAAAAAGAAACTAAAGATAGAATGTTAGAAGGTATTATAGCTAGAATGAAAGATATAAAGAAAGAAAGAAAGAAAGAAACTAAAGATAGAATGTTAGAAGATATTAAAGCTAGAATGAAAGATATCAAGAAAGAAAGGAAAAAAGAAACTAAAGATAGAATGTTAGAAGGTATTAAAGCTAGAATGAAAGATATCAAGAAAGAAAGAAAGAAAGAAACTAAAGAAAGAATATTAGAAGGTATTAAAGCTAGAATGAAATATATAAAGAAAGAAAGAAAGAAAGAAACTAAAGAAAGAATTTTAGAAGGTATTAAAATTAGAATGAAAGATATCAAGAAAGAAAGAACGAAAGAAACTAAAGATAGAATGTTAGAAGGTATTAAAGCTAGAATGAAAGATATAAGGAAAGAAAGAAAGAAAGAAAGAAAGAAAGAAAGAAACTAAAGATAGAATATTAGAAGGTATTAAAGCTAGAATGAAAGATATCAAGAAAGAAAGGAAAAAAGAAACTCAAGATAGAATGTTAGAAGGTATTAAAGCTAGAATGAAAGATATGAAGAAAGAAAGAAAGAAAGAAAGTAACTAAAGAAAGAATGTTAGAAGTTATTAAAATTAGAATGAAAGATATCATGAAAGAAAGAAAGAAAGAAAATAAGGATAGAATGTTAGAAGGTATTAAAATTAGAATGAAAGATATAAAGAAAGAAAGAAAGAAAGAAACTAAAGAAAGAATTTTAGAAGATATTTAAATTAGAATGAAAGAAATCAAGAAAAAAAGAAAGAAAGAAACTAAAGAAAGAATGTTAGAAGGTATTAAAGCTAGAATGAAAGATATCAAGAAAGAAAGAAAGAAAGAAACTAAAGAAAGAATGTTAGAAGGTATTAAAATTAGAATGAAAGATATAAAGAAAGAAAGAAAGAAAGAAACTAAAGAAAGAATTTTAGAAGATATTTAAATTAGAATGAAAGAAATCAAGAAAAAAAGAAAGAAAGAAACTAAAGAAAGAATGTTAGAAGGTATTAAAGCTAGAATGAAAGATATCAAGAAAGAAAGAAAGAAAGAAATTAAAGATAGAATGTTAGAAGGTATTAAAGCTAGAATGAAAGATATAAAGAAACAAAGAAAGAAACTATAGAAAGAATATTAGAAGGTATCAAAATTAGAATGAAAGATATCAAGAAAGAAAGAAAGAAACTAAAGATAGAATGTTAGAAGGTATTAAAGCTAGAATGAAAGATATCAAGAAAGAAAGGAAAAAAGAAACTAAAGAAAGTATGTTAGAAGGTATTAAAATTACAATGAAAGATATGAAGAAAGAAAGAAAGAAACTAAAGATAGAATGTTCGAAGGTATTAAAGATAGAATGAAAGATATAAAGAAAGAAAGAAAGAAACTAAAGAAAGAATGTTAGAAGGTATTAAAATTAGAATGAAAGATATCAAGAAAGAAAGAAAGAAACTAAAGATAGAATGTTAGAAGGTATTAAAGCAAGAATGAAAGATATAAAGAAAGAAAGAAAGAAAGAAACTAAAGATAGAATGTTAGAAGGTATTAAAGCTAGAATGAAAGATATCAAGAAAGAAAGGAAAAAAGAAACTAAAGATAGAATGTTAGAAGGTATTAAAGCTAGAATGAAAGATATCAAGAAAGAAAGAAAGAAAGAAACTAAAGAAAGAATATTAGAAGGTATTAAAGCTAGAATGAAATATATAAAGAAAGAAAGAAAGAAAGAAATTAAAGATAGAATGTTAGAAGGTATTACAGCTTGAATGAAAGATATAAAGAAAGAAAGAAAGAAAGAAAGAAACTAAAGAAAGAATCTTAGAAGGTATCAAAATTAGAATGAAAGATATCAAGAAAGAAAGAAAGAAAGAAAGAAACTAAAGATAGAATGTTAGAAGGTATTAAAGCTAGAATAAAAAATATAAAGAAAGAAAGAAAGAAACTAAGGATAGAATGTTAGAAGGTATTAAAGCTAGAATGAAAGATATCAAGAAAGAAAGAAAGTAAGAAACTAAAGATAGAATGTTAGAAGGTATTAAAGCTAGAATGAAAGATATAAAGAAAGAAAGAAAGAAAGAAACTAAAGATAGAATGTTAGAAGATATTAAAACTAGAATGAAAGATATCAAGAAAAATAAAGATACTAAAGATAGAATGTTAGAAGGTATTATAGCTTGAATGAAAGATATAAAGAAAGAAAGAAAGAAACTAAAGATAGAATGTTAGATGGTATTAAAGCTAGAATGAAAGATATAAAGAAAGAAAGAAGGAAACTAAAGATAGAATGTTAAAAGGTATTGAAACTAGAAGGAAAGATATCAAGAAAGAAAGAAAAAAAAGAAACTAAAGATAGAATATTAGAAGATATTAAAGCTAGAATGAAAGATATAAAGAAAGAAAGAAAGAAACTAAAGAAAGAATGTTAGAAGGTATTAAAATTAGAATGAAAGATATCAAGAAAGAAAGAAAGAAAGAAAGAAACTAAAGATAGAATGTTAGAAGGTATTAAAGCTAGAATAAAAAATATAAAGAAAGAAAGAAAGAAACTAAGGATAGAATGTTAGAAGGTATTAAAGCTAGAATGAAAGATATCAAGAAAGAAAGAAAGTAAGAAACTAAAGATAGAATGTTAGAAGGTATTAAAGCTAGAATGAAAGATATAAAGAAAGAAAGAAAGAAAGAAACTAAAGAAAGAATGTTAGAAGGTATTAAAATTAGAATGAAAGATGTCATGAAAAAAAGAAAGAAAGAAACTAAAGAGAATGTTAGAAGGTATTAAAGCTAGAATGAAAGATATAAAGAAAGAAAGAAAGAAAGAAACTAAAGATAGAATGTTAGAAGGTATTAAAGCTAGAATGAAAGATATCAAAAAAAAAAGGAAAAAAGAAACTAAAGATAGAATGTTAGAAGGTATAAAAGCTAGAATGAAAGATATAAAGAAAGAAAGAAAGAAAGAAACTAAAGATACAATGTTAGAAGGTATTAAAGATAGAATGAAAGATATCAAGAAAGAAGGAAAGAAAGAAAGTAAAGATAGAATATTAGAAGGTATTAAAGCTAGAATGAAAGATATAAAGAAAGAAAGAAAGAAAGAAACTAAAGATAGAATGTTAGAAGGTATTAAAACTAGAATGAAAGATATCAAGAAAGAAAGAAAGAAAGAAACTAAAGATAGAATATTAGCAGGTATGAAAACTAGAATGAAAGTTATCAAGAAAGAAAGAAAGAAACTGAAGATAGAATGTTAGAATTTATTAAAGCTATAATGAAAGATATAAAGAAAGAAAGAAAGAAACTAAAGACAGAGTGTTAGAAGGTATTGAAACTAGAAGGAGAGATATCAAGAAAGAAAGAAATAAACTAAAGATAGAATATTAGAAGGTATTAAAGCTAGAATGAAATATATAAAGAAAGAAAGAAAGAAAGAAACTAAAGAAAGAATTTTAGAAGGTATTAAAATTAGAATGAAAGAAATCAAGAAAAAAAGTAAGAAAGAAACTAAAGAAAGAATGTTAGAAGGTATTAAAATTAGAATGAAAGATATCAAGAAAGAAAGAAAGGAAGAAAGAATTTAAAGATAGAATGTTAGAAGGTATTAAAGCTAGAATGAAAGATATCAAGAAAGAAAGAAAGTAAGAAATTAAAGATAGAATGTTAGAAGGTATTACAGCTTGAATGAAAGATATAAAGAAAGAAAGAAAGAAAGAAACTAAAGAAAGAATCTTAGAATGTATCAAAATTAGAATGAAAGATATCAAGAAAGAAAGAAAGAAACTAAAGATAGAATGTTAGAAGGTATTAAAGCTAGAATGAAAGATATCAAGAAAGAAAGGAAAAAAGAAACTAAAGATAGAATGTTAGAAGGTATTAAAGCTAGAATGAAAGATATCAAGAAAGAAAGGAAAAAAGAAACTAAAGATAGAATGTTAGAAGGTATTAAAGCTAGAATGAAAGATATCAAGAAAGAAAGAAAGAAACTAAAGAAAGAATGTTAGAAGGTATTAAAATTAGAATGAAAGATATCAAGAAAGAAAGAAAGAAACTAAAGATACAATGTTAGAAGGTATTAAAGCAAGAATGAAAGATATAAAGAAAGAAAGAAAGAAAGAAACTAAAGATAGAATGTTAGAAGGTATTAAAGCTAGAATGAAAGATATCAAGAAAGAAAGGAAAAAAGAAACTAAAGAAAGTATGTTAGAAGGTATTAAAATTACAATGAAAGATATGAAGAAAGAAAGAAAGAAACTAAAGATAGAATGTTCGAAGGTATTAAAGATAGAATGAAAGATATAAAGAAAGAAAGAAAGAAACTAAAGAAAGAATGTTAGAAGGTATTAAAATTAGAATGAAAGATATCAAGAAAGAAAGAAAGAAACTAAAGATAGAATGTTAGAAGGTATTAAAGCAAGAATGAAAGATATAAAGAAAGAAAGAAAGAAAGAAACTAAAGATAGAATGTTAGAAGGTATTAAAGCTAGAATGAAAGATATCAAGAAAGAAAGGAAAAAAGAAACTGAAGATAGAATGTTAGAAGGTATTAAAGCTAGAATGAAAGATATCAAGAAAGAAAGAAAGAAAGAAACTAAAGAAAGAATATTAGAAGGTATTAAAGCTAGAATGAAATATATAAAGAAAGAAAGAAAGAAAGAAATTAAAGATAGAATGTTAGAAGGTATTACAGCTTGAATGAAAGATATAAAGAAAGAAAGAAAGAAAGAAACTAAAGAAAGAATCTTAGAAGGTATCAAAATTAGAATGAAAGATATCAAGAAAGAAAGAAAGAAACTAAAGATAGAATGTTAGAAGGTATTAAAGCTAGAATGAAAGATATCAAGAAAGAAAGGAAAAAAGAAACTAAAGATAGAATGTTAGAAGTTATTAAAGCTAGAATGAAAGATATAAAGAAAGAAAGAAAGAAATAAACTAAAGATAGAATATTAGAAGGTATTAAAGCTAGAATGAAATGTATAAAGAAAGAAAGAAAGAAAGAAAGAAACTAAAGAAAGAATGTTAGAAGGTATTAAAATTAGAATGAAAGATATCAAGAAAGAAAGAAAGGAAGAAAGAAACTAAAGATAGAATGTTAGAAGATATTAAAGCTAGAATGAAAGATATAAAGAAAGAAAGAAAGAAAGAAATTAAAGATAGAATGTTAGAAGATATTAAAGCTAGAATGCAATATATAAAGAAAGAAAGAAAGAAAGAAAGAAAGAAAGAAAGAAAGAAAGAAAGAAAGAAAGAAAGAAACTAAAGAAAGTATGTTAGAAGGTATTAAAATTACAATGAAAGATATGAAGAAAGAAAGAAAGAAACTAAAGATAGAATGTTCGAAGGTATTAAAGCTAGAATGAAAGATATAAAGAAAGAAAGAAAGAAACTAAAGAAAGAATGTTAGAAGGTATTAAAATTAGAATGAAAGATATCAAGAAAGAAAGAAAGAAACTAAAGATAGAATGTTAGAAGGTATTAAAGCAAGAATGAAAGATATAAAGAAAGAAAGAAAGAAAGAAACCAAAGATAGAATGTTAGAAGCTATTAAAGCTAGAATGAAAGTATATCAAGAAAGAAAGGAAAAAAGAAACTAAAGATAGAATGTTAGAAGGTATTAAAGCTAGAATGAAAGATATCAAGAAAGAAAGAAAGAAAGAAACTAAAGAAAGAATATTAGAAGGTATTAAAGCTAGAATGAAATATATAAAGAAAGAAAGAAAGAAAGAAACTAAAGAAAGAATTTTAGAAGGTATTAAAATTAGAATGAAAGATATCAGGAAAGAAAGAATGAAAGAAACTAAAGCTAGAATGTTAGAAGGTATTAAAGCAAGAATGAAAGATATCAAGAAAGAGAGAGAGAACGAAAGAAACTAAAGAAAGAATGTTAGAAGGTATTATAATTAGAATGAAAGATATCAAGAAAGAAAGAAAGAAACTAAAGATAGAATGTTAGAAGGTATTAAAGCTAGAATGAAAGATATAAGGAAAGAAAGAAAGAAAGAAAGAAACTAAAGATAGAATGTTAGAAGGTATTAAAGCTAGAATGAAAGAGATCAAGAAAGAAAGGAAAAAAGAAACTCAAGATAGAATGTTAGAAGGTATTAAAGCTAGAATGAAAGATATGAAGAAAGAAAGAAAGAAAGAAAGTAACTAAAGAAAGAATGTTAGAAGTTATTAAAATTAGAATGAAAGATATCATGAAAGAAAGAAAGAAAGAAAATAAGGATAGAATGTTAGAAGGTATTAAAGCTAGAATGAAAGATATAAAGAAAGAAAGAAAGAAAGAAACTAAAGAAAGAATGTTAGAAGGTATTAAAATTAGAAAGAAAGATATAAAGAAAGAAAGAAAGAAAGAAACTAAAGAAAGAATTTTAGAAGGTATTTAAATTAGAATGAAAGAAATCAAGAAAAAAAGAAAGAAAGAAACTAAAGAAAGAATGTTAGTAGGTATTAAAGCTAGAATGAAAGATATCAAGAAAGAAAGAAAGAAAGAAATTAAAGATAGAATGTTAGAAGGTATTAAAGCTAGAATGAAAGATATAAAGAAAGAAAGAAAGAAAGAAACTAAAGAAAGAATATTAGAAGGTATCAAAATTAGAATGAAAGATATCAAGAAAGAAAGAAAGAAATTAAAGATAGAATGTTAGAAGGTATTAAAGCTAGAATGAAAGATATCAAGAAAGAAGGAAAAAAAGAAACTAAAGATAGAATGTTAGAAGGTATTAAAGCTAGAATGAAAGATATAAAGAAAGAAAGAAAGAAAGAAAGAAACTAAAGATAGAATGTTAGAAGGTATTAAAGCTAGAATTAAAGATATCAAGAAGGAAAGGAAAAAAGAAACTAAAGATAGAATGTTAGAAGGTATTAAAGCTAGAATGAAAGATATCAAGAAAGAAAGGAAAAAAGAAACTAAACATAGAATGTTAGAAGGTATTATAGCTAGAATGAAAGATATAAAGAAAGAAAGAAAGAAAGAAACTAAAGATAAAATGTTAGAAGGTATTAAAACTAGAATGAAAGATATCAAGAAAAATAAAGATACTAAAAATAGAATGTTAGAAGGTATTAAAGCTTGAATGAAAGATATAAAGAAAGAAAGAAAGAAACTAAAGATAGAATGTTAGATGGTATTAAAGCTAGAATGAAAGATATAAAGAAATAAAGAAGGAAACTAAAGATAGAATGTTAAAAGGTATTGAAACTAGAAGGAAAGATATCAAGAAAGAAAGAAAAAAAAGAAACTAAAGATAGAATATTAGAAGATATTAAAGCTAGAATGAAAGATATAAAGAAAGAAAGAAAGAAACTAAAGAAAGAATGTTAGAAGGTATTAAAATTAGAATGAAAGATATCAAGAAAGAAAGAAAGAAAGAAACTAAAGATAGAATGTTAGAAGGTATTAAAGCTAGAATAAAAAATATAAAGAAAGAAAGAAAGAAACTAAGGATAGAATGTTAGAAGGTATTAAAGCTAGAATGAAAGATATCAAGAAAGAAAGAAAGTAAGAAACTAAAGATAGAATGTTAGAAGGTATTAAAGCTAGAATGAAAGATATACAGAAAGAAAGAAAGAAAAAAAGAAACTAAAGAAAGAATGTTAGAAGGTATTAAAGCTAGAATGAAAGATATCAAGAAAGAAAGAAAGAAAGAAAATAAGGATAGAATGTTAGAAGGTATTAAAGCTAGAATGAAAGATATAAAGAAAGAAAGAAAGAAAGAAACTAAAGAAAGAATGTTAGAAGGTATTAAAATTAGAATGAAAGATATAAAGAAAGAAAGAAAGAAAGAAACTAAAGAAAGAATTTTAGAAGGTATTTAAATTAGAATGAAAGAAATCAAGAAAAAAAGAAAGAAAGAAACTAAAGAAAGAATGTTAGAAGGTATTAAAGCTAGAATGAAAGATATCAAGAAAGAAAGAAAGAAAGAAATTAAAGATAGAATGTTAGAAGGTATTAAAGCTAGAATGAAAGATATAAAGAAAGAAAGAAAGAAAGAAACTAAAGAAAGAATATTAGAAGGTATCAAAATTAGAATGAAAGATATCAAGAAAGAAAGAAAGAAACTAAAGATAGAATGTTAGAAGGTATTAAAGCTAGAATGAAAGATATCAAGAAAGAAGGAAAAAAAGAAACTAAAGATAGAATGTTAGAAGGTATTAAAGCTAGAATGAAAGATATAAAGAAAGAAAGAAAGAAAGAAAGAAAGAAAGAAACTAAAGATAGAATGTTAGAAGGTATTAAAGCTAGAATTAAAGATATCAAGAAGGAAAGGAAAAAAGAAACTAAAGATAGAATGTTAGAAGGTATTAAAGCTAGAATGAAAGATATCAAGAAAGAAAGGAAAAAAGAAACTAAAGGTAGAATGTTAGAAAGAATTATAGCTAGAATGAAAGATATAAAGAAAGAAAGAAAGAAAGAAAGAAACTAAAGATAGAATGTTAGAAGGTATTAAAACTAGAATGAAAGATATCAAGAAAAATAAAGATACTAAAGATAGAATGTTAGAAGGTATTAAAGCTTGAATGAAAGATATAAAGAAAGAAAGAAAGAAACTAAAGATAGAATGTTAGATGGTATTAAAGCTAGAATGAAAGATATAAAGAAATAAAGAAGGAAACTAAAGATAGAATGTTAAAAGGTATTGAAAATTGAAGGAAAGATATCAAGAAAGAAAGAAAAAAAAAGAAACTAAAGATAGAATATTAGAAGATATTAAAGCTAGAATGAAAGATATAAAGAAAGAAAGAAAGAAACTAAAGAAAGAATGTTAGAAGGTATTAAAATTAGAATGACAGATATCAAGAAAGAAAGAAAGAAAGAAAGAAACTAAAGATAGAATGTTAGAAGGTATTAAAGCTAGAATAAAAAATATAAAGAAAGAAAGAAAGAAACTAAGGATAGAATGTTAGAAGGTATTAAAGCTAGAATGAAAGATATCAAGAAAGAAAGAAAGTAAGAAACTAAAGATAGAATGTTAGAAGGTATTAAAGCTAGAATGAAAGATATACAGAAAGAAAGAAAGAAAAAAAGAAACTAAAGAAAGAATGTTAGAAGGTATTAAAATTAGAATGAAAGATGTAATGAAAAAAAGAAAGAAAGAAACTAAAGAGAATGTTAGAAGGTATTAAAGCTAGAATGAAAGATTTAAAGAAAGAAAGAAAGAAAGAAAGAAACTAAAGATAGAATGTTAGAAGGTATTAAAGCTAGAATGAAAGATATCAAGAAAGAAAGGAAAAAAGAAACTAAAGATAGAATGTTAGAAGGTATAAAAGCTAGAATGAAAGATATAAAGAAAGAAAGAAAGAAACTAAAGATACAATGTTAGAAGGTATTAAAGCTAGAATGAAAGATATCAAGAAAGAAGGAAAGAAAGAAAGTAAAGATAGAATATTAGAAGGTATTAAAGCTAGAATGAAAGATATAAAGAAAGAAAGAAAGAAAGAAACTAAAGATAGAATGTTAGAAGGTATTAATGCTAGAATGAAAGATATAAGGAAAGAAAGAAAGAAAGAAAGAAACTAAAGATAGAATGTTAGAAGGTATTAAAGCTAGAATGAAAGATATCAAGAAAGAAAGGAAAAAAGAAACTCAAGATAGAATGCTAGAAGGTATTAAAGCTAGAATGAAAGATATGAAGAAAGAAAGAAAGAAAGAAAGAAACTAAAGAAAGAATGTTAGAAGGTATTAAAATTATAATGAAAGATATCATGAAAGAAAGAAAGAAAGAAACTAAAGATAGAATGTTAGAAGGTATTAAAGCTAGAATGAAAGATATAAAGAAAGAAAGAAAGAAACTAAAGATAGAATGTTAGAAGGTATTAAAGCTAGAATGAAAGATATCAAGAAAGAAAGGAAAAAAGAAACTAAAGATAGAATGTTAGAAGGTATAAAAGCTAGAATGAAAGATATAAAGAAAGAAAGAAAGAAACTAAAGATAGAATGTTAGAAGGTATAAAAGCTAGAATGAAAGATATAAAGAAAGAAAGAAAGAAAGAAAGAAAGAAAGAAAGAAACTAAAGATAGAATGTTAGAAGGTATTAAAGCTAGAATGAAAGATATCAAGAAAGAAGGAAAGAAAGAAAGTAAAGATAGAATGTTAGAAGATATTATAGCTAGAATGAAAGATATAAAGAAAGAAAGAAAGAAAGAAACTAAAGATAGAATGTTAGAAGGTATTAAAACTAGAATGAAAGATATCAAGAAAAATAAAGAAAGATACTAAAGATAGAATGTTTGAATGTATTAAAGCTTGAATGAAAGATATAAAGAAAGAAAGAAAAAAACTAAAGATAGAATGTTAGATGGTATTAAAGCTAGAATGAAAGATATAAAGAAAGAAAGAAAGAAACTAAAGATAGAATGTTAAAAGGTATTGAAACTAGAAGGAAAGATATCAAGAAAGAAAGAAAGAAAGAAACTAAAGAAAGAATGTTAGAAGGTATTAAAGCTAGAATGAAAGATATAAAGAAAGAAAGAAAGAAACTAAAGAAAGAATGTTAGAAGGTATTAAAATTAGAATGAATGATATCAAGAAAGAAAGAAAGAAAGAAACTAAAGAGAGAATGTTAGAAGGTATTAAAGCTAGAATAAAAAATATAAAGAAAGAAAGAAAGAAACTAAGGATAGAATGTTAGAAGGTATTAAAGCTAGAATGAAAGATATCAAGAAAGAAAGAAAGTAAGAAACTAAAGATAGAATGTTAGAAGGTATTAAAGCTAGAATGAAAGATATAAAGAAAGAAAGAAAGAAAGAAACTAAAGAAAGAATGTTAGAAGGTATTAAAATTAGAATGAAAGATGTCATGAAAAAAAGAAAGAAAGAAACTAAAGGGAATGTTAGAAGGTATTAAAGCTAGAATGAAAGATATAAAGAAAGAAAGAAAGAAACTAAAGATAGAATGTTAGAAGGTATTAAAGCTAGAATGAAAGATTTCAAGAAAGAAAGGAAAAAAGAAACTAAAGATAGAATGTTAGAAGGTATAAAAGCTAGAATGAAAGATATAAAGAAAGAAAGAAAGAAAGAAACTAAAGATACAATGTTAGAAGGTATTAAAGATAGAATGAAAGATATCAAGAAAGAAGGAAAGAAAGAAAGTAAAGATAGAATATTAGAAGGTATTAAAGCTAGAATGAAAGATATAAAGAAAGAAAGAAAGAAACTAAAGATAGAATGTTAGAAGGTATTAAAACTAGAATGAAAGATATCAAGAAAGAAAGAAGAAAGAAACTAAAGATAGAATATTAGCAGGTATGAAAACTAGAATGAAAGTTATCAAGAAAGAATGAAAGAAACTGAAGATAGAATGTTAGAATGTATTAAAGCTATAATGAAAGATATAAAGAAAGAAAGAAAGAAACTAAAGACAGAATGTTAGAAGGTATTGAAACTAGAAGGAGAGATATCAAGAAAGAAAGAAATAAACTAAAGATAGAATATTAGAAGGTATTAAAGCTAGAATGAAATATATAAAGAAAGAAAGAAAGAAAGAAACTAAAGAAAGAATTTTAGAAGGTATTAAAATTAGAATGAAAGAAATCAAGAAAAAAAGAAAGAAAGAAACTAAAGAAAGAATGTTAGAAGGTATTAAAATTAGAATGAAAGATATCAAGAAAGAAAGAAAGGAAGAAAGAAATTAAAGATAGAATGTTAGAAGGTATTAAAGCTAGAATGAAAGATATCAAGAAAGAAAGAAAGAAAGAAATTAAAGATAGAATGTTAGAAGGTATTAAAGCTAGAATGAAAGATATAAAGAAAGAAAGAAAGAAAGAAAGAAAGAAAGAAACTAAAGAAAGAATCTTAGAAGGTATCAAAATTAGAATGAAAGATATCAAGAAAGAAAGAAAGAAACTAAAGATAGAATGTTAGAAGGTATTAAAGCTAGAATGAAAGATATCAAGAAAGAAAGGAAAAAAGAAACTAAAGATAGAATGTTAGAAGGTATTAAAGCTAGAATGAAAGATATCAAGAAAGAAAGGAAAAAAGAAACTAAAGATAGAATGTTAGAAGGTATTAAAGCTAGAATGAAAGATATAAAGAAAGAAAGAAAGAAATAAACTAAAGATAGAATATTAGAAGGTATTAAAGCTAGAATGAAATATATAAAGAAAGAAAGAAAGAAAGAAACTAAAGAAAGAATGTTAGAAGGTATTAAAATTAGAATGAAAGATATCAAGAAAGAAAGAAAGGAAGAAAGAAACTAAAGATAGAATGTTAGAAGGTATTAAAGCTAGAATGAAAGATATAAAGAAAGAAAGAAAGAAAGAAATTAAAGATAGAATGTTAGAAGATATTAAAGCTAGAATGCAATATATAAAGAAAGAAAGAAAGAAAGAAAGAAAGAAACTAAAGATAGAATGTTCGAAGGTATTAAAGCTAGAATGAAAGATATAAAGAAAGAAAGAAAGAATCTAAAGAAAGAATGTTAGAAGGTATTAAAATTAGAATGAAAGATATCAAGAAAGAAAGAAAGAAACTAAAGATAGAATGTTAGAAGGTATTAAAGCAAGAATGAAAGATATAAAGAAAGAAAGAAAGAAAGAAACTAAAGATAGAATGTTAGAAGGTATTAAAGCTAGAATGAAAGATATCAAGAAAGAAAGGAAAAAAGAAACTAAAGATAGAATGTTAGAAGGTATTAAAGCTAGAATGAAAGATATCAAGAAAGAAAGAAAGAAAGAAACTACAGATAGAATATTAGAAGGTATTAAAGCTAGAATGAAATATAAAAAGAAAGAAAGAAAGAAAAAAACTAAAGAAAGAATTTTAGAAGGTATTAAAATTAGAATGAAAGATATCAAGAAAGAAAGAACGAAAGAAACTAAAGCTAGAATGTTAGAAGGTATTAAAGCTAGAATGAAAGATATCAAGAAAGAGAGAGAGAAAGAAAGAAACTAAAGAAAGAATGTTAGAAGGTATTAAAATTAGAATGAAAGATATCAAGAAAGAAAGAAAGAAACTAAAGATAGAATGTTTGAAGGTATTAAAGCTAGAATGAAAGATATAAGTAAAGAAAGAAAGAAAGAAAGAAACTAAAGATAGAATGTTAGAAGGTATTAAAGCTAGAATGAAAGATATCAAGAAAGAAAGGAAAAAAGAAACTCAAGATAGAATGTTAGAAGGTATTAAAGCTAGAATGAAAGATATGAAGAAAGAAAGAAAGAAAGAAACTAAAGAAAGAATGTTAGAAGTTATTAAAATTAGAATGAAAGATATCATGAAAGAAAGAAAGAAAGAAAATAAAGATAGAATGTTAGAAGGTATTAAAGCTAGAATGAAAGATATCAAGAAAGAAAGGAAAAAAGAAACTCAAGATAGAATGTTAGAAGGTATTAAAGCTAGAATGAAAGATATGAAGAAAGAAAGAAAGAAAGAAAGAAAGAAAGAAAGAAACTAAAGAAAGAATATTAGAAGGTATCAAAATTAGAATGAAAGATATCAAGAAAGAAAGAAAGAAACTAAAGATAGAATGTTAGAAGGTATTAAAGCTAGAATGAAAGATATCAAGAAAGAAAGGAAAAAAGAAACTAAAGATAGAATGTTAGAAGGTATTAAAGCTAGAATGAAAGATATAAAGAAAGAAAGAAAGAAAGAAAGAAACTAAAGATAGAATGTTAGAAGGTATTAAAGCTAGAATTAAAGATATCAAGAAAGAAAGGAAAAAAGAAACTAAAGATAGAATGTTAGTAGGTATTATAGCTAGAATGAAAGATATAAAGAAAGAAAGAAAGAAAGAAACTAAAGATAGAATGTTAGAAGGTATTAAAACTAGAATGAAAGATATCAAGAAAAATAAAGATACTAAAGATAGAATGTTAGAAGGTATTAAAGCTTGAATGAAAGATATAAAGAAAGAAAGAAAGAAACTAAAGATAGAATGTTAGATGGTATTAAAGCTAGAATGAAAGATATAAAGAAAGAAAGAAGGAAACTAAAGATAGAATGTTAAAAGTTATTGAAACTAGAAGGAAAGATATCAAGAAAGAAAGAAAAAAAGAAACTAAAGATAGAATATTAGAGGATATTAAAGCTAGAATGAAAGATATAAAGAAAGAAAGAAAGAAAGTAAAGAAAGAATGTTAGAAGGTATTAAAATTAGAATGAAAGATATCAAGAAAGAAAGAAAGAAAGAAACTAAAGATAGAATGTTAGAAGGTATTAAAGCTAGAATAAAAAATATGAAGAAAGAAAGAAAGAAATTGAAAGAATGTTAGAATTTATTAAAATTAGAATGAAAGATATCAAGAAAGAAAGGAAAAAAGAAACTAAAGATAGAATGTTAGAAGGTATAAAAGCTAGAATGAAAGATATAAAGAAAGAAAGAAAGAAAGAAACTAAAGATAGAATGTTAGAAGGTATTAAAGCTAGAATGAAAGATATCAACAAAGAAAGAAAGAAAAAAACTAAAGATAGAATGTTAGAAGGTATGAAAGCTAGAATGAAAGATATAAAGAAAGAAAGAAAGAAAGAAAGAAACTAAAGATAGAATGTTAGAAGGTATTAAAACTAGAATGAAAGATATCAAGAAAAATAAAGAAAAAAACTAAAGATAGAATGTTAGAAGGTATTACAGCTTGAATGAAAGATATAAAGAAAGAAAGAAAGAAACTAAAGATAGAATGTTATAAGGTATTAAAGCTAGAATGAAAGATATAAAGAAAGAAAGAAACTAAAGATAGAATGTTAAAAGGTATTGAAACTAGAAGGAAAGATATCAAAAAAGAAAGAAAGAAAGAAACTAAAGATAGAATATTAGACGGTATTAAAGCTAGAATGAAAGATATAAAGAAAGAAAGAAAGAAAGAAACTAAAGAAAGAATGTTAGAAGGTATTAAAGCTAGAATAAAAGATATCAAGAAAGAAAGAAAGAAAGAAAGAAAGAAAGAAAGAAACTAATGATAGAATGTTAGAAGGTATTAAAGCTAGAATGAAAGATATCAAGAAAGAAAGAAAGAAAGAAAGAAAGAAAGAAAGAAAGAAAGAAAGAAACTAAAGAAAGATTGTTAGAAGGTATTAAAATTAGAATGAAAGATATCATGAATGAAAGAAAGAAAGATACTAAAGATAGAATGTTAGAAGGTATTAAAGCTGGAATGAAAGATATAAAGAAAGAAAGAAAGAATGAAACTAAAGATATAATGTTAGAAGGTATTAAAGCTAGAATGAAATATATTAAGAAAGAAAGGAAAAAAGAAACTCAAGAAAGAATGTTAGAAGGTATTAAAGCTAGAATGAAAGATATGAAGAAAGAAAGAAAGAAAGAAAGAAAGAAAGAAAGAAACTAAAGAAATAATATTAGAAGGTATCAAAATTAGAATGAAAGATATCAAGAAAGAAAGAAAGAAACTAAAGATAGAATGTTAGAAGGTATTAAAGCTAGAATGAAAGATATCAAGAAAGAAAGGAAAAAAGAAACTAAAGATAGAATGTTAGAAGGTATTAAAGCTAGAATGAAAGATATAAAGAAAGAATGAAAGAAAGAAAGAAACTAAAGATAGAATGTTAGAAGGTATTAAAGCTAGAATTAAAGATATCAAGAAAGAAAGGAAAAAAGAAACTAAAGATAGAATGTTAGTAGGTATTATAGCTAGAATGAAAGATATAAAGAAAGAAAGAAAGAAAGAAACTAAAGATAGAATGTTAGAAGGTATTAAAACTAGAATGAAAGATATCAAGAAAAATAAAGATACTAAAGATAGAATGTTAGAAGGTATTAAAGCTTGAATGAAAGATATAAAGAAAGAAAGAAAGAAACTAAAGATAGAATGTTAGATGGTATTAAAGCTAGAATGAAAGATATAAAGAAAGAAAGAAGGAAACTAAAGATAGAATGTTAAAAGGTATTGAAACTAGAAGGAAAGATATCAAGAAAGAAAGAAAAAAAGAAACTAAAGATAGAATATTAGAGGATATTAAAGCTAGAATGAAAGATATAAAGAAAGAAAGAAAGAAAGTAAAGAAAGAATGTTAGAAGGTATTAAAATTAGAATGAAAGATATCAAGAAAGAAAGAAAGAAAGAAACTAAAGACAGAATGTTAGAAGGTATTGAAACTAGAAGGAGAGATATCAAGAAAGAAAGAAATAAACTAAAGATAGAATATTAGAAGGTATTAAAGCTAGAATGAAATATATAAAGAAAGAAAGAAAGAAAGAAACTAAAGAAAGAATTTTAGAAGGTATTAAAATTAGAATGAAAGAAATCAAGAAAAAAAGAAAGAAAGAAACTAAAGAAAGAATGTTAGAAGGTATTAAAATTAGAATGAAAGATATCAAGAAAGAAAGAAAGGAAGAAAGAAATTAAAGATAGAATGTTAGAAGGTATTAAAGCTAGAATGAAAGATATCAAGAAAGAAAGAAAGAAAGAAATTAAAGATAGAATGTTAGAAGGTATTAAAGCTAGAATGAAAGATATAAAGAAAGAAAGAAAGAAAGAAAGAAAGAAAGAAAGAAACTAAAGAAAGAATCTTAGAAGGTATCAAAATTAGAATGAAAGATATCAAGAAAGAAAGAAAGAAACTAAAGATAGAATGTTAGAAGGTATTAAAGCTAGAATGAAAGATATCAAGAAAGAAAGGAAAAAAGAAACTAAAGATAGAATGTTAGAAGGTATTAAAGCTAGAATGAAAGATATCAAGAAAGAAAGGAAAAAAGAAACTAAAGATAGAATGTTAGAAGGTATTAAAGCTAGAATGAAAGATATAAAGAAAGAAAGAAAGAAATAAACTAAAGATAGAATATTAGAAGGTATTAAAGCTAGAATGAAATATATAAAGAAAGAAAGAAAGAAAGAAACTAAAGAAAGAATGTTAGAAGGTATTAAAATTAGAATGAAAGATATCAAGAAAGAAAGAAAGGAAGAAAGAAACTAAAGATAGAATGTTAGAAGGTATTAAAGCTAGAATGAAAGATATAAAGAAAGAAAGAAAGAAAGAAATTAAAGATAGAATGTTAGAAGATATTAAAGATAGAATGCAATATATAAAGAAAGAAAGAAAGAAAGAAAGAAACTAAAGATAGAATGTTCGAAGGTATTAAAGCTAGAATGAAAGATATAAAGAAAGAAAGAAAGAATCTAAAGAAAGAATGTTAGAAGGTATTAAAATTAGAATGAAAGATATCAAGAAAGAAAGAAAGAAACTAAAGATAGAATGTTAGAAGGTATTAAAGCAAGAATGAAAGATATAAAGAAAGAAAGAAAGAAAGAAACTAAAGATAGAATGTTAGAAGGTATTAAAGCTAGAATGAAAGATATCAAGAAAGAAAGGAAAAAAGAAACTAAAGATAGAATGTTAGAAGGTATTAAAGCTAGAATGAAAGATATCAAGAAAGAAAGAAAGAAAGAAACTACAGATAGAATATTAGAAGGTATTAAAGCTAGAATGAAATATAAAAAGAAAGAAAGAAAGAAAAAAACTAAAGAAAGAATTTTAGAAGGTATTAAAATTAGAATGAAAGATATCAAGAAAGAAAGAACGAAAGAAACTAAAGCTAGAATGTTAGAAGGTATTAAAGCTAGAATGAAAGATATCAAGAAAGAGAGAGAGAAAGAAAGAAACTAAAGAAAGAATGTTAGAAGGTATTAAAATTAGAATGAAAGATATCAAGAAAGAAAGAAAGAAACTAAAGATAGAATGTTTGAAGGTATTAAAGCTAGAATGAAAGATATAAGTAAAGAAAGAAAGAAAGAAAGAAACTAAAGATAGAATGTTAGAAGGTATTAAAGCTAGAATGAAAGATATCAAGAAAGAAAGGAAAAAAGAAACTCAAGATAGAATGTTAGAAGGTATTAAAGCTAGAATGAAAGATATGAAGAAAGAAAGAAAGAAAGAAACTAAAGAAAGAATGTTAGAAGTTATTAAAATTAGAATGAAAGATATCATGAAAGAAAGAAAGAAAGAAAATAAAGATAGAATGTTAGAAGGTATTAAAGCTAGAATGAAAGATATCAAGAAAGAAAGGAAAAAAGAAACTCAAGATAGAATGTTAGAAGGTATTAAAGCTAGAATGAAAGATATGAAGAAAGAAAGAAAGAAAGAAAGAAAGAAAGAAAGAAACTAAAGAAAGAATATTAGAAGGTATCAAAATTAGAATGAAAGATATCAAGAAAGAAAGAAAGAAACTAAAGATAGAATGTTAGAAGGTATTAAAGCTAGAATGAAAGATATCAAGAAAGAAAGGAAAAAAGAAACTAAAGATAGAATGTTAGAAGGTATTAAAGCTAGAATGAAAGATATAAAGAAAGAAAGAAAGAAAGAAAGAAAGAAACTAAAGATAGAATGTTAGAAGGTATTAAAGCTAGAATTAAAGATATCAAGAAAGAAAGGAAAAAAGAAACTAAAGATAGAATGTTAGTAGGTATTATAGCTAGAATGAAAGATATAAAGAAAGAAAGAAAGAAAGAAACTAAAGATAGAATGTTAGAAGGTATTAAAACTAGAATGAAAGATATCAAGAAAAATAAAGATACTAAAGATAGAATGTTAGAAGGTATTAAAGCTTGAATGAAAGATATAAAGAAAGAAAGAAAGAAACTAAAGATAGAATGTTAGATGGTATTAAAGCTAGAATGAAAGATATAAAGAAAGAAAGAAGGAAACTAAAGATAGAATGTTAAAAGGTATTGAAACTAGAAGGAAAGATATCAAGAAAGAAAGAAAAAAAGAAACTAAAGATAGAATATTAGAGGATATTAAAGCTAGAATGAAAGATATAAAGAAAGAAAGAAAGAAAGTAAAGAAAGAATGTTAGAAGGTATTAAAATTAGAATGAAAGATATCAAGAAAGAAAGAAAGAAAGAAACTAAAGATAGAATGTTAGAAGGTATTAAAGCTAGAATAAAAAATATGAAGAAAGAAAGAAAGAAATTGAAAGAATGTTAGAATTTATTAAAATTAGAATGAAAGATATCAAGAAAGAAAGGAAAAAAGAAACTAAAGATAGAATGTTAGAAGGTATAAAAGCTAGAATGAAAGATATAAAGAAAGAAAGAAAGAAAGAAACTAAAGATAGAATGTTAGAAGGTATTAAAGCTAGAATGAAAGATATCAACAAAGAAAGAAAGAAAAAAACTAAAGATAGAATGTTAGAAGGTATGAAAGCTAGAATGAAAGATATAAAGAAAGAAAGAAAGAAAGAAAGAAACTAAAGATAGAATGTTAGAAGGTATTAAAACTAGAATGAAAGATATCAAGAAAAATAAAGAAAGAAACTAAAGATAGAATGTTAGAAGGTATTACAGCTTGAATGAAAGATATAAAGAAAGAAAGAAACTAAAGATAGAATGTTAAAAGGTATTGAAACTAGAAGGAAAGATATCAAAAAAGAAAGAAAGAAAGAAACTAAAGATAGAATATTAGACGGTATTAAAGCTAGAATGAAAGATATAAAGAAAGAAAGAAAGAAAGAAACTAAAGAAAGAATGTTAGAAGGTATTAAAGCTAGAATAAAAGATATCAAGAAAGAAAGAAAGAAAGAAAGAAAGAAAGAAAGAAACTAATGATAGAATGTTAGAAGGTATTAAAGCTAGAATGAAAGATATCAAGAAAGAAAGAAAGAAAGAAAGAAAGAAAGAAAGAAAGAAACTAAAGAAAGATTGTTAGAAGGTATTAAAATTAGAATGAAAGATATCATGAATGAAAGAAAGAAAGATACTAAAGATAGAATGTTAGAAGGTATTAAAGCTGGAATGAAAGATATAAAGAAAGAAAGAAAGAATGAAACTAAAGATATAATGTTAGAAGGTATTAAAGCTAGAATGAAATATATTAAGAAAGAAAGGAAAAAAGAAACTCAAGAAAGAATGTTAGAAGGTATTAAAGCTAGAATGAAAGATATGAAGAAAGAAAGAAAGAAAGAAGGAAAGAAAGAAAGAAACTAAAGAAATAATATTAGAAGGTATCAAAATTAGAATGAAAGATATCAAGAAAGAAAGAAAGAAACTAAAGATAGAATGTTAGAAGGTATTAAAGCTAGAATGAAAGATATCAAGAAAGAAAGGAAAAAAGAAACTAAAGATAGAATGTTAGAAGGTATTAAAGCTAGAATGAAAGATATAAAGAAAGAATGAAAGAAAGAAAGAAACTAAAGATAGAATGTTAGAAGGTATTAAAGCTAGAATTAAAGATATCAAGAAAGAAAGGAAAAAAGAAACTAAAGATAGAATGTTAGTAGGTATTATAGCTAGAATGAAAGATATAAAGAAAGAAAGAAAGAAAGAAACTAAAGATAGAATGTTAGAAGGTATTAAAACTAGAATGAAAGATATCAAGAAAAATAAAGATACTAAAGATAGAATGTTAGAAGGTATTAAAGCTTGAATGAAAGATATAAAGAAAGAAAGAAAGAAACTAAAGATAGAATGTTAGATGGTATTAAAGCTAGAATGAAAGATATAAAGAAAGAAAGAAGGAAACTAAAGATAGAATGTTAAAAGGTATTGAAACTAGAAGGAAAGATATCAAGAAAGAAAGAAAAAAAGAAACTAAAGATAGAATATTAGAGGATATTAAAGCTAGAATGAAAGATATAAAGAAAGAAAGAAAGAAAGTAAAGAAAGAATGTTAGAAGGTATTAAAATTAGAATGAAAGATATCAAGAAAGAAAGAAAGAAAGAAACTAAAGATAGAATGTTAGAAGGTATTAAAGCTAGAATAAAAAATATGAAGAAAGAAAGAAAGAAATTGAAAGAATGTTAGAATTTATTAAAATTAGAATGAAAGATATCAAGAAAGAAAGGAAAAAAGAAACTAAAGATAGAATGTTAGAAGGTATAAAAGCTAGAATGAAAGATATAAAGAAAGAAAGAAAGAAAGAAACTAAAGATAGAATGTTAGAAGGTATTAAAGCTAGAATGAAAGATATCAACAAAGAAAGAAAGAAAAAAACTAAAGATAGAATGTTAGAAGGTATGAAAGCTAGAATGAAAGATATAAAGAAAGAAAGAAAGAAAGAAAGAAACTAAAGATAGAATGTTAGAAGGTATTAAAACTAGAATGAAAGATATCAAGAAAAATAAAGAAAGAAACTAAAGATAGAATGTTAGAAGGTATTACAGCTTGAATGAAAGATATAAAGAAAGAAAGAAAGAAACTAAAGATAGAATGTTAGAAGGTATTAAAGCTAGAATGAAAGATATAAAGAAAGAAAGAAACTAAAGATAGAATGTTAAAAGGTATTGAAACTAGAAGGAAAGATATCAAAAAAGAAAGAAAGAAAGAAACTAAAGATAGAATATTAGACGGTATTAAAGCTAGAATGAAAGATATAAAGAAAGAAAGAAAGAAAGAAACAAAAGAAAGAATGTTAGAAGGTATTAAAGCTAGAATAAAAGATATCAAGAAAGAAAGAAAGAAAGAAAGAAAGAAAGAAAGAAACTAATGATAGAATGTTAGAAGGTATTAAAGCTAGAATGAAAGATATCAAGAAAGAAAGAAAGAAAGAAAGAAAGAAAGAAACTAAAGAAAGAATGTTAGAAGGTATTAAAATTAGAATGAAAGATATCATGAAAGAAAGAAAGAAAGATACTAAAGATAGATGTTAGAAGGTATTAAAGCTGGAATGAAAGATATAAAGAAAGAAAGAAAGAATGAAACTAAAGATATAATGTTAGAAGGTATTAAAGCTAGAATGAAAGATATCAAGAAAGAAAGGAAAAAAGAAACTCAAGATAGAATGTTAGAAGGTATTAAAGCTAGAATGAAAGATATGAAGAAAGAAAGAAAGAAAGAAAGAAAGAAACTAAAGAAAGAATATTAGAAGGTATCAAAATTAGAATGAAAGATATCAAGAAAGAAAGAAAGAAACTAAAGATAGAATGTTAGAAGGTATTAAAGCTAGAATGAAAGATATCAAGAAAGAAAGGAAAAAAGAAACTAAAGATAGAATGTTAGAAGGTATTAAAGCTAGAATGAAAGATATAAAGAAAGAATGAAAGAAAGAAAGAAACTAAAGATAGAATGTTAGATGGTATTAAAGCTAGAATGAAAGATATAAAGAAAGAAAGAAGGAAACTAAAGATAGAATGTTAAAAGGTATTGAAACTAGAAGGAAAGATATCAAGAAAGAAAGAAAAAAAGAAACTAAAGATAGAATATTAGAGGATATTAAAGCTAGAATGAAAGATATAAAGAAAGAAAGAAAGAAAGTAAAGAAAGAATGTTAGAAGGTATTAAAATTAGAATGAAAGATATCAAGAAAGAAAGAAAGAAAGAAACTAAAGATAGAATGTTAGAAGGTATTGAAGGTAGAATAAAAAATATGAAGAAAGAAAGAAAGAAATTGAAAGAATGTTAGAATTTATTAAAATTAGAATGAAAGATATCAAGAAAGAAAGAAAGAAAGAAACTAAAGACAGAATGCTAGAAGGAATTAAAGCTAGAATGAAAGATATCAAGAAAGAAAGAAAGAAAGAAACTAAAGATAGAATGTTAGAAGGTATTAAAGCTAGAATGAAAGATATAAAGAAAGAAAGAAAGAAAGTAACTAAAGATAGAATGTTAGAAGGTATTAAAGCTAGAATGAAAGATATGAAGAAAGAAAGGAAAAAAGAAACTAAAGATAGAATGTTAGAAGGTATAAAAGCTAGAATGAAAGATATAAAGAAAGAAAGAAAGAAAGAAACTAAAGATAGAATGTTAGAAGGTATTAAAGCTAGAATGAAAGATATCAACAAAGAAAGAAAGAAAAAAACTAAAGATAGAATGTTAGAAGGTATGAAAGCTAGAATGAAAGATATAAAGAAAGAAAGAAAGAAAGAAAGAAACTAAAGATAGAATGTTAGAAGGTATTAAAACTAGAATGAAAGATATGAAGAAAAATAAAGAAAGAAACTAAAGATAGAATGTTAGAAGGTATTACAGCTTGAATGAAAGATATAAAGAAAGAAAGAAAGAAACTAAAGATAGAATGTTAGAAGGTATTAAAGCTAGAATGAAAGATATAAAGAAAGAAAGAAACTAAAGATAGAATGTTAAAAGGTATTGAAACTAGAAGGAAAGATATCAAGAAAGAAAGAAAAAAAGAAACTAAAGATAGAATATTAGAGGATATTAAAGCTAGAATGAAAGATATAAAGAAAGAAAGAAAGAAACTAAAGATAGAATATTAGAGGATATTAAAGCTAGAATGAAAGATATAAAGAAAGAAAGAAAGAAACTAAAGATAGAATGTTAGATGGTATTAAAGCTAGAATGAAAGATATAAAGAAAGAAAGAAGGAAACTAAAGATAGAATGTTAAAAGGTATTGAAACTAGAAGGAAAGATATCAAGAAAGAAAGAAAAAAAGAAACTAAAGATAGAATATTAGAGGATATTAAAGCTAGAATGAAAGATATAAAGAAAGAAAGAAAGAAAGTAAAGAAAGAATGTTAGAAGGTATTAAAATTAGAATGAAAGATATCAAGAAAGAAAGAAAGAAAGAAACTAAAGATAGAATGTTAGAAGGTATTGAAGGTAGAATAAAAAATATGAAGAAAGAAAGAAAGAAATTGAAAGAATGTTAGAATTTATTAAAATTAGAATGAAAGATATCAAGAAAGAAAGAAAGAAAGAAACTAAAGACAGAATGCTAGAAGGAATTAAAGCTAGAATGAAAGATATCAAGAAAGAAAGAAAGAAAGAAACTAAAGATAGAATGTTAGAAGGTATTAAAGCTAGAATGAAAGATATAAAGAAAGAAAGAAAGAAAGTAACTAAAGATAGAATGTTAGAAGGTATTAAAGCTAGAATGAAAGATATGAAGAAAGAAAGGAAAAAAGAAACTAAAGATAGAATGTTAGAAGGTATAAAAGCTAGAATGAAAGATATAAAGAAAGAAAGAAAGAAAGAAACTAAAGATAGAATGTTAGAAGGTATTAAAGCTAGAATGAAAGATATCAACAAAGAAAGAAAGAAAAAAACTAAAGATAGAATGTTAGAAGGTATGAAAGCTAGAATGAAAGATATAAAGAAAGAAAGAAAGAAAGAAAGAAACTAAAGATAGAATGTTAGAAGGTATTAAAACTAGAATGAAAGATATGAAGAAAAATAAAGAAAGAAACTAAAGATAGAATGTTAGAAGGTATTACAGCTTGAATGAAAGATATAAAGAAAGAAAGAAAGAAACTAAAGATAGAATGTTAGAAGGTATTAAAGCTAGAATGAAAGATATAAAGAAAGAAAGAAACTAAAGATAGAATGTTAAAAGGTATTGAAACTAGAAGGAAAGATATCAAGAAAGAAAGAAAGAAACTAAAGATAGAATATTAGACGGTATTAAAGCTAGAATGAAAGATATAAAGAAAGAAAGAAAGAAAGAAACTAAAGAAAGAATGTTAGAAGGTATTAAAGCTAGAATAAAAGATATCAAGAAAGAAAGAAAGAAAGAAAGAAAGAAAGAAAGAAAGAAACTAATGATAGAATGTTAGAAGGTATTAAAGCTAGAATGAAAGATATCAAGAAAGAAAGAAAGAAAGAAAGAAAGAAAGAAAGAAAGAAAGAAAGAAACTAAAGAAAGAATGTTAGAAGGTATTAAAATTAGAATGAAAGATATCATGAAAGAAAGAAAGAAAGATACTAAAGATAGAATGTTAGAAGGTATTAAAGCTGGAATGAAAGATAGAAAGAAAGAAAGAAAGAATGAAACTAAAGATATAATGTTAGAAGGTATTAAAGCTAGAATGAAAGATATCAAGAAAGAAAGGAAAAAAGAAACTAAAGATAGAATGTTAGAAGGAATAAAAGCTAGAATGAAAGATATAAAGAAAGAAAGAAAGAAAGAAACTAAAGATAGAATGTTAGAAGGTATTAAAGCTAGAATGAAAGATATCAAGAAAGAAAGGAAAAAAGAAACTAAAGATAGAATGTTAGAAGGTATTAAAGCTAGAATGAAAGATATCAAGAAAGAAAGAAAGAAAGAAACTAAAGATAGAATGTTAGAAGGTATTAAAGCTAGAATGAAAGATATCAAGAAAGAAAGAAAGAAAGAAACTAAAGATAGAATGTTAGAAGGTATTAAAGCTAGAATGAAAGATATGAAGAAAGAAAGAAAGAAAGAAACTAAAGAAAGAATGTTAGAAGGTATTAAAATTAGAATGAAAGATATCATGAAAGAAAGAAAGAAAGAAACTAAAGATAGAATGTTAGAAGGTATTAAAGCTAGAATGAAAGATATAAAGAAAGAAAGAAAGAAAGAAAGAAACAAAAGATAGAATGTTAGAAGGTATTAAAATTAGAATGAAAGATATCAGGAAAGAAAGAAAGAAACTAAAGATAGAATGTTAGAAGGTATTAAAGCTAGAATGAAAGATATAAAGAAAGAAAGAAAGAAAGAAAGAAACTAAAGAAAGAATGTTAGAAGGTATTAAAATTAGAATGAAAGATATCAAGAAAGAAAGAAAGAAAGAAACTAAAGATAGAATGTTAGAAGGTATTAAAGCTAGAATGAAAGATATAAAGAAAGAAAGAAAGAAAGAAAGAAAGGAAAAAAGAAACTAAAGATAGAATGTTAGAAGGTATTAAAGCTAGAATGAAAGATATCAAGAAAGAAGGAAAGAAAGAAAGAGAGAAAGAAAGAAACGAAAGAAAGAATGTTAGAAGGTATTAAAGCTAGAATGAAAGATATCAAGAAAGAAAGAAAGAAAGAAACTAAAGATAGAATGTTAGAAGGTATTAAAGCTAGAACGAAAGATATCAAGAAAGAAAGGAAAAAAGAAACTAAAGATAGAATGTTAGAAGTTATAAAAGCTAGAATGAAAGATATAAAGAAAGAAAGAAAGAAACTAAAGATAGAATGTTAGAAGGTATTAAAGCTATAATGAAAGATATCAAGAAAGAAAGAAAGAAAGAAACTAAAGATAGAATGTTAGAAGGTATTAAAGCTAGAATGAAAGATATAAAGAAAGAAAGAAAGAAAGAAAGAAACTAAAGAAAGAATGTTAGAAGGTATTAAAATTAGAATGAAAGATATAAAGAAACAAAGAAAGAAACTAAAGATAGAATGTTAGAAGTTATTAAAGCTAGAATGAAAGATATAAGGAAAGAAAGAAAGAAAGAAAGAAACTAAAGATAGAATGTTAGAAGGTATTAAAGCTAGAATGAAAGATATCAAGAAAGAAAGGAAAAAAGAAACTAAAGATAGAATGTTAGAAGGTATTAAAGCTAGAATGAAAGATATAAAGAAAGAAAGAAAGAAAGAAAGAAACTAAAGAAAGAATGTTAGAAGGTATTAAAATTAGAATGAAAGATATCATGAAAGAAAGAAAGAAAGAAACTAAAGATAGAATGTTAGAAGGTATTAAAGCTAGAATGAAAGATATAAAGAAAGAAAGAAAGAAAGAAAGAAACTAAAGATAGAATGTTAGAAGGTATTAAAATTAGATTGAAAGATATCAAGAAAGAAAGAAAGAAAGAAACTAAAGATAGAATGTTAGAAGGTATTAAAGCTAGAATGAAAGATATGAAGAAAGAAAGAAAGAAATTGAAAGAATGTTAGAATTTATTAAAATTAGAATGAAAGATATCAAGAAAGAAAGAAAGAAAGAAACTAAAGACAGAATGCTAGAAGGAATTAAAGCTAGAATGAAAGATATCAAGAAAGAAAGAAAGAAAGAAACTAAAGATAGAATGTTAGAAGGTATTAAAGCTAGAATGAAAGATATGAAGAAAGAAAGAAAGAAAGAAACTAAAGAAAGAATGTTAGAAGGTATTAAAATTAGAATGAAAGATATGAAGAAAGAAAGAAAGAAAGAAACTAAAGATAGAATGTTAGAAGGTATTAAAGCTAGAATGAAAGATATGAAGAAAGAAAGAAAGAAAGAAACTAAAGAAAGAATGTTAGAAGGTATTAAAATTAGAATGAAAGATATCATGAAAGAAAGAAAGAAAGAAACTAAAGATAGAATGTTAGAAGGTATTAATGCTAGAATGAAAGATATAAAGAAAGAAAGAAAGAAAGAAACTAAAGATAGAATGTTAGAAGGTATAAAAGCTAGAATGAAAGATATCAAGAAAGAAAGAAAGAAAGAAACTAAAGATAGAATGTTAGAAGGTGTTAAAGCTAGAATGAAAGATATCAAGAAAGAAAGAAAGAAAGAAACTAAAGATAGAATGTTAGAAGGTATTAAAGCTAGAATGAAAGATATCAAGAAAGAAAGGAAAAAAGAAACTAAAGATAGAATGTTAGAAGGAATTAAAGCTAGAATGAAAGATATGAAGAAAGTAAGAAAGAAAGAAAGAAACTAAAGAAAGAATGTTAGAAGGTATTAAAATTAGAATGAAAGATATCAAGAAAGAAAGAAAGAAAGAAACTAAAGAGAGAATATTAGAAGGTATTAAAGCTAGAATGAAAGATATGAAGAATGAAAGAAAGAAAGAAAGAAAGAAAATAAAGAAAGAATGTTAGAAGGTATTAAAATTAGAATGAAAGATATCATGAAAGAAAGAAAGAAAGAAACTAAAGATAGAATGTTAGAAGGTATTAAAGCTAGAATGAAAGATATAAAGAAAGAAAGAAAGAAAGAAACTAAAGATAGAATGTTAGAAGGTATTAAAGCTAGAATGAAAGATATCAAGAAAGAAAGGAAAAAAGAAACTAAAGATAGAATGTTAGAAGGTATAAAAGCTAGAATGAAAGATATAAAGAAAGAAAGAAAGAAACTAAAAATAGAATGTTAGAAGGTATTAAAGCTAGAATGAAAGATATCAACAAAGAAAGAAAGAAAAAAACTAAAGATAGAATGTTAGAAGGTATTAAAGCTAGAATGAAAGATATAAAGAAAGAAAGAAAGAAAGAAACTAAAGAAAGAATGTTAGAAGGTATAAAAATTAGAATGAAAGATATCAAGAAAGAAAGAAAGAAAGAAACTAAAGATAGAATGTTAGAAGGTATTAAAGCTAGAATGAAAGATATAAAGAAAGAAAGAAAGAAAGAAACTAAAGATAGAATGTTAGAATGTATTAAAGCTAGAATGAAAGATATCAAGAAAGAAAGGAAAAAAGAAACTAAAGATATTATGTTAGAAGGTATTAAAGCTAGAATGAAAGATATGAAGAAAGAAAGAAAGAAAGATAGAAACGAAAGAAAGAATGTTAGAAGGTATTAAAATTAGAATGAAAGATATCAAGAAAGAAAGAAAGAAAGAAACTAAAGATAGAATGTTAGAGGGTATTAAAGCTAGAATGAAAGATATGAAGAAGGAAAGAAAGAAAGAAAGAAACTAAAGAAAGAATCTTAGAAGGTATTAAAATTAGAATGAAAGATATCATGAAAGAAAGAAAGAAAGAAACTAAAGATAGAATGTTAGAAGGTTTTAAAGCTAGAATGAAAGATATCAAGAAAGAAAGGAAAAAAGAAACTAAAGATAGAATGTTAGAAGGTATAAAAGCTAGAATGAAAGATATAAAGAAAGAAAGAAAGAAACTAAAGATAGAATGTTAGAAGGTAATAAAGCTAGAATGAAAGATATAAAGAAAGAAAGAAAGAAAGAAACTAAAGAAAGAATGTTAGAAGGCATTAAAATGAGAATGAAAGATATCAAGAAAGAAAGAAAGAAAGAAACTAAAGATAGAATGTTAGAAGGTATTAAAGCTAGAATGAAAGATATAAAGAAAGAAAGGAAAAATGAAACTAAAGATAGAATGTTAGAACGTATTAAAGCTAGAATGAAAGATATCAAGAAAGAAAGGAAAAAAGAAACTAGAGATAGAATGTTTGAAGGTATAAAAGCTAGAATGAAAGATATCAAGAAAGAAAGAAAGAAAGAAACTAAAGATAGAATGTTAGAAGGTATTAAAGCTAGAATGAAAGATATAAAGAAAGAAAGAAAGAAAGAAACTAAAGATAGAATGTTAGAAGGTTTTAAAGCTAGAATGAAAGATATAAAGAAAGAAAGAAAGAAAGAAACTAAAGAAAGAATGTTAGAAGGCATTAAAATGAGAATGAAAGATATCAAGAAAGAAAGAAAGAAAGAAACTAAAGATAGAATGTTAGAAGGTATTAAAGCTAGAATGAAAGATATCAAGAAAGAAAGGAAAAAAGAAACTAAAGATAGAATGTTAGAACGTATTAAAGCTAGAATGAAAGATATCAAGAAAGAAAGGAAAAAAGAAACTAGAGATAGAATGTTTGAAGGTATAAAAGCTAGAATGAAAGATATCAAGAAAGAAAGAAAGAAAGAAACTAAAGATAGAATGTTAGAAGGTATTAAAGCTAGAATGAAAGATATAAAGAAAGAAAGAAAGAAAGAAACTAAAGATAGAATGTTAGAAGGTTTTAAAGCTAGAATGAAAGATATAAAGAAAGAAAGAAAGAAAGAAACTAAAGATAGAATGTTAGAAGGTATTAAAGCTAGAATGAAAGATAGCAAGAAAGAAAGGAAAAAAGAAACTAAAGATAGAATGTTAGAAGGTATTAAAGCTAGAATGAAAGATATAAAGAAAGAAAGAAAGAAAGAAACTAAAGATAGAATGTTAGAAGGTATTAAAGCTAGAATGAAAGATATCAAGAAAGAAGGAAAGAAAGAAAGTAAAGATAGAATGTTAGAAGGTATTAAAGCTAGAATGAAAGATATAAAGAAAGAAAGAAAGAAAGAAAGAAACTAAAGATAGAATGTTAGAAGGTATTAAAACTAGAATGAAAGATATCAAGAAAAATAAAGAAAGAAACTAAAGATAGAATGTTAGAAGGTATTACAGCTTGAATGAAAGATATAAAGAAAGAAACAAAGAAACTAAAGATAGAATGTTAGAAGGTATTAAAGCTAGAATGAAAGATATAAAGAAAGAAAGAAACTAAAGATAGAATGTTAAAAGGTATTGAAACTAGAAGGAAAGATATGAAGAAAGAAAGAAAGAAAGAAACGAAAGATAGAATATTAGACGGTATTAAAGCTAGAATGAAAGATATAAAGAAAGAAAGAAAGAAAGAAACTAAAGAAAGAATGTTAGAAGGTATTAAAAATTAGAATGAAAGATATCAAGAAAGAAAGAAAGAAACTAAAGATAGAATGTTAGAAGGTATTAAAGCTAGAATAAAAGATATAAAGAAAGAAAGAAAGAAACTAAAGATAGAAAGTTAGAAGGTATTAAAGCTAGAATGAAAGATATCAAGAAAGAAAGAAAGAAAGAAACTAAAGATAGAATGTTAGAAGGTATTAAAGCTAGAATGAAAGATATCAAGAAAGAAAGAAAGAAAGAAAGAAAGAAAGAAAGAAAGAAAGAAACTAAAGATAGAATGTTAGAAGGTATTAAAATTAGAATGAAAGATATCATGAAAGAAAGAAAGAAAGATACTAAAGATAGAATGTTAGAAGGTATTAAAGCTGGAATGAAAGATATAAAGAAAGAAAGAAAGAATGAAACTAAAGATATAATGTTAGAAGGAATAAAAGCCCGAATGAAAGATATCAAGAAAGAAAGGAAAAAAGAAACTAAAGATAGAATGTTAGAAGGTATTAAAGCAAGAATGAAAGATATCAAGAAAGAAGGGAAAAAAGAAACTAAAGATAGAATGTTAGAAGGTATTAAAGCTAGAATGAAAGATATCAAGAAAGAAAGAAAGAAAGAAACTAAAGATAGAATGTTAGAAGGTATTAAAGCTAGAATGAAAGATATGAAGAAAGAAAGAAAGAAACTAAAGAAAGAATGTTAGAAGGTATTAAAATTAGAATGAAAGATATCATGAAAGAAAGAAAGAAAGAAACTAAAGATAGAATGTTAGGTTTTAAAGCTAGATTGAAAGATATAAAGAAAGAAAGAAAGAAAGAAAGAAACTAAAGATAGAATGTTAGAAGGTATTAAAATTAGAATGAAAGATATCAAGAAAAGAAAGAAAGAAAGAAACTAAAGATAGAATGTTAGAATTTATTAAAGCTAGAATGAAAGATATAAAGAAAGAAAGAAAGAAAGAAACTAAAGAAAGAATGTTAGAAGGTATTAAAATTAGAATGAAAGATATCAAGAAAGAAAGAAAGAAAGAAACTAAAGATAGAATGTTAGAAGGTATTAAAGCAAGAATGAAAGATATAAAGAAAGAAAGAAAGAAAGAAAGAAAGAAAGAAAGAAAGAAAGAAAGAAAGAAAGAAACTAAAGATAGAATGTTAGAAGGTATTAAAGCTAGAATGAAAGATAGCAAGAAAGAAAGGAAAAAAAGAAACTAAAGATAGAATGTTTAGAAGGTATTAAAGCTAGAATGAAAGATATCAAGAAAGAAAGAAAGAAAGAAACTAAAGATAGAATGTTAGAAGGTATTAAAGCTAGAATGAAAGATATCAAGAAAGAAAGGAAAAAAGAAACTAAATTTAGAATGTTAGAAGGTATAAAAGCTAGAATGAAAGATATAAAGAAAGAAAGAAAGAAAGAAACTAAAGATAGAATGATAGAAGGTATTAAAGCTATAATGAAAGATATCAAGAAAGAAAGAAAGAAAGAAACTAAAGATAGAATGTTAGAAGGTATTAAAGCTAGAATGAAAGATATAAAGAAAGAAAGAAAGAAAGAAACTAAAGAAAGAATGTTAGAAGGTATTAAAATTAGAATGAAAGATATCAAGAAAGAAAGAAAGAAAGAAACTAAATATAGAATGTTAGAAGGTATTAAAACTAGAATGAAAGATATAAAGAAAGAAAGAAAGAAAGAAACTAAAGAAAGAATGTTAGAAGGTATTAAAATTAGAATGAAAGATATCAAGAAAGAAAGAAAGAAAGAAACTAAAGAGAGAATGTTAGAAGGTATTAAAATTAGAATGAAAGATATCATGAAAGAAAGAAAGAAAGAAACTAAAGATAGAATGTTAGAAGGTATTAAAGCTAGAATGAAAGATATCAAGAAAGAAAGAAAGAAAGAAACTAAAGATAGAATGTTAGAAAGTATTAAAGCTAGAACGAAAGATATCAAGAAAGAAAGGAAAAAAGAAACTAAAGATAGAATGTTAGAAGTTATAAAAGCTAGAATGAAAGATATAAAGAAAGAAAGAAAGAAAGAAAGAAACTAAAGATAGAATGTTATAAGGTATTAAAGCTATAATGAAAGATATCAAGAAAGAAAGAAAGAAAGAAACTAAAGATAGAATGTTAGAAGTTATTAAAGCTAGAATGAAAGATATAAGGAAAGAAAGAAAGAAAGAAAGAAACTAAAGATAGAATGTTAGAAGGTATTAAAGCTAGAATGAAAGATATCAAGAAAGAAAGGAAAAAAGAAACTAAAGATAGAATGTTAGAAGGTATTAAAGCTAGAATGAAAGATATAAAGAAAGAAAGAAAGAAAGAAAGAAACTAAAGAAAGAATGTTAGAAGGTATTAAAATTAGAATGAAAGATATCATGAAAGAAAGAAAGAAAGAAACTAAAGATAGAATGTTAGAAGGTATTAAAGCTAAAATGAAAGATATAAAGAAAGAAAGAAAGAAAGAAAGAAACTAAAGATAGAATGTTAGAAGGTATTAAAATTAGAATGAAAGATATCAAGAAAGAAAGAAAGAAAGAAACTAAAGAAAGAATGTTAGAAGGTATTAAAATTAGAATGAAAGATATCAAGAAAGAAAGGAAAAAAGAAACTAAAGATAGAATGTTAGAAGGAATTAAAGCTAGAATGAAAGATATGAAGAAAGTAAGAAAGAATGAAAGAAACTAAAGAAAGAATGTTAGAAGGTATTAAAATGAGAATGAAAGATATCAAGAAAGAAAGAAAGAAAGAAACTAAAGAGAGAATATTAGAAGGTATTAAAGCTAGAATGAAAGATATGAAGAATGAAAGAAAGAAAGAAAGAAAGAAAATAAAGAAAGAATGTTAGAAGGTATTAAAATTAGAATGAAAGATATCATGAAAGAAAGAAAGAAAGAAACTAAAGATAGAATGTTAGAAGGTATTAAAGCTAGAATGAAAGATATAAAGAAAGAAAGAAAGAAAGAAAGAAAGAAACTAAAGATAGAATGTTAGAAGGTATTAAAGCTAGAATGAAAGATATCAAGAAAGAAAGGAAAAAAGAAACTAAAGATAGAATGTTAGAAGGTATAAAAGCTAGAATGAAAGATATAAAGAAAGAAAGAAAGAAAGAAACTAAAGATAGAATGTTAGAAGGTATTAAAGCTAGAATGAAAGATATCAACAAAGAAAGAAAGAAAAAAACTAAAGAAAGAATGTTAGAAGGTATTAAAATTAGAATGAAAGATATCAAGAAAGAAAGAAAGAAAGAAACTAAAGATAGAATGTTAGAAGGTATTAAAGCTAGAATGAAAGATATAAAGAAAGAAAGAAAGAAAGAAACTAAAGAAAGAATGTTAGAAGGTATTAAAATTAGAATGAAAGATATCAAGAAAGAAAGAAAGAAAGAAACTAAATATAGAATGTTAGAAGGTATTAAAGCTAGAATGAAAGATATAAAGAAAGAAAGAAAGAAAGAAACTAAAGAAAGAATGTTAGAAGGTATTAAAATTAGAATGAAAGATATCAAGAAAGAAAGAAAGAAAGAAACTAAAGAAAGAATGTTAGAAGGTATTAAAATTAGAATGAAAGATATCATGAAAGAAAGAAAGAAAGAAACTAAAGATAGAATGTTAGAAGGTATTAAAGCTAGAATGAAAGATATAAAGAAAGAAAGAAAGAAAGAAACTAAAGAAAGAATGTTAGAAGGTATTAAAATTAGAATGAAAGATATCAAGAAAGAAAGAAAGAAAGAAACTAAATATAGAATGTTAGAAGGTATTAAAGCTAGAATGAAAGATATAAAGAAAGAAAGAAAGAAAGAAACTAAAGAAAGAATGTTAGAAGGTATTAAAATTAGAATGAAAGATATCAAGAAAGAAAGAAAGAAAGAAACTAAAGAAAGAATGTTAGAAGGTATTAAAATTAGAATGAAAGATATCATGAAAGAAAGAAAGAAAGAAACTAAAGATAGAATGTTAGAAGGTATTAAAGCTAGAATGAAAGATATCAAGAAAGAAAGAAAGAAAGAAACTAAAGATAGAATGTTAGAAAGTATTAAAGCTAGAACGAAAGATATCAAGAAAGAAAGGAAAAAAGAAACTAAAGATAGAATGTTAGAAGTTACAAAAGCTAGAATGAAAGATATAAAGAAAGAAAGAAAGAAAGAAAGAAACTAAAGATAGAATGTTAGAAGGTATTAAAGCTAGAATGAAAGATATAAAGAAAGAAAGAAAGAAAGAAACTAAAGATAGAATATTAGAAGGTTTTAAAGCTAGAATGAAAGATATAAAGAAAGAAAGAAAGAAAGAAACTAAAGATAGAATGTTAGAAGGTATTAAAGCTAGAATGAAAGATAGCAAGAAAGAAAGGAAAAAAGAAACTAAAGATAGAATGTTAGAAGGTATTAAAGCTAGAATGAAAGATATAAAGAAAGAAAGAAAGAAAGAAACTAAAGATAGAATGTTAGAAGGTATTAAAGCTAGAATGAAAGATATCAAGAAAGAAGGAAAGAAAGAAAGTAAAGATAGAATGTTAGAAGGTATTAAAGCTAGAATGAAAGATATAAAGAAAGAAAGAAAGAAACTAAAGATAGAATGTTAGAAGGTATTAAAACTAGAATGAAAGATATCAAGAAAAATAAAGAAAGAAACTAAAGATAGAATGTTAGAAGGTATTACAGCTTGAATGAAAGATATAAAGAAAGAAAGAAAGAAACTAAAGATAGAATGTTAGAAGGTATTAGAGCTTGAATGAAAGATATAAAGAAAGAAAGAAACTAAAGATAGAATGTTAAAAGGTATTGAAACTAGAAGGAAAGATATGAAGAAAGAAAGAAAGAAAGAAACGAAAGATAGAATATTAGACGGTATTAAAGCTAGAAAGAAAGATATAAAGAAAGAAAGAAAGAAAGAAACTAAAGAAAGAATGTTAGAAGGTATTAAAATTAGAATGAAAGATATCAAGAAAGAAAGAAAGAAACTAAAGATAGAATGTTAGAAGGTATTAAAGCTAGAATAAAAGATATAAAGAAAGAAAGAAAGAAACTAAAGATAGAAAGTTAGAAGGTATTAAAGCTAGAATGAAAGATATCAAGAAAGAAAGAAAGAAAGAAACTAAAGATAGAATGTTAGAAGGTATTAAAGCTAGAATGAAAGATATCAAGAAAGAAAGAAAGAAAGAAAGAAAGAAAGAAAGAAAGAAACTAAAGAAAGAATGTTAGAAGGTATTAAAATTAGAATGAAAGATATCATGAAAGAAAGAAAGAAAGATACTAAAGATAGAATGTTAGAAGGTATTAAAGCTGGAATGAAAGATATAAAGAAAGAAAGAAAGAATGAAACTAAAGATATAATGTTAGAAGGTATTAAAGCTAGAATGAAAGATATCAAGAAAGAAAGGAAAAAAGAAACTAAAGATAGAATGTTAGAAGGAATAAAAGCCTGAATGAAAGATATAAAGAAAGAAAGAAAGAAAGAAACTAAAGATAGAATGTTAGAAGGTATTAAAGCAAGAATGAAAGATATCAAGAAAGAAAGGAAAAAAGAAACTAAAGATAGAATGTTAGAAGGTATTAAAGCTAGAATGAAAGATATCAAGAAAGAAAGAAAGAAAGAAACTAAAGATAGAATGTTAGAAGGTATTAAAGCTAGAATGAAAGATATGAAGAAAGAAAGAAAGAAAGAAACTAAAGATAGAATGTTAGAAGGTATTAAAGCTAGAATGAAAGATATCAAGAAAGAAAGGAAAAAAGAAACTAAAGATAGAATGTTAGAACGTATTAAAGCTAGAATGAAAGATATCAAGAAAGAAAGGAAAAAAGAAACTAGAGATAGAATGTTTGAAGGTATAAAAGCTAGAATGAAAGATATCAAGAAAGAAAGAAAGAAAGAAACTAAAGATAGAATGTTAGAAGGTATTAAAGCTAGAATGAAAGATATCAAGAAAGAAAGGAAAAAAGAAACTAAAGATAGAATGTTAGAAGGAATAAAAGCCCGAATGAAAGATATAAAGAAAGAAAGAAAGAAAGAAACTAAAGATAGAATGTTAGAAGGTATTAAAGCAAGAATGAAAGATATCAAGAAAGAAAGGAAAAAAGAAACTAAAGATAGAATGTTAGAAGGTATTAAAGCTAGAATGAAAGATATCAAGAAAGAAAGAAAGAAAGAAACTAAAGATAGAATGTTAGAAGGTATTAAAGCTAGAATGAAAGATATCAAGAAAGAAAGAAAGAAAGAAACTAAAGATAGAATGTTAGAAGGTATTAAAGCTAGAATGAAAGATATGAAGAAAGAAAGAAAGAAACTAAAGAAAGAATGTTAGAAGGTATTAAAATTAGAATGAAAGATATCATGAAAGAAAGAAAGAAAGAAACTAAAGATAGAATGTTAGGTTTTAAAGCTAGAATGAAAGATATAAAGAAAGAAAGAAAGAAAGAAAGAAACTAAAGATAGAATGTTAGAAGGTATTAAAATTAGAATGAAAGATATCAAGAAAGAAAGAAAGAAAGAAACTAAAGATAGAATGTTAGAAGGTATTAAAGCTAGAATGAAAGATATAAAGAAAGAAAGAAAGAAAGAAACTAAAGAAAGAATGTTAGAAGGTATTAAAATTAGAATGAAAGATATCAAGAAAGAAAGAAAGAAAGAAACTAAAGATAGAATGTTAGAAGGGTATTAAAGCTAGAATGAAAGATATAAAGAAAGAAAGAAAGAAAGAAAGAAAGAAAGAAAGAAAGAAACTAAAGATAGAATGTTAGAAGGTATTAAAGCTAGAATGAAAGATAGCAAGAAAGAAAGGAAAAAAGAAACTAAAGATAGAATGTTAGAAGGTATTAAAGCTAGAATGAAAGATATCAAGAAAGAAGGAAAGAAAGAAAGAAAGAAAGAAAGAAACGAAAGAAAGAATGTTAGAAGGTATTAAAATTAGAATGAAAGATATCATGAAAGAAAGAAAGAAAGAAACTAAAGATAGAATGTTAGAAGGTATTAAAGCTAGAATGAAAGATATAAAGAAAGAAAGAAAGAAAGAAACTAAAGAAAGAATGTTAGAAGGTATTAAAATTAGAATGAAAGATATCAAGAAAGAAAGAAAGAAAGAAACTAAATATAGAATGTTAGAAGGTATTAAAGCTAGAATGAAAGATATAAAGAAAGAAAGAAAGAAAGAAACTAAAGAAAGAATGTTAGAAGGTATTAAAATTAGAATGAAAGATATCAAGAAAGAAAGAAAGAAAGAAACTAAAGAAAGAATGTTAGAAGGTATTAAAATTAGAATGAAAGATATCATGAAAGAAAGAAAGAAAGAAACTAAAGATAGAATGTTAGAAGGTATTAAAGCTAGAATGAAAGATATCAAGAAAGAAAGAAAGAAAGAAACTAAAGATAGAATGTTAGAAAGTATTAAAGCTAGAACGAAAGATATCAAGAAAGAAAGGAAAAAAGAAACTAAAGATAGAATGTTAGAAGTTACAAAAGCTAGAATGAAAGATATAAAGAAAGAAAGAAAGAAAGAAAGAAACTAAAGATAGAATGTTAGAAGGTATTAAAGCTAGAATGAAAGATATAAAGAAAGAAAGAAAGAAAGAAACTAAAGATAGAATATTAGAAGGTTTTAAAGCTAGAATGAAAGATATAAAGAAATAAAGAAAGAAAGAAACTAAAGATAGAATGTTAGAAGGTATTAAAGCTAGAATGAAAGATAGCAAGAAAGAAAGGAAAAAAGAAACTAAAGATAGAATGTTAGAAGGTATTAAAGCTAGAATGAAAGATATAAAGAAAGAAAGAAAGAAAGAAACTAAAGATAGAATGTTAGAAGGTATTAAAGCTAGAATGAAAGATATCAAGAAAGAAGGAAAGAAAGAAAGTAAAGATAGAATGTTAGAAGGTATTAAAGCTAGAATGAAAGATATAAAGAAAGAAAGAAAGAAACTAAAGATAGAATGTTAGAAGGTATTAAAACTAGAATGAAAGATATCAAGAAAAATAAAGAAAGAAACTAAAGATAGAATGTTAGAAGGTATTACAGCTTGAATGAAAGATATAAAGAAAGAAAGAAAGAAACTAAAGATAGAATGTTAGAAGGTATTAGAGCTTGAATGAAAGATATAAAGAAAGAAAGAAACTAAAGATAGAATGTTAAAAGGTATTGAAACTAGAAGGAAAGATATGAAGAAAGAAAGAAAGAAAGAAACGAAAGATAGAATATTAGACGGTATTAAAGCTAGAAAGAAAGATATAAAGAAAGAAAGAAAGAAAGAAACTAAAGAAAGAATGTTAGAAGGTATTAAAATTAGAATGAAAGATATCAAGAAAGAAAGAAAGAAACTAAAGATAGAATGTTAGAAGGTATTAAAGCTAGAATAAAAGATATAAAGAAAGAAAGAAAGAAACTAAAGATAGAAAGTTAGAAGGTATTAAAGCTAGAATGAAAGATATCAAGAAAGAAAGAAAGAAAGAAACTAAAGATAGAATGTTAGAAGGTATTAAAGCTAGAATGAAAGATATCAAGAAAGAAAGAAAGAAAGAAAGAAAGAAAGAAAGAAAGAAACTAAAGAAAGAATGTTAGAAGGTATTAAAATTAGAATGAAAGATATCATGAAAGAAAGAAAGAAAGATACTAAAGATAGAATGTTAGAAGGTATTAAAGCTGGAATGAAAGATATAAAGAAAGAAAGAAAGAATGAAACTAAAGATATAATGTTAGAAGGTATTAAAGCTAGAATGAAAGATATCAAGAAAGAAAGGAAAAAAGAAACTAAAGATAGAATGTTAGAAGGAATAAAAGCCTGAATGAAAGATATAAAGAAAGAAAGAAAGAAAGAAACTAAAGATAGAATGTTAGAAGGTATTAAAGCAAGAATGAAAGATATCAAGAAAGAAAGGAAAAAAGAAACTAAAGATAGAATGTTAGAAGGTATTAAAGCTAGAATGAAAGATATCAAGAAAGAAAGAAAGAAAGAAACTAAAGATAGAATGTTAGAAGGTATTAAAGCTAGAATGAAAGATATGAAGAAAGAAAGAAAGAAAGAAACTAAAGATAGAATGTTAGAAGGTATTAAAGCTAGAATGAAAGATATCAAGAAAGAAAGGAAAAAAGAAACTAAAGATAGAATGTTAGAACGTATTAAAGCTAGAATGAAAGATATCAAGAAAGAAAGGAAAAAAGAAACTAGAGATAGAATGTTTGAAGGTATAAAAGCTAGAATGAAAGATATCAAGAAAGAAAGAAAGAAAGAAACTAAAGATAGAATGTTAGAAGGTATTAAAGCTAGAATGAAAGATATCAAGAAAGAAAGGAAAAAAGAAACTAAAGATAGAATGTTAGAAGGAATAAAAGCCCGAATGAAAGATATAAAGAAAGAAAGAAAGAAAGAAACTAAAGATAGAATGTTAGAAGGTATTAAAGCAAGAATGAAAGATATCAAGAAAGAAAGGAAAAAAGAAACTAAAGATAGAATGTTAGAAGGTATTAAAGCTAGAATGAAAGATATCAAGAAAGAAAGAAAGAAAGAAACTAAAGATAGAATGTTAGAAGGTATTAAAGCTAGAATGAAAGATATCAAGAAAGAAAGAAAGAAAGAAACTAAAGATAGAATGTTAGAAGGTATTAAAGCTAGAATGAAAGATATGAAGAAAGAAAGAAAGAAACTAAAGAAAGAATGTTAGAAGGTATTAAAATTAGAATGAAAGATATCATGAAAGAAAGAAAGAAAGAAACTAAAGATAGAATGTTAGGTTTTAAAGCTAGAATGAAAGATATAAAGAAAGAAAGAAAGAAAGAAAGAAACTAAAGATAGAATGTTAGAAGGTATTAAAATTAGAATGAAAGATATCAAGAAAGAAAGAAAGAAAGAAACTAAAGATAGAATGTTAGAAGGTATTAAAGCTAGAATGAAAGATATAAAGAAAGAAAGAAAGAAAGAAACTAAAGAAAGAATGTTAGAAGGTATTAAAATTAGAATGAAAGATATCAAGAAAGAAAGAAAGAAAGAAACTAAAGATAGAATGTTAGAAGGTATTAAAGCTAGAATGAAAGATATAAAGAAAGAAAGAAAGAAAGAAAGAAAGAAAGAAAGAAACTAAAGATAGAATGTTAGAAGGTATTAAAGCTAGAATGAAAGATAGCAAGAAAGAAAGGAAAAAAGAAACTAAAGATAGAATGTTAGAAGGTATTAAAGCTAGAATGAAAGATATCAAGAAAGAAGGAAAGAAAGAAAGAAAGAAAGAAACGAAAGAAAGAATGTTAGAAGGTATTAAAATTAGAATGAAAGATATCATGAAAGAAAGAAAGAAAGAAACTAAAGATAGAATGTTAGAAGGTATTAAAGCTAGAATGAAAGATATCAAGAAAGAAAGAAAGAAAGAAACTAAAGATAGAATGTTAGAAGGTATTAAAGCTAGAATGAAAGATATCAAGAAAGAAAGGAAAAAAGAAACTAAATTTAGAATGTTAGAAGGTATAAAAGCTAGAATGAAAGATATAAAGAAAGAAAGAAAGAAAGAAACTAAAGATAGAATGATAGAAGGTATTAAAGCTATAATGAAAGATATCAAGAAAGAAAGAAAGAAAGAAACTAAAGATAGAATGTTAGAAGGTATTAAAGCTAGAATGAAAGATATAAAGAAAGAAAGAAAGAAAGAAACTAAAGAAAGAATGTTAGAAGGTATTAAAATTAGAATGAAAGATATCAAGAAAGAAAGAAAGAAAGAAACTAAATATAGAATGTTAGAAGGTATTAAAGCTAGAATGAAAGATATAAAGAAAGAAAGAAAGAAAGAAACTAAAGAAAGAATGTTAGAAGGTATTAAAATTAGAATGAAAGATATCAAGAAAGAAAGAAAGAAAGAAACTAAGGAAAGAATGTTAGAAGGTATTAAAATTAGAATGAAAGATATCATGAAAGAAAGAAAGAAAGAAACTAAAGATAGAATGTTAGAAGGTATTAAAGCTAGAATGAAAGATATCAAGAAAGAAAGAAAGAAAGAAACTAAAGATAGAATGTTAGAAAGTATTAAAGCTAGAACGAAAGATATCAAGAAAGAAAGAAAGAAAGAAACTAAAGATAGAATGTTAGAAGGTATTAAAGCTAGAATGAAAGATAGCAAGAAAGAAAGGAAAAAAGAAACTAAAGATAGAATGTTAGAAGGTATTAAAGCTAGAATGAAAGATATAAAGAAAGAAAGAAAGAAAGAAACTAAAGATAGAATGATAGAAGGTATTAAAGCTAGAATGAAAGATATCAAGAAAGAAGGAAAGAAAGAAAGTAAAGATAGAATGTTAGAAGGTATTAAAGCTAGAATGAAAGATATAAAGAAAGAAAGAAAGAAACTAAAGATAGAATGTTAGAAGGTATTAAAACTAGAATGAAAGATATCAAGAAAAATAAAGAAAGAAACTAAAGATAGAATGTTAGAAGGTATTACAGCTTGAATGAAAGATATAAAGAAAGAAAGAAAGAAACTAAAGATAGAATGTTAGAAGGTATTACAGCTTGAATGAAAGATATAAAGAAAGAAAGAAACTAAAGATAGAATGTTAAAAGGTATTGAAACTAGAAGGAAAGATATGAAGAAAGAAAGAAAGAAAGAAACGAAAGATAGAATATTAGACGGTATTAAAGCTAGAAAGAAAGATATAAAGAAAGAAAGAAAGAAAGAAACTAAAGAAAGAATGTTAGAAGGTATTAAAATTAGAATGAAAGATATCAAGAAAGAAAGAAAGAAACTAAAGATAGAATGTTAGAAGGTATTAAAGCTAGAATAAAAGATATAAAGAAAGAAAGAAAGAAACTAAAGATAGAAAGTTAGAAGGTATTAAAGCTAGAATGAAAGATATCAAGAAAGAAAGAAAGAAAGAAACTAAAGATAGAATGTTAGAAGGTATTAAAGCTAGAATGAAAGATATCAAGAAAGAAAGAAAGAAAGAAAGAAAGAAAGAAAGAAAGAAACTAAAGAAAGAATGTTAGAAGGTATTAAAATTAGAATGAAAGATATCATGAAAGAAAGAAAGAAAGATACTAAAGATAGAATGTTAGAAGGTATTAAAGCTGGAATGAAAGATATAAAGAAAGAAAGAAAGAATGAAACTAAAGATATAATGTTAGAAGGTATTAAAGCTAGAATGAAAGATATCAAGAAAGAAAGGAAAAAAGAAACTAAAGATAGAATGTTAGAAGGAATAAAAGCCTGAATGAAAGATATAAAGAAAGAAAGAAAGAAAGAAACTAAAGATAGAATGTTAGAAGGTATTAAAGCTAGAATGAAAGATATCAAGAAAGAAAGAAAGAAAGAAACTAAAGATAGAATGTTAGAAGGTATTAAAGGTAGAATGAAAGATATGAAGAAAGAAAGAAAGAAAGAAACTAAAGATAGAATGTTAGAAGGTATTAAAGCTAGAATGAAAGATATCAAGAAAGAAAGGAAAAAAGAAACTAAAGATAGAATGTTAGAACGTATTAAAGCTAGAATGAAAGATATCAAGAAAGAAAGGAAAAAAGAAACTAGAGATAGAATGTTTGAAGGTATAAAAGCTAGAATGAAAGATATCAAGAAAGAAAGAAAGAAAGAAACTAAAGATAGAATGTTAGAAGGTATTAAAGCTAGAATGAAAGATATAAAGAAAGAAAGAAAGAAAGAAACTAAAGATAGAATGTTAGAAGGTTTTAAAGCTAGAATGAAAGATATAAAGAAAGAAAGAAAGAAAGAAACTAAAGATAGAATGTTAGAAGGTATTAAAGCTAGAATGAAAGATAGCAAGAAAGAAAGGAAAAAAGAAACTAAAGATAGAATGTTAGAAGGTATTAAAGCTAGAATGAAAGATATAAAGAAAGAAAGAAAGAAAGAAAGAAACTAAAGATAGAATGTTAGAGGGTATTAAAGCTAGAATGAAAGATATCAAGAAAGAAGGAAAGAAAGAAAGTAAAGATAGAATGTTAGAAGGTATTAAAGCTAGAATGAAAGATATAAAGAAAGAAAGAAAGAAAGAAAGAAACTAAAGATAGAATGTTAGAAGGTATTAAAACTAGAATGAAAGATATCAAGAAAAATAAAGAAAGAAACTAAAGATAGAATGTTAGAAGGTATTACAGCTTGAATGAAAGATATAAAGAAAGAAAGAAAGAAACTAAAGATAGAATGTTAGAAGGTATTAAAGCTAGAATGAAAGATATAAAGAAAGAAAGAAACTAAAGATAGAATGTTAAAAGGTATTGAAACTAGAAGGAAAGATATGAAGAAAGAAAGAAAGAAAGAAACGAAAGATAGAATATTAGACGGTATTAAAGCTAGAATGAAAGTTATAAAGAAAGAAAGAAAGAAAGAAACTAAAGAAAGAATGTTAGAAGGTATTAAAATTAGAATGAAAGATATCAAGAAAGAAAGAAAGAAACTAAAGATAGAATGTTAGAAGGTATTAAAGCTAGAATAAAAGATATAAAGAAAGAAAGAAAGAAACTAAAGATAGAAAGTTAGAAGGTATTAAAGCTAGAATGAAAGATATCAAGAAAGAAAGAAAGAAAGAAACTAAAGATAGAATGTTAGAAGGTATTAAAGCTAGAATGAAAGATATCAAGAAAGAAAGAAAGAAAGAAAGAAAGAAAGAAAGAAACTAAAGAAAGAATGTTAGAAGGTATTAAAATTAGAATGAAAGATATCATGAAAGAAAGAAAGAAAGATACTAAAGATAGAATGTTAGAAGGTATTAAAGCTGGAATGAAAGATATAAAGAAAGAAAGAAAGAAAGAAACTAAAGATATAATGTTAGAAGGCATTAAAGCTAGAATGAAAGATATCAAGAAAGAAAGGAAAAAAGAAACTAAAGATAGAATGTTAGAAGGAATAAAAGCCTGAATGAAAGATATAAAGAAAGAAAGAAAGAAAGAAACTAAAGATAGAATGTTAGAAGGTATTAAAGCAAGAATGAAAGATATCAAGAAAGAAAGGAAAAAAGAAACTAAAGATAGAATGTTAGAAGTTATTAAAGCTAGAATGAAAGATATCAAGAAAGAAAGAAAGAAGGAAACTAAAGATAGAATGTTAGAAGGTATTAAAGCTAGAATGAAAGATATCAAGAAAGAAAGAAAGAAAGAAACTAAAGATAGAATGTTAGTAGGTATTAAAGCTAGAATGAAAGATATGAAGAAAGAAAGAAAGAAAGAAACTAAAGAAAGAATGTTAGAAGGTATTAAAATTAGAATGAAAGATATCATGAAAGAAAGAAAGAAACTAAAGATAGAATGTTAGAAGGTATTAAAGCTAGAATGAAAGATATAAAGAAAGAAAGAAAGAAAGAAAGAAACTAAAGATAGAATGTTAGAAGGTATTAAAATTAGAATGAAAGATATCAAGAAAGAAAGAAAGAAAGAAACTAAAGATAGAATGTTAGAAGGTATTAAAGCTAGAATGAAAGATATAAAGAAAGAAAGAAAGAAAGAAACTAAAGAAAGAATGTTAGAAGGTATTAAAATTAGAATGAAAGATATCAAGAAAGAAAGAAAGAAAGAAACTAAAGATAGAATGTTAGAAGGTATTAAAGCTAGAATGAAAGATATAAAGAAAGAAAGAAAGAAAGAAAGAAAGAAAGAAAGAAAGAAAGAAAGAAACTAAAGATAGAATGTTAGAAGGTATTAAAGCTAGAATGAAAGATATAAAGAAAGAAAGAAAGAAAGAAACTAAAGATAGAATGTTAGAAGGTATTAAAGCTAGAATGAAAGATATAAAGAAAGAAAGAAAGAAAGAAAGAAACTAAAGATAGAATGTTAGAAGGTATTAAAATTAGAATGAAAGATATCAAGAAAGAAAGAAAGAAAGAAACTAAAGATAGAATGTTAGAAGGTATTAAAGCTAGAATGAAAGATATGAAGAAAGAAAGAAAGAAATTGAAAGAAAGTTAGAATTTATTAAAATTAGAATGAAAGATATCAAGAAAGAAAGAAAGAAAGAAACTAAAGACAGAATGCTAGAAGGAATTAAAGCTAGAATGAAAGATATCAAGAAAGAAAGAAAGAAAGAAACTAAAGATAGAATGTTAGAAGGCATTAAAGCTAGAATGAAAGATATGAAGAAAGAAAGAAAGAAAGAAACTAAAGAAAGAATGTTAGAAGGTATTAAAATTAGAATGAAAGATATGAAGAAAGAAAGAAAGAAAGAAACTAAAGATAGAATGTTAGAAGGTATTAAAGCTAGAATGAAAGATATGAAGAAAGAAAGAAAGAAAGAAACTAAAGAAAGAATGTTAGAAGGTATTAAAATTAGAATGAAAGATATCATGAAAGAAAGAAAGAAAGAAACTAAAGATAGAATGTTAGAAGGTATTAAAGCTAGAATGAAAGATATAAAGAAAGAAAGAAAGAAAGAAACTAAAGATAGAATGTTAGAAGGTATAAAAGCTAGAATGAAAGATATCAAGAAAGAAAGAAAGAAAGAAACTAAAGATAGAATGTTAGAAGGTGTTAAAGCTAGAATGAAAGATATAAAGAAAGAAAGAAAGAAAGAAACTAAAGATAGAATGTTAGAAGGTATTAAAGCTAGAATGAAAGATATCAAGAAAGAAAGGAAAAAAGAAACTAAAGATAGAATGTTAGAAGGAATTAAAGCTAGAATGAAAGATATCAAGAAAGAAAGAAAGAAAGAAAGAAACTAAATAAAGAATGTTAGAAGGTATTAAAATTAGAATGAAAGATATCAAGAAAGAAAGAAAGAAAGAAACTAAAGAGAGAATATTAGAAGGTATTAAAGCTAGAATGAAAGATATGAAGAATGAAAGAAAGAAAGAAAGAAAGAAAATAAAGAAAGAATGTTAGAAGGTATTAAAATTAGAATGAAAGATATCATGAAAGAAAGAAAGAAAGATACTAAAGATAGAATGTTAGAAGGTATTAAAGCTGGAATGAAAGATATAAAGAAAGAAAGAAAGAATGAAACTAAAGATATAATGTTAGAAGGTATTAAAGCTAGAATGAAAGATATCAAGAAAGAAAGGAAAAAAGAAACTAAAGATAGAATGTTAGAAGGAATAAAAGCCTGAATGAAAGATATAAAGAAAGAAAGAAAGAAAGAAACTAAAGATAGAATGTTAGAAGGTATTAAAGCAAGAATGAAAGATATCAAGAAAGAAAGGAAAAAAGAAACTAAAGATAGAATGTTAGAAGGTATTAAAGCTAGAATGAAAGATATCAAGAAAGAAAGAAAGAAAGAAACTAAAGATAGAATGTTAGAAGGTATTAAAGCTAGAATGAAAGATATGAAGAAAGAAAGAAAGAAAGAAACTAAAGATAGAATGTTAGAAGGTATTAAAGCTAGAATGAAAGATATCAAGAAAGAAAGGAAAAAAGAAACTAAAGATAGAATGTTAGAACGTATTAAAGCTAGAATGAAAGATATCAAGAAAGAAAGGAAAAAAGAAACTAGAGATAGAATGTTTGAAGGTATAAAAGCTAGAATGAAAGATATCAAGAAAGAAAGAAAGAAAGAAACTAAAGATAGAATGTTAGAAGGTATTAAAGCTAGAATGAAAGATATCAAGAAAGAAAGGAAAAAAGAAACTAAAGATAGAATGTTAGAAGGAATAAAAGCCCGAATGAAAGATATAAAGAAAGAAAGAAAGAAAGAAACTAAAGATAGAATGTTAGAAGGTATTAAAGCAAGAATGAAAGATATCAAGAAAGAAAGGAAAAAAGAAACTAAAGATAGAATGTTAGAAGGTATTAAAGCTAGAATGAAAGATATCAAGAAAGAAAGAAAGAAAGAAACTAAAGATAGAATGTTAGAAGGTATTAAAGCTAGAATGAAAGATATCAAGAAAGAAAGAAAGAAAGAAACTAAAGATAGAATGTTAGAAGGTATTAAAGCTAGAATGAAAGATATGAAGAAAGAAAGAAAGAAACTAAAGAAAGAATGTTAGAAGGTATTAAAATTAGAATGAAAGATATCATGAAAGAAAGAAAGAAAGAAACTAAAGATAGAATGTTAGGTTTTAAAGCTAGAATGAAAGATATAAAGAAAGAAAGAAAGAAAGAAAGAAACTAAAGATAGAATGTTAGAAGGTATTAAAATTAGAATGAAAGATATCAAGAAAGAAAGAAAGAAAGAAACTAAAGATAGAATGTTAGAAGGTATTAAAGCTAGAATGAAAGATATAAAGAAAGAAAGAAAGAAAGAAACTAAAGAAAGAATGTTAGAAGGTATTAAAATTAGAATGAAAGATATCAAGAAAGAAAGAAAGAAAGAAACTAAAGATAGAATGTTAGAAGGTATTAAAGCTAGAATGAAAGATATAAAGAAAGAAAGAAAGAAAGAAAGAAAGAAAGAAAGAAACTAAAGATAGAATGTTAGAAGGTATTAAAGCTAGAATGAAAGATAGCAAGAAAGAAAGGAAAAAAGAAACTAAAGATAGAATGTTAGAAGGTATTAAAGCTAGAATGAAAGATATCAAGAAAGAAGGAAAGAAAGAAAGAAAGAAAGAAAGAAACGAAAGAAAGAATGTTAGAAGGTATTAAAATTAGAATGAAAGATATCATGAAAGAAAGAAAGAAAGAAACTAAAGATAGAATGTTAGAAGGTAATAAAGCTAGAATGAAAGATATCAAGAAAGAAAGAAAGAAAGAAACTAAAGATAGAATGTTAGAAGGTATTAAAGCTAGAATGAAAGATATCAAGAAAGAAAGGAAAAAAGAAACTAAATTTAGAATGTTAGAAGGTATAAAAGCTAGAATGAAAGATATAAAGAAAGAAAGAAAGAAAGAAACTAAAGATAGAATGATAGAAGGTATTAAAGCTATAATGAAAGATATCAAGAAAGAAAGAAAGAAAGAAACTAAAGATAGAATGTTAGAAGGTATTAAAGCTAGAATGAAAGATATAAAGAAAGAAAGAAAGAAAGAAACTAAAGAAAGAATGTTAGAAGGTATTAAAATTAGAATGAAAGATATCAAGAAAGAAAGAAAGAAAGAAACTAAATATAGAATGTTAGAAGGTATTAAAGCTAGAATGAAAGATATAAAGAAAGAAAGAAAGAAAGAAACTAAAGAAAGAATGTTAGAAGGTATTAAAATTAGAATGAAAGATATCAAGAAAGAAAGAAAGAAAGAAACTAAAGAAAGAATGTTAGAAGGTATTAAAATTAGAAGGAAAGATATCATGAAAGAAAGAAAGAAAGAAACTAAAGATAGAATGTTAGAAGGTATTAAAGCTAGAATGAAAGATATCAAGAAAGAAAGAAAGAAAGAAACTAAAGATAGAATGTTAGAAAGTATTAAAGCTAGAACGAAAGATATCAAGAAAGAAAGGAAAAAAGAAACTAAAGATAGAATGTTAGAAGTTATAAAAGCTAGAATGAAAGATATAAAGAAAGAAAGAAAGAAAGAAAGAAACTAAAGATAGAATGTTAGAAGGTATTAAAGCTAGAATGAAAGATATAAAGAAAGAAAGAAAGAAAGAAACTAAAGATAGAATGTTAGAAGGTTTTAAAGCTAGAATGAAAGATATAAAGAAAGAAAGAAAGAAAGTAACTAAAGATAGAATGTTAGAAGGTATTAAAGCTAGAATGAAAGATAGCAAGAAAGAAAGGAAAAAAGAAACTAAAGATAGAATGTTAGAAGGTATTAAAGCTAGAATGAAAGATATAAAGAAAGAAAGAAAGAAAGAAACTAAAGATAGAATGTTAGAAGGTATTAAAGCTAGAATGAAAGATATCAAGAAAGAAGGAAAGAAAGAAAGTAAAGATAGAATGTTAGAAGGTATTAAAGCTAGAATGAAAGATATAAAGAAAGAAAGAAAGAAACTAAAGATAGAATGTTAGAAGGTATTAAAACTAGAATGAAAGATATCAAGAAAAATAAAGAAAGAAACTAAAGATAGAATGTTAGAAGGTATTACAGCTTGAATGAAAGATATAAAGAAAGAAAGAAAGAAACTAAAGATAGAATGTTAGAAGGTATTACAGCTTGAATGAAAGATATAAAGAAAGAAAGAAACTAAAGATAGAATGTTAAAAGGTATTGAAACTAGAAGGAAAGATATGAAGAAAGAAAGAAAGAAAGAAACGAAAGATAGAATATTAGACGGTATTAAAGCTAGAAAGAAAGATATAAAGAAAGAAAGAAAGAAAGAAACTAAAGAAAGAATGTTAGAAGGTATTAAAATTAGAATGAAAGATATCAAGAAAGAAAGAAAGAAACTAAAGATAGAATGTTAGAAGGTATTAAAGCTAGAATAAAAGATATAAAGAAAGAAAGAAAGAAACTAAAGATAGAAAGTTAGAAGGTATTAAAGCTAGAATGAAAGATATCAAGAAAGAAAGAAAGAAAGAAACTAAAGATAGAATGTTAGAAGGTATTAAAGCTAGAATGAAAGATATCAAGAAAGAAAGAAAGAAAGAAAGAAAGAAAGAAAGAAAGAAAGAAACTAAAGAAAGAATGTTAGAAGGTATTAAAATTAGAATGAAAGATATCATGAAAGAAAGAAAGAAAGATACTAAAGATAGAATGTTAGAAGGTATTAAAGCTGGAATGAAAGATATAAAGAAAGAAAGAAAGAATGAAACTAAAGATATAATGTTAGAAGGTATTAAAGCTAGAATGAAAGATATCAAGAAAGAAAGGAAAAAAGAAACTAAAGATAGAATGTTAGAAGGAATAAAAGCCTGAATGAAAGATATAAAGAAAGAAAGAAAGAAAGAAACTAAAGATAGAATGTTAGAAGGTATTAAAGCAAGAATGAAAGATATCAAGAAAGAAAGGAAAAAAGAAACTAAAGATAGAATGTTAGAAGGTATTAAAGCTAGAATGAAAGATATCAAGAAAGAAAGAAAGAAAGAAACTAAAGATAGAATGTTAGAAGGTATTAAAGCTAGAATGAAAGATATGAAGAAAGAAAGAAAGAAAGAAACTAAAGATAGAATGTTAGAAGGTATTAAAGCTAGAATGAAAGATATCAAGAAAGAAAGGAAAAAAGAAACTAAAGATAGAATGTTAGAACGTATTAAAGCTAGAATGAAAGATATCAAGAAAGAAAGGAAAAAAGAAACTAGAGATAGAATGTTTGAAGGTATAAAAGCTAGAATGAAAGATATCAAGAAAGAAAGAAAGAAAGAAACTAAAGATAGAATGTTAGAAGGTATTAAAGCTAGAATGAAAGATATAAAGAAAGAAAGAAAGAAAGAAACTAAAGATAGAATGTTAGAAGGTTTTAAAGCTAGAATGAAAGATATAAAGAAAGAAAGAAAGAAAGAAACTAAAGATAGAATGTTAGAAGGTATTAAAGCTAGAATGAAAGATAGCAAGAAAGAAAGGAAAAAAGAAACTAAAGATAGAATGTTAGAAGGTATTAAAGCTAGAATGAAAGATATAAAGAAAGAAAGAAAGAAAGAAAGAAACTAAAGATAGAATGTTAGAAGGTATTAAAGCTAGAATGAAAGATATGAAGAAAGAAAGAAAGAAAGAAACTAAAGATAGAATGTTAGAAGGTATTAAAGCTAGAATGAAAGATATCAAGAAAGAAGGAAAGAAAGAAAGTAAAGATAGAATGTTAGAAGGTATTAAAGCTAGAATGAAAGATATAAAGAAAGAAAGAAAGAAAGAAAGAAACTAAAGATAGAATGTTAGAAGGTATTAAAACTAGAATGAAAGATATCAAGAAAAATAAAGAAAGAAACTAAAGATAGAATGTTAGAAGGTATTACAGCTTGAATGAAAGATATAAAGAAAGAAAGAAAGAAACTAAAGATAGAATGTTAGAAGGTATTAAAGCTAGAATGAAAGATATAAAGAAAGAAAGAAACTAAAGATAGAATGTTAAAAGGTATTGAAACTAGAAGGAAAGATATGAAGAAAGAAAGAAAGAAAGAAACGAAAGATAGAATATTAGACGGTATTAAAGCTAGAATGAAAGTTATAAAGAAAGAAAGAAAGAAAGAAACTAAAGAAAGAATGTTAGAAGGTATTAAAATTAGAATGAAAGATATCAAGAAAGAAAGAAAGAAACTAAAGAGAGAATGTTAGAAGGTATTAAAGCTAGAATAAAAGATATAAAGAAAGAAAGAAAGAAACTAAAGATAGAAAGTTAGAAGGTATTAAAGCTAGAATGAAAGATATCAAGAAAGAAAGAAAGAAAGAAACTAAAGATAGAATGTTAGAAGGTATTAAAGCTAGAATGAAAGATATCAAGAAAGAAAGAAAGAAAGAAAGAAAGAAAGAAAGAAACTAAAGAAAGAATGTTAGAAGGTATTAAAATTAGAATGAAAGATATCATGAAAGAAAGAAAGAAAGATACTAAAGATAGAATGTTAGAAGGTATTAAAGCTGGAATGAAAGATATAAAGAAAGAAAGAAAGAAAGAAACTAAAGATATAATGTTAGAAGGCATTAAAGCTAGAATGAAAGATATCAAGAAAGAAAGGAAAAAAGAAACTAAAGATAGAATGTTAGAAGGAATAAAAGCCTGAATGAAAGATATAAAGAAAGAAAGAAAGAAAGAAACTAAAGATAGAATGTTAGAAGGTATTAAAGCAAGAATGAAAGATATCAAGAAAGAAAGGAAAAAAGAAACTAAAGATAGAATGTTAGAAGTTATTAAAGCTAGAATGAAAGATATCAAGAAAGAAAGAAAGAAGGAAACTAAAGATAGAATGTTAGAAGGTATTAAAGCTAGAATGAAAGATATCAAGAAAGAAAGAAAGAAAGAAACTAAAGATAGAATGTTAGTAGGTATTAAAGCTAGAATGAAAGATATGAAGAAAGAAAGAAAGAAAGAAACTAAAGAAAGAATGTTAGAAGGTATTAAAATTAGAATGAAAGATATCATGAAAGAAAGAAAGAAACTAAAGATAGAATGTTAGAAGGTATTAAAGCTAGAATGAAAGATATAAAGAAAGAAAGAAAGAAAGAAAGAAACTAAAGATAGAATGTTAGAAGGTATTAAAATTAGAATGAAAGATATCAAGAAAGAAAGAAAGAAAGAAACTAAAGATAGAATGTTAGAAGGTATTAAAGCTAGAATGAAAGATATAAAGAAAGAAAGAAAGAAAGAAACTAAAGAAAGAATGTTAGAAGGTATTAAAATTAGAATGAAAGATATCAAGAAAGAAAGAAAGAAAGAAACTAAAGATAGAATGTTAGAAGGTATTAAAGCTAGAATGAAAGATATAAAGAAAGAAAGAAAGAAAGAAAGAAAGAAAGAAAGAAAGAAAGAAACTAAAGATAGAATGTTAGAAGGTATTAAAGCTAGAATGAAAGATATAAAGAAAGAAAGAAAGAAAGAAACTAAAGATAGAATGTTAGAAGGTATTAAAGCTAGAATGAAAGATATAAAGAAAGAAAGAAAGAAAGAAACTAAAGATAGAATGTTAGAAGGTATTAAAATTAGAATGAAAGATATCAAGAAAGAAAGAAAGAAAGAAACTAAAGATAGAATGTTAGAAGGTATTAAAGCTAGAATGAAAGATATGAAGAAAGAAAGAAAGAAATTGAAAGAAAGTTAGAATTTATTAAAATTAGAATGAAAGATATCAAGAAAGAAAGAAAGAAAGAAACTAAAGACAGAATGCTAGAAGGAATTAAAGCTAGAATGAAAGATATCAAGAAAGAAAGAAAGAAAGAAACTAAAGATAGAATGTTAGAAGGTATTAAAGCTAGAATGAAAGATATGAAGAAAGAAAGAAAGAAAGAAACTAAAGAAAGAATGTTAGAAGGTATTAAAATTAGAATGAAAGATATGAAGAAAGAAAGAAAGAAAGAAACTAAAGATAGAATGTTAGAAGGTATTAAAGCTAGAATGAAAGATATGAAGAAAGAAAGAAAGAAAGAAACTAAAGAAAGAATGTTAGAAGGTATTAAAATTAGAATGAAAGATATCATGAAAGAAAGAAAGAAAGAAACTAAAGATAGAATGTTAGAAGGTATTAAAGCTAGAATGAAAGATATAAAGAAAGAAAGAAAGAAAGAAACTAAAGATAGAATGTTAGAAGGTATAAAAGCTAGAATGAAAGATATCAAGAAAGAAAGAAAGAAAGAAACTAAAGATAGAATGTTAGAAGGTGTTAAAGCTAGAATGAAAGATATAAAGAAAGAAAGAAAGAAAGAAACTAAAGATAGAATGTTAGAAGGTATTAAAGCTAGAATGAAAGATATCAAGAAAGAAAGGAAAAAAGAAACTAAAGATAGAATGTTAGAAGGAATTAAAGCTAGAATGAAAGATATCAAGAAAGAAAGAAAGAAAGAAAGAAACTAAATAAAGAATGTTAGAAGGTATTAAAATTAGAATGAAAGATATCAAGAAAGAAAGAAAGAAAGAAACTAAAGAGAGAATATTAGAAGGTATTAAAGCTAGAATGAAAGATATGAAGAATGAAAGAAAGAAAGAAAGAAAGAAAATAAAGAAAGAATGTTAGAAGGTATTAAAATTAGAATGAAAGATATCATGAAAGAAAGAAAGAAAGAAACTAAAGATAGAATGTTAGAAGGTATTAAAGCTAGAATGAAAGATATAAAGAAAGAAAGAAAGATACTAAAGATAGAATGTTAGAAGGTATTAAAGCTAGAATGAAAGATATCAAGAAAGAAAGGAAAAAAGAAACTAAAGATAGAATGTTAGAAGGTATAAAAGCTAGAATGAAATATATAAAGAAAGAAAGAAAGAAAGAAACTAAAGATAGAATGTTTGAAGGTATTAAAGCTAGAATGAAAGATATCAACAAAGAAAGAAAGAAAAAAACTAAAGATAGAATGTTAGAAGGTATTAAAGCTAGAATGAAAGATATAAAGAAAGAAAGAAAGAAACTAAAGAAAGAATGTTAGAAGGTAATAAAATTAGAATGAAAGATATCAAGAAAGAAAGAAAGAAAGAAACTAAAGATAGAATGTTAGAAGGTATTAAAGCTAGAATGAAAGATATAAAGAAAGAAAGAAAGAAACTAAAGATAGAATGTTAGAATGTATTAAAGCTAGAATGAAAGATATCAAGAAAGAAAGGAAAAAAGAAACTAAAGATAGAATGTTAGAAGGTATTAAAGCTAGAATGAAAGATATGAAGAAAGAAAGAAAGAAAGATAGAAACGAAAGAAAGAATGTTAGAAGGTATTAAAATTAGAATGAAAGATATCAAGAAAGAAAGAAAGAAAGAAACTAAAGATAGAATGTTAGAAGGTATTAAAGCTTGAATGAAAGATATGAAGAAGGAAAGAAAGAAAGAAAGAAACTAAAGAAAGAATCTTAGAAGGTATTAAAATTAGAATGAAAGATATCATGAAAGATAGAAAGAAAGAAACTAAAGATAGAATGTTAGAAGGTTTTAAAGCTAGAATGAAAGATATCAAGAAAGAAAGGAAAAAAGAAACTAAAGATAGAATGTTAGAAGGTATAAAAGCTAGAATGAAAGATATAAAGAAAGAAAGAAAGAAACTAAAGATAGAATGTTAGAAGGTAATAAAGCTAGAATGAAAGATATAAAGAAAGAAAGAAAGAAAGAAACTAAAGAAAGAATGTTAGAAGGCATTAAAATGAGAATGAAAGATATCAAGAAAGAAAGGAAAAAAGAAACTAAAGATAGAATGTTAGAAGGTATTAAAGCTAGAATGAAAGATATCAAGAAAGAAAGGAAAAAAGAAACTAAAGATAGAATATTAGAACGTATTAAAGCTAGAATGAAAGATATCAAGAAAGAAAGGAAAAAAGAAACTAGAGATAGAATGTTTGAAGGTATAAAAGCTAGAATGAAAGATATCAAGAAAGAAAGAAAGAAAGAAACTAAAGATAAAATGTTAGAAGGTATTAAAGCTAGAATGAAAGATATAAAGAAAGAAAGAAAGAAAGAAACTAAAGATAGAATGTTAGAAGGTTTTAAAGCTAGAATGAAAGATATAAAGAAAGAAAGAAAGAAAGAAACTAAAGATAGAATGTTAGAAGGTATTAAAGCTAGAATGAAAGATAGTAAGAAAGAAAGGAAAAAAGAAACTAAAGATAGAATGTTAGAAGGTATTAAAGCTAGAATGAAAGATATAAAGAAAGAAAGAAAGAAAGAAACTAAAGATAGAATGTTAGAAGGTATTAAAGCTAGAATGAAAGATATCAAGAAAGAAGGAAAGAAAGAAAGTAAAGATAGAATGTTAGAAGGTATTAAAGCTAGAATGAAAGATATAAAGAAAGAAAGAAAGAAACTAAAGATAGAATGTTAGAAGGTATTAAAACTAGAATGAAAGATATCAAGAAAAATAAAGAAAGAAACTAAAGATAGAATGTTAGAAGGTATTACAGCTTGAATGAAAGATATAAAAAAAGAAAGAAAGAAACTAAAGATAGAATGTTAGAAGGTATTAAAGCTAGAATGAAAGATATAAAGAAAGAAAGAAACTAAAGATAGAATGTTAAAAGGTATTGAAACTAGAAGGAAAGATATGAAGAAAGAAAGAAAGAAAGAAACGAAAGATAGAATATTAGACGGTATTAAAGCTAGAAAGAAAGATATAAAGAAAGAAAGAAAGAAAGAAACTAAAGAAAGAATGTTAGAAGGTATTAAAATTAGAATGAAAGATATCAAGAAAGAAAGAAAGAAACTAAAGATAGAATGTTAGAAGGTATTAAAGCTAGAATAAAAGATATAAAGAAAGAAAGAAAGAAACTAAAGATAGAAAGTTAGAAGGTATTAAAGCTAGAATGAAAGATATCAAGAAAGAAAGAAAGAAAGAAACTAAAGATAGAATGTTAGAAGGTATTAAAGCTAGAATGAAAGATATCAAGAAAGAAAGAAAGAAAGAAAGAAAGAAAGAAAGAAAGAAACTAAAGAAAGAATGTTAGAAGGTATTAAAATTAGAATGAAAGATATCATGAAAGAAAGAAAGAAAGATACTAAAGATAGAATGTTAGAAGGTATTAAAGCTGGAATGAAAGATATAAAGAAAGAAAGAAAGAATGAAACTAAAGATATAATGTTAGAAGGTATTAAAGCTAGAATGAAAGATATCAAGAAAGAAAGGAAAAAAGAAACTAAAGATAGAATGTTAGAAGGAATAAAAGCCTGAATGAAAGATATAAAGAAAGAAAGAAAGAAAGAAACTAAAGATAGAATGTTAGAAGGTATTAAAGCAAGAATGAAAGATATCAAGAAAGAAAGGAAAAAAGAAACTAAAGATAGAATGTTAGAAGGTATTAAAGCTAGAATGAAAGATATCAAGAAAGAAAGAAAGAAAGAAACTAAAGATAGAATGTTAGAAGGTATTAAAGCTAGAATGAAAGATATGAAGAAAGAAAGAAAGAAAGAAACTAAAGATAGAATGTTAGAAGGTATTAAAGCTAGAATGAAAGATATGAAGAAAGAAAGAAAGAAAGAAACTAAAGATAGAATGTTAGAAGGTATTAAAGCTAGAATGAAAGATATCAAGAAAGAAAGGAAAAAAGAAACTAAAGATAGAATGTTAGAACGTATTAAAGCTAGAATGAAAGATATCAAGAAAGAAAGGAAAAAAGAAACTAGAGATAGAATGTTTGAAGGTATAAAAGCTAGAATGAAAGATATCAAGAAAGAAAGAAAGAAAGAAACTAAAGATAGAATGTTAGAAGGTATTAAAGCTAGAATGAAAGATATAAAGAAAGAAAGAAAGAAAGAAACTAAAGATAGAATGTTAGAAGGTTTTAAAGCTAGAATGAAAGATATAAAGAAAGAAAGAAAGAAAGAAACTAAAGATAGAATGTTAGAAGGTATTTAAGCTAGAATGAAAGATAGCAAGAAAGAAAGGAAAAAAGAAACTAAAGATAGAATGTTAGAAGGTATTAAAGCTAGAATGAAAGATATAAAGAAAGAAAGAAAGAAAGAAAGAAACTAAAGATAGAATGTTAGAAGGTATTAAAGCTAGAATGAAAGATATCAAGAAAGAAGGAAAGAAAGAAAGTAAAGATAGAATGTTAGAAGGTATTAAAGCTAGAATGAAAGATATAAAGAAAGAAAGAAAGAAAGAAAGAAACTAAAGATAGAATGTTAGAAGGTATTAAAATTAGAATGAAAGATATCAAGAAAGAAAGGAAAAAAGAAACTAAAGATAGAATGTTAGAAGGAATAAAAGCCTGAATGAAAGATATAAAGAAAGAAAGAAAGAAAGAAAGAAACTAAAGATAGAATGTTAGAAGGTATTAAAGCAAGAATGAAAGATATCAAGAAAGAAAGGAAAAAAGAAACTAAAGATAGAATGTTAGAAGTTATTAAAGCTAGAATGAAAGATATCAAGAAAGAAAGAAAGAAAGAAACTAAAGATAGAATGTTAGAAGGTATTAAAGCTAGAATGAAAGATATCAAGAAAGAAAGAAAGAAAGAAACTAAAGATAGAATGTTAGTAGGTATTAAAGCTAGAATGAAAGATATGAAGAAAGAAAGAAAGAAAGAAACTAAAGAAAGAATGTTAGAAGGTATTAAAATTAGAATGAAAGATATCATGAAAGAAAGAAAGAAAGAAACTAAAGATAGAATGTTAGAAGGTATTAAAGCTAGAAAGAAAGATATAAAGAAAGAAAGAAAGAAAGAAAGAAAGAAACTAAAGATAGAATGTTAGAAGGTATTAAAATTAGAATGAAAGATATCAAGAAAGAAAGAAAGAAAGAAACTAAAGATAGAATGTTAGAAGGTATTAAAGCTAGAATGAAAGATATAAAGAAAGAAAGAAAGAAAGAAACTAAAGAAAGAATGTTAGAAGGTATTAAAATTAGAATGAAAGATATCAAGAAAGAAAGAAAGAAAGAAACTAAAGATAGAATGTTAGAAGGTATTAAAGCTAGAATGAAAGATATAAAGAAAGAAAGAAAGAAAGACAGAAAGAAAGAAAGAAAGAAAGATATCAAGAAATAAAGAAAGAAAGAAACTAAAGATAGAATGTTAGAAGGTATTAAAGCTAGAATGAAAGATATAAAGAAAGAAAGAAAGAAAGAAAGAAAGAAAGAAAGAAAGAAAGAAAGAAAGAAAGAAAGAAACTAAAGATAGAATGTTAGAAGGTATTAAAGCTAGAATGAAAGATATAAAGAAAGAAAGAAAGAAAGAAACTAAAGATAGAATGTTAGAAGTTTTTAAAGCTAGAATGAAAGATATAAAGAAAGAAAGAAAGAAAGAAACTAAAGATAGAATGTTAGAAGGTATTAAAGCTAGAATGAAAGATAGCAATAAAGAAAGGAAAAAAGAAACTAAAGATAGAATGTTAGAAGGTATTAAAGCTAGAATGAAAGATATAAAGAAAGAAAGAAAGAAAGAAACTAAAGATAGAATGTTAGAAGGTATTAAAGCTAGAATGAAAGATATCAAGAAAGAAGGAAAGAAAGAAAGTAAAGATAGAATGTTAGAAGGTATTAAAGCTAGAATGAAAGATATAAAGAAAGAAAGAAAGAAACTAAAGATAGAATGTTAGAAGGTATTAAAACTAGAATGAAAGATATCAAGAAAAATAAAGAAAGAAACTAAAGATAGAATGTTAGAAGGTATTACAGCTTGAATGAAAGATATAAAGAAAGAAAGAAAGAAACTAAAGATAGAATGTTAGAAGGTATTAAAGCTAGAATGAAAGATATAAAGAAAGAAAGAAACTAAAGATAGAATGTTAAAAGGTATTGAAACTAGAAGGAAAGATATGAAGAAAGAAAGAAAGAAAGAAACGAAAGATAGAATATTAGACGGTATTAAAGCTAGAAAGAAAGATATAAAGAAAGAAAGAAAGAAAGAAACTAAAGAAAGAATGTTAGAAGGTATTAAAATTAGAATGAAAGATATCAAGAAAGAAAGAAAGAAACTAAAGATAGAATGTTAGAAGGTATTAAAGCTAGAATAAAAGATATAAAGAAAGAAAGAAAGAAACTAAAGATAGAAAGTTAGAAGGTATTAAAGCTAGAATGAAAGATATCAAGCAAGAAAGAAAGAAAGAAACTAAAGATAGAATGTTAGAAGGTATTAAAGCTAGAATGAAAGATATCAAGAAAGAAAGAAAGAAAGAAAGAAAGAAAGAAAGAAAGAAAGAAACTAAAGAAAGAATGTTAGAAGGTATTAAAATTAGAATGAAAGATATCATGAAAGAAAGAATGAAAGATACTAAAGATAGAATGTTAGAAGGTATTAAAGCTGGAATGAAAGATATAAAGAAAGAAAGAAAGAATGAAACTAAAGATATAATGTTAGAAGGTATTAAAGCTAGAATGAAAGATATCAAGAAAGAAAGGAAAAAAGAAACTAAAGATAGAATGTTAGAAGGAATAAAAGCCTGAATGAAAGATATAAAGAAAGAAAGAAAGAAAGAAAGAAACTAAAGATAGAATGTTAGAAGGTATTAAATCAAGAATGAAAGATATCAAGAAAGAAAGGAAAAAAGAAACTAAAGATAGAATGTTAGAAGGTATTAAAGCTAGAATGAAAGATATCAAGAAAGAAAGAAAGAAAGAAACTAAAGATAGAATGTTAGAAGGTATTAAAGCTAGAATGAAAGATATGAAGAAAGAAAGAAAGAAAGAAACTAAAGATAGAATGTTAGAAGGTATTAAAGCTAGAATGAAAGATATCAAGAAAGAAAGGAAAAAAGAAACTAAAGATAGAATGTTAGAACGTATTAAAGCTAGAATGAAAGATATCAAGAAAGAAAGGAAAAAAGAAACTAGAGATAGAATGTTTGAAGGTATAAAAGCTAGAATGAAAGATATCAAGAAAGAAAGAAAGAAAGAAACTAAAGATAGAATGTTAGAAGGTATTAAAGCTAGAATGAAAGATATAAAGAAAGAAAGAAAGAAAGAAACTAAAGATAGAATGTTAGAAGGTTTTAAAGCTAGAATGAAAGATATAAAGAAAGAAAGAAAGAAAGAAACTAAAGATAGAATGTTAGAAGGTATTAAAGCTAGAATGAAAGATAGCAAGAAAGAAAGGAAAAAAGAAACTAAAGATAGAATGTTAGAAGGTATTAAAGCTAGAATGAAAGATATAAAGAAAGAAAGAAAGAAAGAAAGAAACTAAAGATAGAATGTTAGAAGGTATTAAAGCTAGAATGAAAGATATCAAGAAAGAAGGAAAGAAAGAAAGTAAAGATAGAATGTTAGAAGGTATTAAAGCTAGAATGAAAGATATAAAGAAAGAAAGAAAAGAAAGAAAGAAACTAAAGATAGAATGTTAGAAGGTATTAAAACTAGAATGAAAGATATCAAGAAAAATAAAGAAAGAAACTAAAGATAGAATGTTAGAAGGTATTACAGCTTGAATGAAAGATATAAAGAAAGAAAGAAAGAAACTAAAGATAGAATGTTAGAAGGAATTAAAGCTAGAATGAAAGATATCAAGAAAGAAAGAAAGAAAGAAACTAAAGATAGAATGTTAGAAGGTATTAAAGCTAGAATGAAAGATATCAAGAAAGAAAGAAAGAAAGAAAGAAAGAAAGAAAGAAAGAAAGAAAGAAAGAAAGAAAGAAAGAAAGAAACTAAAGAAAGAATGTTAGAAGGTATTAAAATTAGAATGAAAGATATCATGAAAGAAAGAAAGAAAGATACTAAAGATAGAATGTTAGAAGGTATTAAAGCTGGAATGAAAGATATAAAGAAAGAAAGAAAGAATGAAACTAAAGATATAATGTTAGAAGGTATTAAAGCTAGAATGAAAGATATCAAGAAAGAAAGGAAAAAAGAAACTAAAGATAGAATGTTAGAAGGAATAAAAGCCTGAATGAAAGATATAAGAAAGAAAGAAAGAAAGAAACTAAAGATAGAATGTTAGAAGGTATTAAAGCAAGAATGAAAGATATCAAGAAAGAAAGGAAAAAAGAAACTAAAGATAGAATGTTAGAAGGTATTAAAGCTAGAATGAAAGATATGAAGAAAGAAAGAAAGAAAGAAACTAAAGATAGAATGTTAGAAGGTATTAAAGCTAGAATGAAAGATATGAAGAAAGAAAGAAAGAAAGAAACTAAAGATAGAATGTTAGAAGGTATTAAAGCTAGAATGAAAGATATCAAGAAAGAAAGGAAAAAAGAAACTAAAGATAGAATGTTAGAACGTATTAAAGCTAGAATGAAAGATATCAAGAAAGAAAGGAAAAAAGAAACTAGAGATAGAATGTTTGAAGGTATAAAAGCTAGAATGAAAGATATCAAGAAAGAAAGAAAGAAAGAAACTAAAGATAGAATGTTAGAAGGTATTAAAGCTAGAATGAAAGATATAAAGAAAGAAAGAAAGAAAGAAACTAAAGATAGAATGTTAGAAGGTTTTAAAGCTAGAATGAAAGATATAAAGAAAGAAAGAAAGAAAGAAACTAAAGATAGAATGTTAGAAGGTATTAAAGCTAGAATGAAAGATAGCAAGAAAGAAAGGAAAAAAGAAACTAAAGATAGAATGTTAGAAGGTATTAAAGCTAGAATGAAAGATATAAAGAAAGAAAGAAAGAAAGAAAGAAACTAAAGATAGAATGTTAGAAGGTATTAAAGCTAGAATGAAAGATATCAAGAAAGAAGGAAAGAAAGAAAGTAAAGATAGAATGTTAGAAGGTATTAAAGCTAGAATGAAAGATATAAAGAAAGAAAGAAAGACAGAAACTAAAGATAGAATGTTAGAAGGTATTAAAACTAGAATGAAAGATATCAAGAAAAATAAAGAAAGAAACTAAAGATAGAATGTTAGAAGGTATTACAGCTTGAATTAAAGAAAGAAAGAAAGAAACTAAAGATAGAATGTTAGAAGGTATTAAAGCTAGAATGAAAGATATAAAGAAAGAAAGAAACTAAAGATAGAATGTTAAAAGGTATTGAAACTAGAAGGAAAGATATGAAGAAAGAAAGAAAGAAAGAAACGAAAGATAGAATATTAGACGGTATTAAAGCTAGAATGAAAGTTATAAAGAAAGAAAGAAAGAAAGAAACTAAAGAAAGAATGTTAGAAGGTATTAAAATTAGAATGAAAGATATCAAGAAAGAAAGAAAGAAACTAAAGATAGAATGTTAGAAGGTATTAAAGCTAGAATAAAAGATATAAAGAAAGAAAGAAAGAAACTAAAGATAGAAAGTTAGAAGGTATTAAAGCTAGAATGAAAGATATCAAGAAAGAAAGAAAGAAAGAAACTAAAGATAGAATGTTAGAAGGTATTAAAGCTAGAATGAAAGATATCAAGAAAGAAAGAAAGAAAGAAAGAAAGAAAGAAAGAAAGAAAGAAAGAAACTAAAGAAAGAATGTTAGAAGGTATTAAAATTAGAATGAAAGATATCATGAAAGAAAGAAAGAAAGATACTAAAGATAGAATGTTAGAAGGTATTAAAGCTGGAATGAAAGATATAAAGAAAGAAAGAAAGAAAGAAACTAAAGATATAATGTTAGAAGGCATTAAAGCTAGAATGAAAGATATCAAGAAAGAAAGGAAAAAAGAAACTAAAGATAGAATGTTAGAAGGAATAAAAGCCTGAATGAAAGATATAAAGAAAGAAAGAAAGAAAGAAACTAAAGATAGAATGTTAGAAGGTATTAAAGCAAGAATGAAAGATATCAAGAAAGAAAGGAAAAAAGAAACTAAAGATAGAATGTTAGAAGTTATTAAAGCTAGAATGAAAGATATCAAGAAAGAAAGAAAGAAGGAAACTAAAGATAGAATGTTAGAAGGTATTAAAGCTAGAATGAAAGATATCAAGAAAGAAAGAAAGAAAGAAACTAAAGATAGAATGTTAGTAGGTATTAAAGCTAGAATGAAAGATATGAAGAAAGAAAGAAAGAAAGAAACTAAAGAAAGAATGTTAGAAGGTATTAAAATTAGAATGAAAGATATCATGAAAGAAAGAAAGAAAGAAACTAAAGATAGAATGTTAGAAGGTATTAAAGCTAGAATGAAAGATATAAAGAAAGAAAGAAAGAAAGAAAGAAACTAAAGATAGAATGTTAGAAGGTATTAAAATTAGAATGAAAGATATCAAGAAAGAAAGAAAGAAAGAAACTAAAGATAGAATGTTAGAAGGTATTAAAGCTAGAATGAAAGATATAAAGAAAGAAAGAAAGAAACTAAAGAAAGAATGTTAGAAGGTATTAAAATTAGAATGAAAGATATCAAGAAAGAAAGAAAGAAAGAAACTAAAGATAGAATGTTAGAAGGTATTAAAGCTAGAATGAAAGATATAAAGAAAGAAAGAAAGAAAGAAAGAAAGAAAGAAAGAAAGAAAGAAAGAAAGAAAGAAAGAAAGAAACTAAAGATAGAATGTTAGAAGGTATTAAAGCTAGAATGAAAGATATAAAGAAAGAAAGAAAGAAAGAAAGAAACTAAAGATAGAATGTTAGAAGGTATTAAAGCTAGAATGAAAGATATCAAGAAAGAAGGAAAGAAAGAAAGTAAAGATAGAATGTTAGAAGGTATTAAAGCTAGAATGAAAGATATAAAGAAAGAAAGAAAGAAACTAAAGATAGAATGTTAGAAGGTATTAAAACTAGAATGAAAGATATCAAGAAAAATAAAGAAAGAAACTAAAGATAGAATGTTAGAAGGTATTACAGCTTGAATGAAAGATATAAAGAAAGAAAGAAAGAAACTAAAGATAGAATGTTAGAAGGTATTAAAGCTAGAATGAAAGATATAAAGAAAGAAAGAAACTAAAGATAGAATGTTAAAAGGTATTGAAACTAGAAGGAAAGATATGAAGAAAGAAAGAAAGAAAGAAACGAAAGATAGAATATTAGACGGTATTAAAGCTAGAATGAAAGATATAAAGAAAGAAAGAAAGAAAGAAAGAAACTAAAGAAAGAATGTTAGAAGGTATTAAAATTAGAATGAAAGATATCAAGAAAGAAAGAAAGAAACTAAAGATAGAATGTTAGAAGGTATTAAAGCTAGAATAAAAGATATAAAGAAAGAAAGAAACTAAAGATAGAAAGTTAGAAGGTATTAAAGCTAGAATGAAAGATATCAAGAAAGAAAGAAAGAAAGAAACTAAAGATAGAATGTTAGAAGGTATTAAAGCTAGAATGAAAGATATCAAGAAAGAAAGAAAGAAAGAAAGAAAGAAAGAAAGAAAGAAAGAAAGAAAGAAACTAAAGAAAGAATGTTAGAAGGTATTAAAATTAGAATGAAAGATATCATGAAAGAAAGAAAGAAAGATACTAAAGATAGAATGTTAGAAGGTATTAAAGCTGGAATGAAAGATATAAAGAAAGAAAGAAAGAATGAAACTAAAGATATAATGTTAGAAGGTGTTAAAGCTAGAATGAAAGATATCAAGAAAGAAAGGAAAAAAGAAACTAAAGATAGAATGTTAGAAGGAATAAAAGCCTGAATGAAAGATATAAAGAAAGAAAGAAAGAAAGAAACTAAAGATAGAATGTTAGAAGGTATTAAAGCAAGAATGAAAGATATCAAGAAAGAAAGGAAAAAAGAAACTAAAGAAAGAATGTTAGAAGGTATTAAAGCTAGAATGAAAGATATCAAGAAAGAAAGAAAGAAAGAAACTAAAGATAGAATGTTAGAAGGTATTAAAGCTAGAATGAAAGATATCAAGAAAGAAAGAAAGAAAGAAACTAAAGATAGAATGTTAGAAGGTATTAAAGCTAGAATGAAAGATATGAAGAAAGAAAGAAAGAAACTAAAGATAGAATGTTAGAAGGTATTAAAGCTAGAATGAAAGATATCAAGAAAGAAAGGAAAAAAGAAACTAAAGATAGAATGTTAGAACGTATTAAAGCTAGAATGAAAGATATCAAGAAAGAAAGGAAAAAAGAAACTAGAGATAGAATGTTTGAAGGTATAAAAGCTAGAATGAAAGATATCAAGAAAGAAAGAAAGAAAGAAACTAAAGATAGAATGTTAGAAGGTATTAAAGCTAGAATGAAAGATATAAAGAAAGAAAGAAAGAAAGAAACTAAAGATAGAATGTTAGAAGGTTTTAAAGCTAGAATGAAAGATATAAAGAAAGAAAGAAAGAAAGAAACTAAAGATAGAATGTTAGAAGGTATTAAAGCTAGAATGAAAGATAGCAAGAAAGAAAGGAAAAAAGAAACTAAAGATAGAATGTTAGAAGGTATTAAAGCTAGAATGAAAGATATAAAGAAAGAAAGAAAGAAAGAAAGAAACTAAAGATAGAATGTTAGAAGGTATTAAAGCTAGAATGAAAGATATCAAGAAAGAAGGAAAGAAAGAAAGTAAAGATAGAATGTTACAAGGTATTAAAGCTAGAATGAAAGATATAAAGAAAGAAAGAAAGAAAGAAAGAAACTAAAGATAGAATGTTAGAAGGTATTAAAACTAGAATGAAAGATATCAAGAAAAATAAAGAAAGAAACTAAAGATAGAATGTTAGAAGGTATTACAGCTTGAATGAAAGATATAAAGAAAGAAAGAAAGAAACTAAAGATAGAATGTTAGAAGGTATTAAAGCTAGAATGAAAGATATAAAGAAAGAAAGAAACTAAAGATAGAATGTTAAAAGGTATTGAAACTAGAAGGAAAGATATGAAGAAAGAAAGAAAGAAAGAAACGAAAGATAGAATATTAGACGGTATTAAAGCTAGAATGAAAGTTATAAAGAAAGAAAGAAAGAAAGAAACTAAAGAAAGAATGTTAGAAGGTATTAAAATTAGAATGAAAGATATCAAGAAAGAAAGAAAGAAACTAAAGATAGAAAGTTAGAAGGTATTAAAGCTAGAATGAAAGATATCAAGAAAGAAAGAAAGAAAGAAACTAAAGATAGAATGTTAGAAGGTATTAAAGCTAGAATGAAAGATATCAAGAAAGAAAGAAAGAAAGAAAGAAAGAAAGAAAGAAAGAAAGAAACTAAAGAAAGAATGTTAGAAGGTATTAAAATTAGAATGAAAGATATCATGAAAGAAAGAAAGAAAGATACTAAAGATAGAATGTTAGAAGGTATTAAAGCTGGAATGAAAGATATAAAGAAAGAAAGAAAGAATGAAACTAAAGATATAATGTTAGAAGGCATTAAAGCTAGAATGAAAGATATCAAGAAAGAAAGGAAAAAAGAAACTAAAGATAGAATGTTAGAAGGAATAAAAGCCTGAATGAAAGATATAAAGAAAGAAAGAAAGAAAGAAACTAAAGATAGAATGTTAGAAGGTATTAAAGCAAGAATGAAAGATATCAAGAAAGAAAGGAAAAAAGAAACTAAAGATAGAATGTTAGAAGGTATTAAAGCTAGAATGAAAGATATCAAGAAAGAAAGAAAGAAAGAAACTAAAGATAGAATGTTAGAAGGTATTAAAGCTAGAATGAAAGATATCAAGAAAGAAAGAAAGAAAGAAACTAAAGATAGAATGTTAGTAGGTATTAAAGCTAGAATGAAAGATATGAAGAAAGAAAGAAAGAAAGAAACTAAAGAAAGAATGTTAGAAGGTATTAAAATTAGAATGAAAGATATCATGAAAGAAAGAAAGAAAGAAACTAAAGATAGAATGTTAGAAGGTATTAAAGCTAGAATGAAAGATATAAAGAAAGAAAGAAAGAAAGAAAGAAACTAAAGATAGAATGTTAGAAGGTATTAAAATTAGAATGAAAGATATCAAGAAAGAAAGAAAGAAAGAAACTAAAGATAGAATGTTAGAAGGTATTAAAGCTAGAATGAAAGATATAAAGAAAGAAAGAAAGAAAGAAACTAAAGAAAGAATGTTAGAAGGTATTAAAATTAGAATGAAAGATATCAAGAAAGAAAGAAAGAAAGAAACTAAAGATAGAATGTTAGAAGGTATTAAAGCTAGAATGAAAGATATAAAGAAAGAAAGAAAGAAAGAAAGAAAGAAAGAAAGAAAGGAAGAAAGAAAGAAAGAAACTAAAGATAGAATGTTAGAAGGTATTAAAGCTAGAATGAAAGATAGCAAGAAAGAAAGGAAAAAAGAAACTAAAGATAGAATGTTAGAAGGTATTAAAGCTAGAATGAAAGATATCAAGAAAGAAGGAAAGAAAGAAAGAAAGAAAGAAACGAAAGAAAGAATGTTAGAAGGTATTAAAATTAGAATGAAAGATATCATGAAAGAAAGAAAGAAAGAAACTAAAGATAGAATGTTAGAAGGTATTAAAGCTAGAATGAAAGATATCAAGAAAGAAAGAAAGAAAGAAACTAAAGATAGAATGTTAGAAGGTATTAAAGCTAGAATGAAAGATATCAAGAAAGAAAGGAAAAAAGAAACTAAAGATAGAATGTTAGAAGGTATAAAAGCTAGAATGAAAGATATAAAGAAAGAAAGAAAGAAAGAAACTAAAGATAGAATGATAGAAGGTATTAAAGCTATAATGAAAGATATCAAGAAAGAAAGAAAGAAAGAAACTAAAGATAGAATGTTAGAAGGTATTAAAGCTAGAATGAAAGATATAAAGAAAGAAAGAAAGAAAGAAACTAAAGAAAGAATGTTAGAAGGTATTAAAATTAGAATGAAAGATATCAAGAAAGATAGAAAGAAAGAAACTAAAGAAAGAATGTTAGAAGGTATTAAAATTAGAATGAAAGATATCAAGAAAGAAAGAAAGAAAGAAACTAAAGATAGAATGTTAGAAGGTATTAAAGCTAGAATGAAAGATATGAAGAAAGAAAGGAAAAAAGAAACTAAAGATAGAATGTTAGAAGGAATTAAAGCTAGAATGAAAGATATGAAGAAAGAAAGAAAGAAAGAAAGAAACTAAAGAAAGAATGTTAGAAGGTATTAAAATTAGAATGAAAGATATCAAGAAAGAAAGAAAGAAAGAAACTAAAGAGAGAATATTAGAAGGTATTAAAGCTAGAATGAAAGATATGAAGAATGAAAGAAAGAAAGAAAGAAAGAAAATAAAGAAAGAATGTTAGAAGGTATTAAAATTAGAATGAAAGATATCATGAAAGAAAGAAAGAAAGAAACTAAAGATAGAATGTTAGAAGGTATTAAAGCTAGAATGAAAGATATAAAGAAAGAAAGAAAGAAAGAAACTAAAGATAGAATGTTAGAAGGTATTAAAGCTAGAATGAAAGATATCAAGAAAGAAAGGAAAAAAGAAACTAAAGATAGAATGTTAGAAGGTATAAAAGCTAGAATGAAAGATATAAAGAAAGAAAGAAAGAAAGAAACTAAAGATAGAATGTTAGAAGGTATTAAAGCTAGAATGAAAGATATAAAGAAAGAAAGAAAGAAAGAAACTAAAGAAAGAATGTTAGAAGATATTAAAGATAGAATGAAAGATATCAAGAAAGAAGGAAAGAAAGAAAGTAAAGATAGAATATTAGAAGGTATTAAAGCTAGAATGAAAGATATAAAGAAAGAAAGAAAGAAACTAAAGAATGAATGTTAGAAGGTATTAAAATTAGAATGAAAGATATCAAGAAAGAAAGAAAGGAAGAAAGAAACTAAAGATAGAATGTTAGAAGGTATTAAAGCTAGAATGAAAGATATCAAGAAAGAAAGAAAGAAATTAAAGATAGAATGTTAGAAGGTATTAAAGCTAGAATGAAAGATATAAAGAAAGAAAGAAAGAAAGAAAGAAACTAAAGAAAGTATGTTAGAATGTATTAAAATTACAATGAAAGATATGAAGAAAGAAAGAAAGAAACTAAAGATAGAATGTTAGAAGGTATTAAAGCTACAATGAAAGATATAAAGAAGGAAAGAAAGAAACTAAAGAAAGAATGTTATAAGGTATTAAAATTAGAATGAAAGATATCAAGAAAGAAAGAAAGAAACTAAAGATAGAATGTTAGAAGGTATTAAAGCTAGAATGAAAGATATAAAGAAAGAAAGAAAGAAAGAAACTAAAGATAGAATGTTAGAAGGTATTAAAGCTAGAATGAAAGATATCAAGAAAGAAAGGAAAAAAGAAACTAAAGATAGAATGTTAGAAGGTATTAAAGCTAGAATAAAGATATCAAGAAAGAAAGAAAGAAAGAAACTAAAGATAGAATATTAGAAGGTATTAAAGCTAGAATGAAATATATAAAGAAAGAAAGAAAGAAAGAAAGTAAAGAAAGAATTTTAGAAGGTATTAAAATTAGAATGAAAGATATCAAGAAAGAAAGAACGAAAGAAACTAAAGCTAGAATGTTAGAAGGTATTAAAGCTAGAATGAAAGATATCAAGAAAGAAAGAAAAAAAATTAAAGATAGAATGTTAGAAGGTATTAAAGCTAGAATGAAAGATATAAAGAAAGAGAGAAAGAAAGAAAGAAACTAAAGAAAGAATGTTAGAAGGTATTAAAATTAGAATGAAAGATATCAAGAAAGAAAGAAAGAAACTAAAGATAGAATGTTAAAAGGTATTAATGCTAGAATGAAAGATATAAGGAAAGAAAGAAAGAAAGAAAGAAACTAAAGATAGAATGTTAGAAGGTATTAAAGCTAGAATGAAAGATATCAAGAAAGAAAGGAAAAAAGAAACTCAAGATAGAATGCTAGAAGGTATTAAAGCTAGAATGAAAGATATGAAGAAAGAAAGAAAGAAAGAAAGAAACTAAAGAAAGAATGTTAGAAGTTATTAAAATTAAAATGAAAGATATCATGAAAGAAAGAAAGAAAGAAAATAAAGATAGAATGTTAGAAGGTATTAAAGCTAGAATCAAAGATATAAAGAAAGAAAGAAAGAAAGAAAGAAAGAAAGAAACTAAAGATAGAATGTTAGAAGGTATTAAAGCTAGAATGAAAGATATCAAGAAAGAAAGGAAAAAAGAAACTAAAGATAGAATGTTAGAAGGTATAAAAGCTAGAATGAAAGATATAAAGAAAGAAAGAAAGAAAGAAACTAAAGATAGAATGTTAGAAGGTATTAAAGCTAGAATGAAAGATATAAAGAAAGAAAGAAAGAAAGAAAGAAAGAAAGAAAGAAACTAAAGATAGAATGTTAGAAGGTATTAAAGCTAGAATGAAAGATATCAAGAAAGAAAGAAAGAAACTAAAGATAGAATGTTAGAAGGTATTAAAGCTAGAATGAAAGATATCAAGAAAGAAAGGAAAAAAGAAACTAAAGATAGAATGTTAGAAGGTATAAAAGCTAGAATGAAAGATATAAAGAAAGAAAGAAAGAAACTAAAGATAGAATGTTACAAGGTATTAAAGCTAGAATGAAAGATATAAAGAAAGAAAGAAAGAAACTAAAGATAAAATGTTAGAAGGTATTAAAGACAGAATGAAAGATATCAAGAAAGAAGGAAAGAAAGAAAGTAAAGATAGAATATTAGAAGGTATTAAAGCTAGAATGAAAGATATAAAGAAAGAAAGAAAGGAAGAAACTAAAGATAGAATGTTAGAAGGTATTAAAGCTAGAATGAAAGATATGAAGAAAGAAAGAAAGAAAGAAAGAAACTAAAGAAAGAATGTTAGAAGGTATTAAAATTAGAATGAAAGATATAATGAAAGAAAGAAAGAAAGAAACTAAAAATAGAATGTTAGAAGGTATTAAAGCTAGAATGAAAGATATAAAGAAAGAAAGAAAGAAAGAAACTAAAGAAAGAATGTTAGAAAGTATTAAAATTAGAATGAAAGATATCATGAAAGAAAGAAAGAAAGAAACTAAAGATAGAATGTTAGAAGGTATTAAAGCTGGAATGAAAGATATAAAGAAAGAAAGAAAGAAAGAAACTAAAGATATAACGTTAGAAAGTATTAAAGCTAGAATGAAAGATATCAAGAAAGAAAGGAAAAAAGAAACGAAAGATAGAATGTTAGAAGGTATAAAAGCTAGAATGAAAGATATAAAGAAAGAAAGAAAGAAACTAAAGATAAAATGTTAGAAGGTATTAAAGATAGAATGAAAGATATCAAGAAAGAAGGAAAGAAAGAAAGTAAAGACAGAATATTAGAAGGTATTAAAACTAGAATGAAAGATAAAAAGAAAGAAAGAAAGAAAGAAAGAAACTAAAGAAAGAATGTTAGAAGGTATTAAAATTACAATGAAAGATATCAAGAAAGAAAGAAAGAAAGAAATTAAAGACAGAATGTTAGAGGGTATTAAAGCTAGAAAAAAAGATATAAAGAAAGAAAGAAACTAAAGATAGAATGTTAGAAGGTATTAAAGCTAGAATGAAAGATATGAAGAGAGAAAGAAAGAAAGAAACTAAAGATAGAATGTTAGAAGGTATTAAAGCTAGAATGAAAGATATGAAGAAAGAAAGAAAGAAAGAAAGAAACTAAAGAAAGAATGTTAGAAGGTATTAAAATTAGAATGAAAGATATCATGAAAGAAGGAAAGAAAGAAAGTAAAGATAGAATATTAGAAGGTATTAAAGCTAGAATGAAAGATATAAAGAAAGAAAGAAAGAAACTAAAGAATGAATGTTAGAAGGTATTAAAATTAGAATGAAAGATATCAAGAAAGAAAGAAAGGAAGAAAGAAACTAAAGATAGAATGTTAGAAGGTATAAAAGCTAGAATGAAAGTTATAAAGAAAGAAAGAAAGAAACTAAAGATAGAATGTTAGAAGGTATTAAAGCTAGAATGAAAGAAAGAAAGAAAGAAAGAAAGAAAGAAACTAAAGAAAGTATGTTAGAATGTATTAAAATTACAATGAAAGATATGAAGAAAGAAAGAAAGAAACTAAAGATAGAATGTTAGAAGGTATTAAAGCTAGAATGAAAGATATAAAGAAAGAAAGAAAGAAACTAAAGAAAGAATGTTATAAGGTATTAAAATTAGAAAAAAAGATATCAAGAAAGAAAGAAAGAAACTAAAGATAGAATGTTAGAAGGTATTAAAGCTAGAATGAAAGATATAAAGAAAGAAAGAAAGAAAGAAACTAAAGATAGAATGTTAGAAGGTATTAAAGCTAGAATGAAAGATATCAAGAAAGAAAGGAAAAAAGAAACTAAAGATAGAATGTTAGAAGGTATTAAAGCTAGAATAAAGATATCAAGAAAGAAAGAAAGAAAGAAACTAAAGATAGAATATTAAAAAGGTATTAAAGCTAGAATGAAATATATAAAGAAAGAAAGAAAGAAAGAAAGAAAGTAAAGAAAGAATTTTAGAAGGTATTAAAATTAGAATGAAAGATATCAAGAAAGAAAGAACGAAAGAAACTAAAGCTAGAATGTTAGAAGGTATTAAAGCTAGAATGAAAGATATCAAGAAAGAAAGAAAAAAAATTAAAGATAGAATGTTAGAAGGTATTAAAGCTAGAATGAAAGATATAAAGAAAGAGAGAAAGAAAGAAAGAAACTAAAGAAAGAATGTTAGAATGTATTAAAATTAGAATGAAAGATATCAAGAAAGAAAGAAAGAAACTAAAGATAGAATGTTAAAATGTATTAATGCTAGAATGAAAGATATAAGGAAAGAAAGAAAGAAAGAAAGAAACTAAAGATAGAATGTTAGAAGGTATTAAAGCTAGAATGAAAGATATCAAGAAAGAAAGGAAAAAAGAAACTCAAGATAGAATGCTAGAAGTTATTAAAGCTAGAATGAAAGATATGAAGAAAGAAAGAAAGAAAGAAACTAAAGAAAGAATGTTAGAAGTTATTAAAATTAGAATGAAAGATATCATGAAAGAAAGAAAGAAAGAAAATAAAGATAGAATGTTAGAAGGTATTAAAGCTAGAATCAAAGATATAAAGAAAGAAAGAAAGAAAGAAAGAAAGAAAGAAAGAAAGAAAGAAAGAAAGAAAGAAAGAAACTAAAAATAGAATGTTAGAAGGTATTAAAGCTAGAATGAAAGATATCAAGAAAGAAAGGAAAAAAGAAACTAAAGATAGAATGTTAGAAGGTATAAAAGCTAGAATGAAAGATATAAAGAAAGAAAGAAAGAAACTAAAGATAGAATGTTAGAAGGTATTAAAGCTAGAATGAAAGAAAGAAAGAAAGAAAGAAAGAAAGAAAGAAAGAAACTAAAGATAGAATGTTAGAAGGTATTAAAGCTAGAAAGAAAGAAAGAAAGAAAGAAAGAAACTAAAGATAGAATGTTAGAAGGTATTAAAGCTAGAATGAAAGATATCAAGAAAGAAAGGAAAAAAGAAACTAAAGATAGAATGTTAGAAGGTATAAAAGCTAGAATGAAAGATATAAAGAAAGAAAGAAAGAAACTAAAGATAGAATGTTACAAGGTATTAAAGCTAGAATGAAAGATATAAAGAAAGAAAGAAAGAAAGAAAGAAAGAAAGAAATTAAAGATAAAATGTTAGAAGGTATTAAAGCTAGAATGAAAGATATCAAGAAGGAAAGGAAAAAAGAAACTAAAGATAGAATGTTAGAAGGTATTAAAGCTAGAATGAAAGATATCAAGAAAGAAGGAAAGAAAGAAAGTAAAGATAGAATGTTAGAAGGTATTAAAGCTAGAATGAAAGATATGAAGAGAGAAAGAAAGAAAGAAACTAAAGATAGAATGTTAGAAGGTATTAAAGCTAGAATGAAAGATATGAAGAAAGAAAGAAAGAAAGAAAGAAAGAAACTAAAGAAAGAATGTTAGAAGGTATTAAAATTAGAATGAAAGATATCATGAAAGAAGGAAAGAAAGAAAGTAAAGATAGAATATTAGAAGGTATTAAAGCTAGAATGAAAGATATAAAGAAAAAAAGAAAGAAAGAAACTAAAGAAAGAATGTTAGAATGTATTAAAATTAGAATGAAAGATATCATGAAAGAAAGAAAGAAAGAAACTAAAGATAGAATGTTGGAAGGTATTAAAGCTGGAATGAAAGATATAAAGAAAGAAAGAAAGAAAGAAAGAAACTAAAGATATAATGTTAAATGGTATTAAAGCTAGAATGAAAGATATCAAGAAAGAATGGAAAAAAGAAACTAAAGATAAAATGTTAGAAGATATTAAAGATAGAATGAAAGATATCAAGAAAGAAGGAAAGAAAGAAAGTAAAGATAGAATATTAGAAGGTATTAAAGCTAGAATGAAAGATATAAAGAAAGAAAGAAAGAAACTAAAGAATGAATGTTAGAAGGCATTAAAATTAGAATGAAAGATATAAAGAAAGAAAGAAAGAAAGAAAGAAACTAAAGAAAGTATGTTAGAATGTATTAAAATTACAATGAAAGATATGAAGAAAGAAAGAAAGAAACTAAAGATAGAATGTTAGAAGGTATTAAAGCTAGAATGAAAGATATAAAGAAAGAAAGAAAGAAACTAAAGAAAGAATGTTAGAAGGTATTAAAATTAGAATGAAAGATATCAAGAAAGAAAGAAAGAAACTAAAGATAGAATGTGAGAAGGTATTAAAGCTAGAATGAAAGATATAAAGAAAGAAAGAAAGAAAGAAACTAAAGATAGAATGTTAGAAGGTATTAAAGCTAGAATAAAGATATCAAGAAAGAAAGAAAGAAAGAAACTAAAGATAGAATATTAGAAGGTATTAAAGCTAGAATGAAATATATAAAGAAAGAAAGAAAGAAAGAAAGTAAAGAAAGAATTTTAGAAGGTATTAAAATTAGAATGAAAGATATCAAGAAAGAAAGAACGAAAGAAACTAAAGCTAGAATGTTAGAAGGTATTAAAGCTAGAATGAAAGATATCAAGAAAGAAAGAAAAAAAATTAAAGATAGAATGTTAGAAGGTATTAAAGCTAGAATGAAAGATATAAAGAAAGAGAGAAAGAAAGAAAGAAACTAAAGAAAGAATGTTAGAAGGTATTAAAATTAGAATGAAAGATATCAAGAAAGAAAGAAAGAAACTAAAGATAGAATGTTAAAAGGTATTAATGCTAGAATGAAAGATATAAGGAAAGAAAGAAAGAAAGAAAGAAACTAAAGATAGAATGTTAGAAGGTATTAAAGCTAGAATGAAAGATATCAAGAAAGAAAGGAAAAAAGAAACTCAAGATAGAATGCTAGAAGGTATTAAAGCTAGAATGAAAGATATGAAGAAAGAAAGAAAGAAAGAAAGAAACTAAAGAAAGAATGTTAGAAGTTATTAAAATTAGAATGAAAGATATCATGAAAGAAAGAAAGAAAGAAAATAAAGATAGAATGTTAGAAGGTATTAAAGCTAGAATGAAAGATATCAAGAAAGAAAGGAAAAAAGAAACTAAAGATAGAATGTTAGAAGGTATAAAAGCTAGAATGAAAGATATAAAGAAAGAAAGAAAGAAACTAAAGATAGAATGTTAGAAGGTATTAAAGCTAGAATGAAAGATAGAAAGAAAGAAAGAAAGAAAGAAAGAAAGAAAGAAAGAAAGAAAGAAAGAAAGAAACTAAAGATAGAATGTTAGAAGGTATTAAAGCTAGAATGAAAGATATCAAGAAAGAAAAAAAGAAACTAAAGATAGAATGTTAGAAGGTATTAAAGCTAGAATGAAAGATATCAAGAAAGAAAGGAAAAAAGAAACTAAAGATAGAATGTTAGAAGGTATAAAAGCTAGAACGAAAGATATAAAGAAAGAAAGAAAGAAACTAAAGATAGAATGTTACAAGGTATTAAAGCTAGAATGAAAGATATAAAGAAAGAAAGAAAGAAAGAAAGAAAGAAAGAAAGAAAGAAACTAAAGATAGAATGTTAGAAGGTATTAAAGCTAGAATGAAAGATATCAAGAAGGAAAGGAAAAAAGAAACTAAAGATAGAATGTAAGAAGGTATTAAAGCTAGAATGAAAGATATCAAGAAAGAAGGAAAGAAAGAAAGTAAAGATAGAATGTTAGAAGTTATTATAGCTAGAATGAAAGATATAAAGAAAGAAAGAAAGAAAGAAACTAAAGATAGAATGTTAGAAGGTATTAAAACTAGAATGAAAGATATCAAGAAAAATAAAGAAAGATACTAAAGATAGAATGTTAGAAGGTATTAAAGCTTGAATGAAAGATATAAAGAAAGAAAGAAAGAAACTAAAGATAGAATGTTAGAAGGTATTAAAGCTAGAATGAAAGATATAAAGAAAGAAAGAAAGAAACTAAAGATAGAATGTTAAAAGGTATTAAAACTAGAAGGAAAGATATCAAGAAAGAAAGAAAGAAAGAAACTAAAGAAAGAATGTTAGAAGGTATTAAAGCTAGAATGAAAGATATAAAGAAAGAAAGAAAGAAATTAAAGAAAGAATGTTAGAAGGTATTAAAATTAGAATGAATGATATCAAGAAAGAAAGAAAGAAAGAAACTAAAGAGAGAATGTTAGAAGGTATTAAAGCTAGAATAAAAAATATAAAGAAAGAAAGAAAGAAACTAAGGATAGAATGTTAGAAGGTATTAAAGCTAGAATGAAAGATATCAAGAAAGAAAGAAAGAAAGAAACTAAAGAAAGAATGTTAGAAGGTATTAAAATTAGAATGAAAGATGTCATGAAAAAAAGAAAGAAAGAAACTAAAGAGAATGTTAGAAGGTATTAAAGCTAGAATGAAAGATATAAAGAAAGAAAGAAAGAAAGAAAGAAACTAAAGATAGAATGTTAAAAGGTATTAAAGCTAGAATGAAAGATATCAAGAAAGAAAGGAAAAAAGAAACTAAAGATAGAATGTTAGAAGGTATAAAAGCTAGAATGAAAGATATAAAGAAAGAAAGAAAGAAAGAAACTAAAGATACAATGTTAGAAGGTATTAAAGATAGAATGAAAGATATGAAGAAAGAAGGAAAGAAAGAAAGTAAAGATAGAATATTAGAAGGTATTAAAGCTAGAATGAAAGATATAAAGAAAGAAAGAAAGAAAGAAACTAAAGATAGAATGTTAGAAGGTATTAAAACTAGAATGAAAGATATCAAGAAAGAAAGAAAGAAAGAAACTAAAGATAGAATATTAGCAGGTATGAAAACTAGAATGAAAGTTATCAAGAAAGAAAGAAAGAAACTGAAGATAGAATGTTAGAATGTATTAAAGCTATAATGAAAGATATAAAGAAAGAAAGAAAGAAACTAAAGACAGAGTGTTAGAAGGTATTGAAACTAGAAGGAGAGATATCAAGAAAGAAAGAAATAAACTAAAGATAGAATATTAGAAGGTATTAAAGCTAGAATGAAAGATATAAAGAAAGAAAGAAAGAAAGAAACTAAAGAAAGAATTTTAGAAGGTATTAAAATTAGAATGAAAGAAATCAAGAAAAAAAGTAAGAAAGAAACTAAAGAAAGAATATTAGAAGGTATTAAAATTAGAATGAAAGATATCAAGAAAGAAAGAAAGGAAGAAAGAAATTAAAGATAGAATGTTAGAAGGTATTAAAGCTAGAATGAAAGATATCAAGAAAGAAAGAAAGAAAGAAATTAAAGATAGAATGTTAGAAGGTATTACAGCTTGAATGAAAGATATAAAGAAAGAAAGAAAGAAAGAAAGAAAGAAACTAAAGAAAGAATCTTAGAAGGTATCAAAATTAGAATGAAAGATATCAAGAAAGAAAGAAAGAAACTAAAGATAGAATGTTAGAAAGTATTAAAGCTAGAATGAAAGATATCAAGAAGGAAAGGAAAAAAGAAACTAAAGATAGAATGTTAGAAGGTATTAAAGCTAGAATGAAAGATTTAAAGAAAGAAAGAAAGAAATAAACTAAAGATAGAATATTAGAAGGTATTAAAGCTAGAATGAAATATATAAAGAAAGAAAGAAAGAAAGAAACTAAAGAAAGAATGTTAGAAGGTATTAAAATTAGAATGAAAGATATCAAGAAAGAAAGAAAGGAAGAAAGAAACTAAAGATAGAATGTTAGAAGATATTAAAGCTAGAATGAAAGATATAAAGAAAGAAAGAAAGAAAGAAATTAAAGATAGAATGTTAGAAGATATTAAAGCTAGAACGCAATATATAAAGAAAGAAAGAAAGAAAGAAAGAAAGAAACTAAAGAAAGTATGTTAGAAGGTATTAAAATTACAATGAAAGATATGAAGAAAGAAAGAAAGAAACTAAAGATAGAATGTTCGAAGGTATTAAAGCTAGAATGAAAGATATAAAGAAAGAAAGAAAGAAACTGAAGAAAGAATGTTAGAAGGTATTAAAATTAGAATGAAAGATATCAAGAAAGAAAGAAAGAAACTAAAGATGGAATGTTAGAAGGTATTAAAGCAAGAATAAAAGATATAAAGAAAGAAAGAAAGTAAGAAACTAAAGCTAGAATGTTAGAAGGTATTAAAGCTAGAATGAAAGATATCAAGAAAGAAAGGAAAAAAGAAACTAAAGATAGAATGTTAGAAGGTATTAAAGCTAGAATGAAAGATATCAAGAAAGAAAGAAAGAAAGAAACTAAAGAAAGAATATTAGAAGGTATTAAAGCTAGAATGAAATATATAAAGAAAGAAAGAAAGAAAGAAATTAAAGATAGAATGTTAGAAGGTATTACAGCTTGAATGAAAGATATAAAGAAAGAAAGAAAGAAAGAAAGAAACTAAAGAAAGTATCTTAGAAGGTATCAAAATTAGAATGAAAGATATCAAGAAAGAAAGAAAGAAACTAAAGATAGAATGTTAGAAGGTATTAAAGCTAGAATGAAAGATATCAAGAAAGAAAGGAAAAAAGAAACTAAAGATAGAATGTTAGAAGGTATTAAAGCTAGAATGAAAGATATAAAGAAAGAAAGAAAGAAAGAAACTAAAGATAGAATATTAGAAGGTATTAAAGCTAGAATGAAATATATAAAGAAAGAAAGAAAGAAAGAAACTAAAGAAAGAATGTTAGAAGGTATTAAAATTAGAATGAAAGATATCAAGAAAGAAAGAAAGGAAGAAAGAAACTAAAGATAGAATGTTAGAAGATATTAAAGCTAGAATGAAAGATATAAAGAAAGAAAGAAAGAAAGAAATTAAAGATAGAATGTTAGAAGATATTAAAGCTAGAATGCAATATATAAAGAAAGAAAGAAAGAATGAAAGAAAGAAACTAAAGAAAGTATGTTAGAAGGTATTAAAATTACAATGAAAGATATGAAGAAAGAAAGAAAGAAACTAAAGATAGAATGTTAGAAGGTATTAAAATTAGAATGAAAGATATCAAGAAAGAAAGAAAGAAACTAAAGATAGAATGTTAGAAGGTATTAAAGCAAGAATGAAAGATATCAAGAAAGAAGGAAAGAAAGAAAGTAAAGATAGAATATTAGAAGGTATTAAAGATAGAATGAAAGATATCAAGAAAGAAGGAAAGAAAGAAAGTAAAGATAGAATATTAGAAGGTATTAAAGCTAGAATGAAAGATATAAAGAAAGAAAGAAAGAAACTAAAGAAAGAATGTTAGAAGGTATTAAAATTAGAATGAAAGATATCAAGAAAGAAAGAAAGAAACTAAAGATAGAATGTTAGAAGGTATTAAAGCAAGAATGAAAGATATCAAGAAAGAAAGGAAAAAAGAAACTAAAGATAGAATGTTAGAAGGTATAAAAGCTAGAATGAAAGATATAAAGAAAGAAAGAAAGAAAGAAACTAAAGATACAATGTTAGAAGGTATTAAAGATAGAATGAAAGATATCAAGAAAGAAGGAAAGAAAGAAAGTAAAGATAGAATATTAGAAGGTATTAAAGCTAGAATGAAAGATATAAAGAAAGAAAGAAAGAAAGAAACTAAAGATAGAATGTTAGAAGGTATTAAAACTAGAATGAAAGATATCAAGAAAGAAAGAAAGAAAGAAACTAAAGATAGAATATTAGCAGGTATGAAAACTAGAATGAAAGTTATCAAGAAAGAAAGAAAGAAACTGAAGATAGAATGCTAGAATGTATTAAAGCTATAATGAAAGATATAAAGAAAGAAAGAAAGAAACTAAAGACAGAGTGTTAGAAGGTATTGAAACTAGAAGGAGAGATATCAAGAAAGAAAGAAATAAACTAAAGATAGAATATTAGAAGGTATTAAAGCTAGAATGAAATATATAAAGAAAGAAAGAAAGAAAGAAACTAAAGAAAGAATTTTAGAAGGTATTAAAATTAGAATGAAAGAAATCAAGAAAAAAAGTAAGAAAGAAACTAAAGAAAGAATATTAGAAGGTATTAAAATTAGAATGAAAGATATCAAGAAAGAAAGAAAGGAAGAAAGAAATTAAAGATAGAATGTTAGAAGGTATTAAAGCTAGAATGAAAGATATCAAGAAAGAAAGAAAGAAAGAAATTAAAGATAGAATGTTAGAAGGTATTACAGCTTGAATGAAAGATATAAAGAAAGAAAGAAAGAAAGAAAGAAACTAAAGAAAGAATCTTAGAAGGTATCAAAATTAGAATGAAAGATATCAAGAAAGAAAGAAAGAAACTAAAGATAGAATGTTAGAAAGTATTAAAGCTAGAATGAAAGATATCAAGAAAGAAAGGAAAAAAGAAACTAAAGATAGAATGTTAGAAGGTATTAAAGCTAGAATGAAAGATATAAAGAAAGAAAGAAAGAAAGAAACTAAAGATAGAATATTAGAAGGTATTAAAGCTAGAATGAAATATATAAAGAAAGAAAGAAAGAAAGAAACTAAAGAAAGAATGTTAGAAGGTATTAAAATTAGAATGAAAGATATCAAGAAAGAAAGAAAGGAAGAAAGAAACTAAAGATAGAATGTTAGAAGATATTAAAGCTAGAATGAAAGATATAAAGAAAGAAAGAAAGAAAGAAATTAAAGATAGAATGTTAGAAGATATTAAAGCTAGAATGAAAGATATAAAGAAAGAAAGAAAGAAAGAAAGAAACTAAAGAAAGTATGTTAGAAGGTATTAAAATTACAATGAAAGATATGAAGAAAGAAAGAAAGAAACTAAAGATAGAATGTTCGAAGGTATTAAAGCTAGAATGAAAGATATAAAGAAAGAAAGAAAGAAACTGAAGAAAGAATGTTAGAAGGTATTAAAATTAGAATGAAAGATATCAAGAAAGAAAGAAAGAAACTAAAGATGGAATGTTAGAAGGTATTAAAGCAAGAATGAAAGATATAAAGAAAGAAAGAAAGAAAGAAACTAAAGATAGAATGTTAGAAGGTATTAAAGCTAGAATGAAAGATATCAAGAAAGAAAGGAAAAAAGAAACTAAAGATAGAATGTTAGAAGGTATTAAAGCTAGAATGAAAGATATCAAGAAAGAAAGAAAGAAAGAAACTAAAGAAAGAATATTAGAAGGTATTAAAGCTAGAATGAAATATATAAAGAAAGAAAGAAAGAAAGAAATTAAAGATAGAATGTTAGAAGGTATTACAGCTTGAATGAAAGATATAAAGAAAGAAAGAAAGAAAGAAAGAAAGAAAGAAACTAAAGAAAGAATCTTAGAAGGTATCAAAATTAGAATGAAAGATATCAAGAAAGAAAGAAAGAAACTAAAGATAGAATGTTAGAAGGTATTAAAGCTAGAATGAAAGATATCAAGAAAGAAAGGAAAAAAGAAACTAAAGATAGAATGTTAGAAGGTATTAAAGCTAGAATGAAAGATATAAAGAAAGAAAGAAAGAAATAAACTAAAGATAGAATATTAGAAGGTATTAAAGCTAGAATGAAATATATAAAGAAAGAAAGAAAGAAAGAAACTAAAGAAAGAATGTTAGAAGGTATTAAAATTAGAATGAAAGATATCAAGAAAGAAAGAAAGGAAGAAAGAAACTAAAGAAAGTATGTTAGAAGGTATTAAAATTACAATGAAAGATATGAAGAAAGAAAGAAAGAAACTAAAGATAGAATGTTCGAAGGTATTAAAGCTAGAATGAAAGATATAAAGAAAGAAAGAAAGAAACTGAAGAAAGAATGTTAGAAGGTATTAAAATTAGAATGAAAGATATCAAGAAAGAAAGAAAGAAACTAAATATGGAATGTTAGAAGGTATTAAAGCAAGAATGAAAGATATAAAGAAAGAAAGAAAGAAAGAAACTAAAGCTAGAATGTTAGAAGGTATTAAAGCTAGAATGAAAGATATCAAGAAAGAAAGGAAAAAAGAAACTAAAGATAGAATGTTAGAAGGTATTAAAGCTAGAATGAAAGATATCAAGAAAGAAAGAAAGAAAGAAACTAAAGAAAGAATATTAGAAGGTATTAAAGCTAGAATGAAATATATAAAGAAAGAAAGAAAGAAAGAAATTAAAGATAGAATGTTAGAAGGTATTACAGCTTGAATGAAAGATATAAAGAAAGAAAGAAAGAAAGAAACTAAAGAAAGAATCTTAGAAGGTATCAAAATTAGAATGAAAGATATCAAGAAAGAAAGAAAGAAACTAAAGATAGAATGTTAGAAGGTATTAAAGCTAGAATGAAAGATATCAAGAAAGAAAGGAAAAAAGAAACTAAAGATAGAATGTTAGAAGGTATTAAAGCTAGAATGAAAGATATAAAGAAAGAAAGAAAGAAATAAACTAAAGATAGAATATTAGAAGGTATTAAAGCTAGAATGAAATATATAAAGAAAGAAAGAAAGAAAGAAAGAAACTAAAGAAAGAATGTTAGAAGGTATTAAAATTAGAATGAAAGATATCAAGAAAGAAAGAAAGGAAGAAAGAAACTAAAGATAGAATGTTAGAAGATATTAAAGCTAGAATGAAAGATATAAAGAAAGAAAGAAAGAAAGAAATTAAAGATAGAATGTTAGAAGATATTAAAGCTAGAATGCAATATATAAAGAAAGAAAGAAAGAAAGAAAGAAGGAAAGAAAGAAACTAAAGAAAGTATGTTAGAAGGTATTAAAATTACAATGAAAGATATGAAGAAAGAAAGAAAGAAACTAAAGATAGAATGTTAGAAGGTATTAATATTAGAATGAAAGATATCAAGAAAGAAAGAAAGAAACTAAAGATAGAATGTTAGAAGGTATTAAAGCAAGAATGAAAGATATCAAGAAAGAAGGAAAGAAAGAAAGTAAAGATAGAATATTAGAAGGTATTAAAGATAGAATGAAAGATATCAAGAAAGAAGGAAAGAAAGAAAGTAAAGATAGAATATTAGAAGGTATTAAAGCTAGAATGAAAGATATAAAGAAAGAAAGAAAGAAACTAAAGAAAGAATGTTAGAAGGTATTAAAATTAGAATGAAAGATATCAAGAAAGAAAGAAAGAAACTAAAGATAGAATGTTAGAAGGTATTAAAGCAAGAATGAAAGATATCAAGAAAGAAAGGAAAAAAGAAACTAAAGATAGAATGTTAGAAGGTATAAAAGCTAGAATGAAAGATATAAAGAAAGAAAGAAAGAAAGAAACTAAAGATACAATGTTAGAAGGTATTAAAGATAGAATGAAAGATATCAAGAGAGAAGGAAAGAAAGAAAGTAAAGATAGAATATTAGAAGGTATTAAAGCTAGAATGAAAGATATAAAGAAAGAAAGAAAGAAAGAAACTAAAGATAGAATGTTAGAAGGTATTAAAACTAGAATGAAAGATATCAAGAAAGAAAGAAAGAAAGAAACTAAAGATAGAATATTAGCAGGTATGAAAACTAGAATGAAAGTTATCAAGAAAGAAAGAAAGAAACTGAAGATAGAATGTTAGAATGTATTAAAGCTATAATGAAAGATATAAAGAAAGAAAGAAAGAAACTAAAGACAGAGTGTTAGAAGGTATTGAAACTAGAAGGAGAGATATCAAGAAAGAAAGAAATAAACTAAAGATAGAATATTAGAAGGTATTAAAGCTAGAATGAAATATATAAAGAAAGAAAGAAAGAAAGAAACTAAAGAAAGAATTTTAGAAGGTATTAAAATTAGAATGAAAGAAATCAAGAAAAAAAGTAAGAAAGAAACTAAAGAAAGAATATTAGAAGGTATTAAAATTAGAATGAAAGATATCAAGAAAGAAAGGAAGAAAGAAATTAAAGATAGAATGTTAGAAGGTATTAAAGCTAGAATGAAAGATATAAAGAAAGAAAGAGAGAAAGAAATTAAAGATAGAATGTTAGAAGGTATTACAGCTTGAATGAAAGATATAAAGAAAGAAAGAAAGAAAGAAAGAAACTAAAGAAAGAATCTTAGAAGGTATCAAAATTAGAATGAAAGATATCAAGAAAGAAAGAAAGAAACTAAAGATAGAATGTTAGAAAGTATTAAAGCTAGAATGAAAGATATCAAGAAAGAAAGGAAAAAAGAAACTAAAGATAGAATGTTAGAAGGTATTAAAGCTAGAATGAAAGATATAAAGAAAGAAAGAAAGAAAGAAACTAAAGATAGAATATTAGAAGGTATTAAAGCTAGAATGAAATATATAAAGAAAGAAAGAAAGAAAGAAACTAAAGAAAGAATGTTAGAAGGTATTAAAATTAGAATGAAAGATATCAAGAAAGAAAGAAAGGAAGAAAGAAACTAAAGATAGAATGTTAGAAGATATTAAAGCTAGAATGAAAGATATAAAGAAAGAAAGAAAGAAAGAAATTAAAGATAGAATGTTAGAAGATATTAAAGCTAGAATGCAATATATAAAGAAAGAAAGAAAGAAAGAAAGAAAGAAACTAAAGAAAGTATGTTAGAAGGTATTAAAATTACAATGAAAGATATGAAGAAAGAAAGAAAGAAACTAAAGATAGAATGTTCGAAGGTATTAAAGCTAGAATGAAAGATATAAAGAAAGAAAGAAAGAAACTGAAGAAAGAATGTTAGAAGGTATTAAAATTAGAATGAAAGATATCAAGAAAGAAAGAAAGAAACTAAAGATAGAATGTTAGAAGGTATTAAAGCAAGAATGAAAGATATAAAGAAAGAAAGAAAGAAAGAAACTAAAGATAGAATGTTAGAAGGTATTAAAGCTAGAATGAAAGATATCAAGAAAGAAAGGAAAAAAGAAACTAAAGATAGAATGTTAGAAGGTATTAAAGCTAGAATGAAAGATATCAAGAAAGAAAGAAAGAAAGAAACTAAAGAAAGAATATTAGAAGGTATTAAAGCTAGAATGAAATATATAAAGAAAGAAAGAAAGAAAGAAATTAAAGATAGAATGTTAGAAGGTATTACAGCTTGAATGAAAGATATAAAGAAAGAAAGAAAGAAAGAAAGAAAGAAAGAAACTAAAGAAAGAATCTTAGAAGGTATCAAAATTAGAATGTAAGATATCAAGAAAGAAAGAAAGAAACTAAAGATAGAATGTTAGAAGGTATTAAAGCTAGAATGAAAGATATCAAGAAAGAAAGGAAAAAAGAAACTAAAGATAGAATGTTAGAAGGTATTAAAGCTAGAATGAAAGATATAAAGAAAGAAAGAAAGAAATAAACTAAAGATAGAATATTAGAAGGTATTAAAGCTAGAATGAAATATATAAAGAAAGAAAGAAAGAAAGAAACTAAAGAAAGAATGTTAGAAGGTATTAAAATTAGAATGAAAGATATCAAGAAAGAAAGAAAGGAAGAAAGAAACTAAAGATAGAATGTTAGAAGATATTAAAGCTAGAATGAAAGATATAAAGAAAGAAAGAAAGAAAGAAATTAAAGATAGAATGTTAGAAGATATTAAAGCTAGAATGCAATATATAAAGAAAGAAAGAAAGAAAGAAGGAAAGAAAGAAACTAAAGAAAGTATGTTAGAAGGTATTAAAATTACAATGAAAGATATGAAGAAAGAAAGAAAGAAACTAAAGATAGAATGTTCGAAGGTATTAAAGCTAGAATGAAAGATATAAAGAAAGAAAGAAAGAAACTAAAGAAAGAATGTTAGAAGGTATTAAAATTAGAATGAAAGATATCAAGAAAGAAAGAAAGAAACTAAAGATAGAATGTTAGAAGGTATTAAAGCTAGAATGAAAGATATCAAGAAAGAAAGGAAAAAAGAAACTAAAGATAGAATGTTAGAAGGTATTAAAGCTAGAATGAAAGATATCAAGAAAGAAAGAAAGAAAGAAAGAAACTAAAGAAAGAATATTAGAAGGTATTAAAGCTAGAATGAAATATATAAAGAAAGAAAGAAAGAAAGAAACTAAAGAAAGAATTTTAGAAGGTATTAAAATTAGAATGAAAGATATCAAGAAAGAAAGAACGAAAGAAACTAAAGATAGAATGTTAGAAGGTATTAAAGCTAGAATGAAAGATATAAGGAAAGAAAGAAAGAAAGAAAGAAACTAAAGATAGAATGTTAGAAGGTATTAAAGCTAGAATGAAAGATATCAAGAAAGAAAGGAAAAAAGAAACTCAAGATAGAATGTTAGAAGGTATTAAAGCTAGAATGAAAGATATGAAGAAAGAAAGAAAGAAAGAAAGTAACTAAAGAAAGAATGTTAGAAGTTATTAAAATTAGAATGAAAGATATCATGAAAGAAAGAAAGAAAGAAAATAAGGATAGAATGTTAGAAGGTATTAAAGCTAGAATGAAAGATATAAAGAAGGAAAGAAAGAAAGAAAGAAAGAAACTAAAGAAAGAATGTTAGAAGGTATTAAAATTAGAATGAAAGATATAAAGAAAGAAAGAAAGAAAGAAACTAAAGAAAGAATTTTAGAAGATATTTAAATTAGAATGAAAGAAATCAAGAAAAAAAGAAAGAAAGAAACTAAAGAAAGAATGTTAGAAGGTATTAAAGCTAGAATGAAAGATATCAAGAAAGAAAGAAAGAAAGAAATTAAAGATAGAATGTTAGAAGGTATTAAAGCTAGAATGAAAGATATAAAGAAAGAAAGAAAGAAAGAAACTAAAGAAAGAATATTAGAAGGTATCAAAATTAGAATGAAAGATATCAAGAAAGAAAGAAAGAAACTAAAGATAGAATGTTAGAAGGTATTAAAGCTAGAATGAAAGATATCAAGAAAGAAAGGAAAAAAGAAACTAAAGATAGAATGTTAGAAGGTATTAAAGCTAGAATGAAAGATATAAAGAAAGAAAGAAAGAAAGAAAGAAAGAAAGAAACTAAAGATAGAATGTTAGAAGGTATTAAAGCTAGAATTAAAGATATCAAGAAGGAAAGGAAAAAGGAAACTAAAGATAGAATGTTAGAAGGTATTAAAGCAAGAATGAAAGATATCAAGAAAGAAAGGAAAAAAGAAACTAAAGATAGAATGTTAGAAGGTATTATAGCTAGAATGAAAGATATAAAGAAAGAAAGAAAGAAAGAAACTAAAGATAGAATGTTAGAAGATATTAAAGCTAGAATGAAAGATATCAAGAAAGAAAGGAAAAAAGAAACTAAAGATAGAATGTTAGAAGGTATTAAAGCTAGAATGAAAGATATCAAGAAAGAAAGGAAAAAAGAAACTCAAGATAGAATGTTAGGTATTAAAGCTAGAATGAAAGATATGAAGAAAGAAAGAAAGAAAGAAAGTAACTAAAGAAAGAATGTTAGAAGTTATTAAAATTAGAATGAAAGATATCATGAAAGAAAGAAAGAAAGAAAATAAGGATAGAATGTTAGAAGGTATTAAAATTAGAATGAAAGATATAAAGAAAGAAAGAAAGAAAGAAACTAAAGAAAGAATTTTAGAAGATATTTAAATTAGAATGAAAGAAATCAAGAATAAAAGAAAGAAAGAAACTAAAGAAAGAATGTTAGAAGGTATTAAAGCTAGAATGAAAGATATCAAGAAAGAAAGAAAGAAAGAAACTAAAGAAAGAATGTTAGAAGGTATTAAAATTAGAATGAAAGATATAAAGAAAGAAAGAAAGAAAGAAACTAAAGAAAGAATTTTAGAAGATATTTAAATTAGAATGAAAGAAATCAAGAAAAAAAGAAAGAAAGAAACTAAAGAAAGAATGTTAGAAGGTATTAAAGCTAGAATGAAAGATATCAAGAAAGAAAGAAAGAAAGAAATTAAAGATAGAATGTTAGAAGGTATTAAAGCTAGAATGAAAGATATAAAGAAAGAAAGAAAGAAAGAAACTAAAGAAAGAATATTAGAAGGTATCAAAATTAGAATGAAAGATATCAAGAAAGAAAGAAAGAAACTAAAGATAGAATGTTAGAAGGTATTAAAGCTAGAATGAAAGATATCAAGAAAGAAAGGAAAAAAGAAACTAAAGATAGAATGTTAGAAGGTATTAAAGCTAGAATGAAAGATATAAAGAAAGAAAGAAAGAAAGAAAGAAAGAAAGAAACTAAAGATAGAATGTTAGAAGGTATTAAAGCTAGAATTAAAGATATCAAGAAGGAAAGGAAAAAGGAAACTAAAGATAGAATGTTAGAAGGTATTAAAGCTAGAATGAAAGATATCAAGAAAGAAAGGAAAAAAGAAACTAAAGATAGAATGTTAGAAGGTATTATAGCTAGAATGAAAGATATAAAGAAAGAAAGAAAGAAAGAAACTAAAGATAGAATGTTAGAAGATATTAAAACTAGAATGAAAGATATCAAGAAAAATAAAGATACTAAAGATAGAATGTTAGAAGGTATTAAAGCTTGAATGAAAGATATAAAGAAAGAAAGAAAGAAACTAAAGATAGAATGTTAGATGGTATTAAAGCTAGAATGAAAGATATAAAGAAAGAAAGAAGGAAACTAAAGATAGAATGTTAAAAGGTATTGAAACTAGAAGGAAAGATATCAAGAAAGAAAGAAAAAAAGAAACTAAAGATAGAATATTAGAAGATATTAAAGCTAGAATGAAAGATATAAAGAAAGAAAGAAAGAAACTAAAGAAAGAATGTTAGAAGGTATTAAAATTAGAATGAAAGATATCAAGAAAGAAAGAAAGAAAGAAAGAAACTAAAGATAGAATGTTAGAAGGTATTAAAGCTAGAATAAAAAATATAAAGAAAGAAAGAAAGAAACTAAGGATAGAATGTTAGAAGGTATTAAAGCTAGAATGAAAGATATCAAGAAAGAAAGAAAGTAAGAAACTAAAGATAGAATGTTAGAAGGTATTAAAGCTAGAATGAAAGATATAAAGAAAGAAAGAAAGAAAGAAACTAAAGAAAGAATGTTAGAAGGTATTAAAATTAGAATGAAAGATGTCATGAAAAAAAGAAAGAAAGAAACTAAAGAGAATGTTAGAAGGTATTAAAGCTAGAATGAAAGATATAAAGAAAGAAAGAAAGAAAGAAACTAAAGATAGAATGTTAGAAGGTATTAAAGCTAGAATGAAAGATATCAAGAAAGAAAGGAAAAAAGAAACTAAAGATAGAATGTTAGAAGGTATAAAAGCTAGAATGAAAGATATAAAGAAAGAAAGAAAGAAAGAAAGAAACTAAAGATACAATGTTAGAAGGTATTAAAGCTAGAATGAAAGATATCAAGAAAGAAGGAAAGAAAGAAAGTAAAGATAGAATATTAGAAGGTATTAAAGCTAGAATGAAAGATATAAAGAAAGAAAGAAAGAAACTAAAGATAGAATGTTAGAAGGTATTAAAACTAGAATGAAAGATATCAAGAAAGAAAGAAAGAAAGAAACTAAAGATAGAATATTAGCAGGTATGAAAACTAGAATGAAAGTTATCAAGAAAGAAAGAAAGAAACTGAAGATAGAATGTTAGAATGTATTAAAGCTATAATGAAAGATATAAAGAAAGAAAGAAAGAAACTAAAGACAGAGTGTTAGAAGGTATTGAAACTAGAAGGAGAGATATCAAGAAAGAAAGAAATAAACTAAAGATAGAATATTAGAAGGTATTAAAGCTAGAATGAAATATATAAAGAAAGAAAGAAAGAAAGAAATTAAGAAAGAATTTTAGAAGGTATTAAAATTAGAATGAAAGAAATCAAGAAAAAAAGTAAGAAAGAAACTAAAGAAAGAATGTTAGAAGGTATTAAAATTAGAATGAAAGATATCAAGAAAGAAAGAAAGGAAGAAAGAATTTAAAGATAGAATGTTAGAAGGTATTAAAGCTAGAATGAAAGATATCAAGAAAGAAAGAAAGTAAGAAATTAAAGATAGAATGTTAGAAGGTATTACAGCTTGAATGAAAGATATAAAGAAAGAAAGAAAGAAAGAAAGAAACTAAAGAAAGAATCTTAGAAGGTATCAAAATTAGAATGAAAGATATCAAGAAAGAAAGAAAGAAACTAAAGATAGAATGTTAGAAGGTATTAAAGCTAGAATGAAAGATATCAAGAAAGAAAGGAAAAAAGAAACTAAAGATAGAATGTTAGAAGGTATTAAAGCTAGAATGAAAGATATAAAGAAAGAAAGGAAAAAAGAAACTAAAGATAGAATGTTAGAAGGTATTACAGCTAGAATGAAAGATATCAAGAAAGAAAGAAAGAAAGAAACTAAAGAAAGAATATTAGAAGGTATTAAAGATAGAATGAAATATATAAAGAAAGAAAGAAAGAAAGAAATTAAAGATAGAATGTTAGAAGGTATTACAGCTTGAATGAAAGATATAAAGAAAGAAAGAAAGAAAGAAAGAAAGAAACTAAAGAAAGAATCTTAGAAGGTATCAAAATTAGAATGAAAGATATCAAGAAAGAAAGAAAGAAACTAAAGATAGAATGTTAGAAGGTATTAAAGCTAGAATGAAAGATATCAAGAAAGAAAGGAAAAAAGAAACTAAAGATAGAATGTTAGAAGGTATTAAAGCTAGAATGAAAGATATAAAGAAAGAAAGAAAGAAATAAACTAAAGATAGAATATTAGAAGGTATTAAAGCTAGAATGAAATATATAAAGAAAGAAAGAAAGAAAGAAACTAAAGAAAGAATGTTAGAAGGTATTAAAATTAGAATGAAATATATCAAGAAAGAAAGAAAGGAAGAAAGAAACTAAAGATAGAATGTTAGAAGATATTAAAGCTAGAATGAAAGATATAAAGAAAGAAAGAAAGAAAGAAATTAAAGATAGAATGTTAGAAGATATTAAAGCTAGAATGCAATATATAAAGAAAGAAAGAAAGAAAGAAGGAAAGAAAGAAACTAAAGAAAGTATGTTAGAACGTATTAAAATTACAATGAAAGATATGAAGAAAGAAAGAAAGAAACTAAAGATAGAATGTTCGAAGGTATTAAAGCTAGAATGAAAGATATAAAGAAAGAAAGAAAGAAACTAAAGAAAGAATGTTAGAAGGTATTAAAATTAGAATGAAAGATATCAAGAAAGAAAGAAAGAAACTAAAGATAGAATGTTAGAAGGTATTAAAGCTAGAATGAAAGATATCAAGAAAGAAAGGAAAAAAGAAACTAAAGATAGAATGTTAGAAGGTATTAAAGCTAGAATGAAAGATATCAAGAAAGAAAGAAAGAAAGAAAGAAACTAAAGAAAGAATATTAGAAGGTATTAAAGCTAGAATGAAATATATAAAGAAAGAAAGAAAGAAAGAAACTAAAGAAAGAATTTTAGAAGGTATTAAAATTAGAATGAAAGATATCAAGAAAGAAAGAACGAAAGAAACTAAAGATAGAATGTTAGAAGGTATTAAAGCTAGAATGAAAGATATAAGGAAAGAAAGAAAGAAAGAAAGAAACTAAAGATAGAATGTTAGAAGGTATTAAAGCTAGAATGAAAGATATCAAGAAAGAAAGGAAAAAAGAAACTCAAGATAGAATGTTAGAAGGTATTAAAGCTAGAATGAAAGATATGAAGAAAGAAAGAAAGAAAGAAAGTAACTAAAGAAAGAATGTTAGAAGTTATTAAAATTAGAATGAAAGATATCATGAAAGAAAGAAAGAAAATAAGGATAGAATGTTAGAAGGTATTAAAGCTAGAATGAAAGATATAAAGAAGGAAAGAAAGAAAGAAAGAAAGAAACTAAAGAAAGAATGTTAGAAGGTATTAAAATTAGAATGAAAGATATAAAGAAAGAAAGAAAGAAAGAAACTAAAGAAAGAATTTTAGAAGATATTTAAATTAGAATGAAAGAAATCAAGAAAAAAAGAAAGAAAGAAACTAAAGAAAGAATGTTAGAAGGTATTAAAGCTAGAATGAAAGATATCAAGAAAGAAAGAAAGAAAGAAATTAAAGATAGAATGTTAGAAGGTATTAAAGCTAGAATGAAAGATATAAAGAAAGAAAGAAAGAAAGAAACTAAAGAAAGAATATTAGAAGGTATCAAAATTAGAATGAAAGATATCAAGAAAGAAAGAAAGAAACTAAAGATAGAATGTTAGAAGGTATTAAAGCTAGAATGAAAGATATCAAGAAAGAAAGGAAAAAAGAAACTAAAGATAGAATGTTAGAAGGTATTAAAGCTAGAATGAAAGATATAAAGAAAGAAAGAAAGAAAGAAAGAAAGAAACTAAAGATAGAATGTTAGAAGGTATTAAAGCTAGAATTAAAGATATCAAGAAGGAAAGGAAAAAGGAAACTAAAGATAGAATGTTAGAAGGTATTAAAGCAAGAATGAAAGATATCAAGAAAGAAAGGAAAAAAGAAACTAAAGATAGAATGTTAGAAGGTATTATAGCTAGAATGAAAGATATAAAGAAAGAAAGAAAGAAAGAAACTAAAGATAGAATGTTAGAAGATATTAAAGCTAGAATGAAAGATATCAAGAAAGAAAGGAAAAAAGAAACTAAAGATAGAATGTTAGAAGGTATTAAAGCTAGAATGAAAGATATCAAGAAAGAAAGAAAGAAAGAAACTAAAGAAAGAATATTAGAAGGTATTAAAGCTAGAATGAAATATATAAAGAAAGAAAGAAAGAAAGAAACTAAAGAAAGAATTTTAGAAGGTATTAAAATTAGAATGAAAGATATCAAGAAAGAAAGAACGAAAGAAACTAAAGATAGAATGTTAGAAGGTATTAAAGCTAGAATGAAAGATATAAGGAAAGAAAGAAAGAAAGAAAGAAACTAAAGATAGAATGTTAGAAGGTATTAAAGCTAGAATGAAAGATATCAAGAAAGAAAGGAAAAAAGAAACTCAAGATAGAATGTTAGAAGGTATTAAAGCTAGAATGAAAGATATGAAGAAAGAAAGAAAGAAAGAAAGTAACTAAAGAAAGAATGTTAGAAGTTATTAAAATTAGAATGAAAGATATCATGAAAGAAAGAAAGAAAGAAAATAAGGATAGAATGTTAGAAGGTATTAAAATTAGAATGAAAGATATAAAGAAAGAAAGAAAGAAAGAAACTAAAGAAAGAATTTTAGAAGATATTTAAATTAGAATGAAAGAAATCAAGAAAAAAAGAAAGAAAGAAACTAAAGAAAGAATGTTAGAAGGTATTAAAGCTAGAATGAAAGATATCAAGAAAGAAAGAAAGAAAGAAACTAAAGAAAGAATGTTAGAAGGTATTAAAATTAGAATGAAAGATATAAAGAAAGAAAGAAAGAAAGAAACTAAAGAAAGAATTTTAGAAGATATTTAAATTAGAATGAAAGAAATCAAGAAAAAAAGAAAGAAAGAAACTAAAGAAAGAATGTTAGAAGGTATTAAAGCTAGAATGAAAGATATCAAGAAAGAAAGAAAGAAAGAAATTAAAGATAGAATGTTAGAAGGTATTAAAGCTAGAATGAAAGATATAAAGAAAGAAAGAAAGAAAGAAACTAAAGAAAGAATATTAGAAGGTATCAAAATTAGAATGAAAGATATCAAGAAAGAAAGAAAGAAACTAAAGATAGAATGTTAGAAGGTATTAAAGCTAGAATGAAAGATATCAAGAAAGAAAGGAAAAAAGAAACTAAAGATAGAATGTTAGAAGGTATTAAAGCTAGAATGAAAGATATAAAGAAAGAAAGAAAGAAAGAAAGAAAGAAAGAAAGAAACTAAAGATAGAATGTTAGAAGGTATTAAAGCTAGAATTAAAGATATCAAGAAGGAAAGGAAAAAGGAAACTAAAGATAGAATGTTAGAAGGTATTAAAGCTAGAATGAAAGATATCAAGAAAGAAAGGAAAAAAGAAACTAAAGATAGAATGTTAGAAGGTATTATAGCTAGAATGAAAGATATAAAGAAAGAAAGAAAGAAAGAAACTAAAGATAGAATGTTAGAAGATATTAAAACTAGAATGAAAGATATCAAGAAAAATAAAGATACTAAAGATAGAATGTTAGAAGGTATTAAAGCTTGAATGAAAGATATAAAGAAAGAAAGAAAGAAACTAAAGATAGAATGTTAGATGGTATTAAAGCTAGAATGAAAGATATAAAGAAAGAAAGAAGGAAACTAAAGATAGAATGTTAAAAGGTATTGAAACTAGAAGGAAAGATATCAAGAAAGAAAGAAAAAAAAGAAACTAAAGATAGAATATTAGAAGATATTAAAGCTAGAATGAAAGATATAAAGAAAGAAAGAAAGAAACTAAAGAAAGAATGTTAGAAGGTATTAAAATTAGAATGAAAGATATCAAGAAAGAAAGAAAGAAAGAAAGAAACTAAAGATAGAATGTTAGAAGGTATTAAAGCTAGAATAAAAAATATAAAGAAAGAAAGAAAGAAACTAAGGATAGAATGTTAGAAGGTATTAAAGCTAGAATGAAAGATATCAAGAAAGAAAGAAAGTAAGAAACTAAAGATAGAATGTTAGAAGGTATTAAAGCTAGAATGAAAGATATAAAGAAAGAAAGAAAGAAAGAAACTAAAGAAAGAATGTTAGAAGGTATTAAAATTAGAATGAAAGATGTCATGAAAAAAAGAAAGAAAGAAACTAAAGAGAATGTTAGAAGGTATTAAAGCTAGAATGAAAGATATAAAGAAAGAAAGAAAGAAAGAAACTAAAGATAGAATGTTAGAAGGTATTAAAGCTAGAATGAAAGATATCAAGAAAGAAAGGAAAAAAGAAACTAAAGATAGAATGTTAGAAGGTATAAAAGCTAGAATGAAAGATATAAAGAAAGAAAGAAAGAAAGAAACTAAAGATACAATGTTAGAAGGTATTAAAGATAGAATGAAAGATATCATGAAAGAAGGAAAGAAAGAAAGTAAAGATAGAATATTAGAAGGTATTAAAACTAGAATGAAAGATATCAAGAAAGAAAGAAAGAAAGAAACTAAAGATAGAATATTAGCAGGTATGAAAACTAGAATGAAAGTTATCAAGAAAGAAAGAAAGAAACTGAAGATAGAATGTTAGAATGTATTAAAGCTATAATGAAAGATATAAAGAAAGAAAGAAAGAAACTAAAGACAGAGTGTTAGAAGGTATTGAAACTAGAAGGAGAGATATCAAGAAAGAAAGAAATAAACTAAAGATAGAATATTAGAAGGTATTAAAGCTAGAATGAAATATATAAAGAAAGAAAGAAAGAAACTAAAGAAAGAATTTTAGAAGGTATTAAAATTAGAATGAAAGAAATCAAGAAAAAAAGTAAGAAAGAAACTAAAGAAAGAATGTTAGAAGGTATTAAAATTAGAATGAAAGATATCAAGAAAGAAAGAAAGGAAGAAAGAATTTAAAGATAGAATGTTAGAAGGTATTAAAGCTAGAATGAAAGATATCAAGAAAGAAAGAAAGTAAGAAATTAAAGATAGAATGTTAGAAGGTATTACAGCTTGAATGAAAGATATAAAGAAAGAAAGAAAGAAAGAAAGAAACTAAAGAAAGAATCTTAGAATGTATCAAAATTAGAATGAAAGATATCAAGAAAGAAAGAAAGAAACTAAAGATAGAATGTTCGAAGGTATTAAAGCTAGAATGAAAGATATCAAGAAAGAAAGGAAAAAAGAAACTAAAGATAGAATGTTAGAAGGTATTAAAGCTAGAATGAAAGATATAAAGAAAGAAAGAAAGAAATAAACTAAAGATAGAATATTAGAAGGTATTAAAGCTAGAATGAAATATATAAAGAAAGAAAGAAAGAAAGAAACTAAAGAAAGAATGTTAGAAGGTATTAAAATTAGAATGAAAGATATCAAGAAAGAAAGAAAGGAAGAAAGAAACTAAAGATAGAATGTTAGAAGATATTAAAGCTAGAATGAAAGATATAAAGAAAGAAAGAAAGAAAGAAATTAAAGATAGAATGTTAGAAGATATTAAAGCTAGAATGCAATATATAAAGAAAGAAAGAAAGAAAGAAAGAAACTAAAGAAAGTATGTTAGAAGGTATTAAAATTACAATGAAAGATATGAAGAAAGAAAGAAAGAAACTAAAGATAGAATGTTCGAAGGTATTAAAGATAGAATGAAAGATATAAAGAAAGAAAGAAAGAAACTAAAGAAAGAATGTTAGAAGGTATTAAAATTAGAATGAAAGATATCAAGAAAGAAAGAAAGAAACTAAAGATAGAATGTTAGAAGGTATTAAAGCAAGAATGAAAGATATAAAGAAAGAAAGAAAGAAAGAAACTAAAGATAGAATGTTAGAAGGTATTAAAGCTAGAATAAAAGATATCAAGAAAGAAAGGAACAAAGAAACTAAAGATAGAATGTTAGAAGGTATTAAAGCTAGAATGAAAGATATCAAGAAAGAAAGAAAGAAAGAAACTAAAGAAAGAATATTAGAAGGTATTAAAGCTAGAATGAAATATATAAAGAAAGAAAGAAAGAAAGAAATTAAAGATAGAATGTTAGAAGGTATTACAGCTTGAATGAAAGATATAAAGAAAGAAAGAAAGAAAGAAAGAAACTAAAGAAAGAATCTTAGAAGGTATCAAAATTAGAATGAAAGATATCAAGAAAGAAAGAAAGAAACTAAAGATAGAATGTTAGAAGGTATTAAAGCTAGAATGAAAGATATCAAGAAAGAAAGGAAAAAAGAAACTAAAGATAGAATGTTAGAAGGTATTAAAGCTAGAATGAAAGATATAAAGAAAGAAAGAAAGAAATAAACTAAAGATAGAATATTAGAAGGTATTAAAGCTAGAATGAAATATATAAAGCAAGAAAGAAAGAAAGAAACTAAAGAAAGAATGTTAGAAGGTATTAAAATTAGAATGAAAGATATCAAGAAAGAAAGAAAGGAAGAAAGAAACTAAAGATAGAATGTTAGAAGATATTAAAGCTAGAATGAAAGATATAAAGAAAGAAAGAAAGAAAGAAATTAAAGATAGAATGTTAGAAGATATTAAAGCTAGAATGCAATATATAAAGAAAGAAAGAAAGAAAGAAAGAAAGAAACTAAAGAAAGTATGTTAGAAGGTATTAAAATTACAATGAAAGATATGAAGAAAGAAAGAAAGAAACTAAAGATAGAATGTTCGAAGGTATTAAAGATAGAATGAAAGATATAAAGAAAGAAAGAAAGAAACTAAAGAAAGAATGTTAGAAGGTATTAAAATTAGAATGAAAGATATCAAGAAAGAAAGAAAGAAACTAAAGATAGAATGTTAGAAGGTATTAAAGCAAGAATGAAAGATATAAAGAAAGAAAGAAAGAAAGAAACTAAAGATAGAATGTTAGAAGGTATTAAAGCTAGAATAAAAGATATCAAGAAAGAAAGGAACAAAGAAACTAAAGATAGAATGTTAGAAGGTATTAAAGCTAGAATGAAAGATATCAAGAAAGAAAGAAAGAAAGAAACTAAAGAAAGAATATTAGAAGGTATTAAAGCTAGAATGAAATATATAAAGAAAGAAAGAAAGAAAGAAATTAAAGATAGAATGTTAGAAGGTATTACAGCTTGAATGAAAGATATAAAGAAAGAAAGAAAGAAAGAAAGAAACTAAAGAAAGAATCTTAGAAGGTATCAAAATTAGAATGAAAGATATCAAGAAAGAAAGAAAGAAACTAAAGATAGAATGTTAGAAGGTATTAAAGCTAGAATGAAAGATATCAAGAAAGAAAGGAAAAAAGAAACTAAAGATAGAATGTTAGAAGGTATTAAAGCTAGAATGAAAGATATAAAGAAAGAAAGAAAGAAATAAACTAAAGATAGAATATTAGAAGGTATTAAAGCTAGAATGAAATATATAAAGCAAGAAAGAAAGAAAGAAACTAAAGAAAGAATGTTAGAAGGTATTAAAATTAGAATGAAAGATATCAAGAAAGAAAGAAAGGAAGAAAGAAACTAAAGATAGAATGTTAGAAGATATTAAAGCTAGAATGAAAGATATAAAGAAAGAAAGAAAGAAAGAAATTAAAGATAGAATGTTAGAAGATATTAAAGCTAGAATGCAATATATAAAGAAAGAAAGAAAGAAAGAAAGAAAGAAAGAAAGAAACTAAAGAAAGTATGTTAGAAGGTATTAAAATTACAATGAAAGATATGAAGAAAGAAAGAAAGAAACTAAAGATAGAATGTACGAAGGTATTAAAGCTAGAATGAAAGATATAAAGAAAGAAAGAAAGAAACTAAAGAAAGAATGTTAGAAGGTATTAAAATTAGAATGAAAGATATCAAGAAAGAAAGAAAGAAACTAAAGATAGAATGTTAGAAGGTATTAAAGCAAGAATGAAAGATTTAAAGAAAGAAAGAAAGAAAGAAACCAAAGATAGAATGTTAGAAGGTATTAAAGCTAGAATGAAAGTATATCAAGAAAGAAAGGAAAAAAGAAACTAAAGATAGAATATTAGAAGGTATTAAAGCTAGAATGAAAGATATCACGAAAGAAAGAAAGAAAGAAACTAAAGAAAGAATATTAGAAGGTATTAAAGCTAGAATGAAATATATAAAGAAAGAAAGAAAGAAAGAAACTAAAGAAAGAATTTTAGAAGGTATTAAAATTAGAATGAAAGATATCAAGAAAGAAAGAATGAAAGAAACTAAAGCTAGAATGTTAGAAGGTATTAAAGCAAGAATGAAAGATATCAAGAAAGAGAGAGAGAAAGAAAGAAACTAAAGAAAGAATGTTAGAAGGTATTATAATTAGAATGAAAGATATCAAGAAAGAAAGAAAGAAACTAAAGATAGAATGTTAGAAGGTATTAAAGCTAGAATGAAAGATATAAGGATAGAAAGAAAGAAAGAAAGAAACTAAAGATAGAATGTTAGAAGGTATTAAAGCTAGAATGAAAGAGATCAAGAAAGAAAGGAAAAAAGAAACTCAAGATAGAATGTTAGAAGGTATTAAAGCTAGAATGAAAGATATGAAGAAAGAAAGAAAGAAAGAAAGTAACTAAAGAAAGAATGTTAGAAGTTATTAAAATTAGAATGAAAGATATAAAGAAAGAAAGAAAGAAAGAAACTAAAGAAAGAATGTTAGAAGGTATTAAAATTAGAATGAAAGATATAAAGAAAGAAAGAAAGAAAGAAACTAAAGAAAGAATTTTAGAAGGTATTTAAATTAGAATGAAAGAAATCAAGAAAAAAAGAAAGAAAGAAACTAAAGAAAGAATGTTAGAAGGTATTAAAGCTAGAATGAAAGATATCAAGAAAGAAAGAAAGAAAGAAATTAAAGATAGAATGTTAGAAGGTATTAAAGCTAGAATGAAAGATATAAAGAAAGAAAGAAAGAAAGAAACTAAAGAAAGAATATTAGAAGGTATCAAAATTAGAATGAAAGATATCAAGAAAGAAAGAAAGAAATTAAAGATAGAATGTTAGAAGGTATTAAAGCTAGAATGAAAGATATCAAGAAAGAAGGAAAAAAAGAAACTAAAGATAGAATGTTAGAAGGTATTAAAGCTAGAATGAAAGATATAAAGAAAGAAAGAAAGAAAGAAAGAAACTAAAGATAGAATGTTAGAAGGTATTGAAACTAGAAGGAAAGATATCAAGAAAGAAAGAAAAAAAAGAAACTAAAGATAGAATATTAGAAGATATTAAAGCTAGAATGAAAGATATAAAGAAAGAAAGAAAGAAACTAAAGAAAGAATGTTAGAAGGTATTAAAATTAGAATGAAAGATATCAAGAAAGAAAGAAAGAAAGAAACTAAAGATAGAATGTTAGAAGGTATTAAAGCTAGAATAAAAAATATAAAGAAAGAAAGAAAGAAACTAAGGATAGAATGTTAGAAGGTATTAAAGCTAGAATGAAAGATATCAAGAAAGAAAGAAAGTAAGAAACTAAAGATAGAATGTTAGAAGGTATTAAAGCTAGAATGAAAGATATACAGAAAGAAAGAAAGAAAAAAAGAAACTAAAGAAAGAATGTTAGAAGGTATTAAAGCTAGAATGAAAGATATCAAGAAAGAAAGAAAGAAAGAAAATAAGGATAGAATGTTAGAAGGTATTAAAGCTAGAATGAAAGATATAAAGAAAGAAAGAAAGAAAGAAACTAAAGAAAGAATGTTAGAAGGTATTAAAATTAGAATGAAAGATATAAAGAAAGAAAGAAAGAAAGAAACTAAAGAAAGAATTTTAGAAGGTATTTAAATTAGAATGAAAGAAATCAAGAAAAAAAGAAAGAAAGAAACTAAAGAAAGAATGTTAGAAGGTATTAAAGCTAGAATGAAAGATATCAAGAAAGAAAGAAAGAAAGAAATTAAAGATAGAATGTTAGAAGGTATTAAAGCTAGAATGAAAGATATAAAGAAAGAAAGAAAGAAAGAAACTAAAGAAAGAATATTAGAAGGTATCAAAATTAGAATGAAAGATATCAAGAAAGAAAGAAAGAAACTAAAGATAGAATGTTAGAAGGTATTAAAGCTAGAATGAAAGATATCAAGAAAGAAGGAAAAAAAGAAACTAAAGTTAGAATGTTAGAAGGTATTAAAGCTAGAATGAAAGATATCAAGAAGGAAAGGAAAAAAGAAACTAAAGATAGAATGTTAGAAGGTATTAAAGCTAGAATGAAAGATATCAAGAAAGAAAGGAAAAAAGAAACTAAAGATAGAATGTTAGAAGGTATTAAAGCTAGAATTAAAGATATCAAGAAGGAAAGGAAAAAAGAAACTAAAGATAGAATGTTAGAAGGTATTAAAGCTAGAATGAAAGATATCAAGAAAGAAAGGAAAAAAGAAACTAAAGATAGAATGTTAGAAAGAATTATAGCTAGAATGAAAGATATAAAGAAAGAAAGAAAGAAAGAAACTAAAGATAGAATGTTAGAAGGTATTAAAACTAGAATGAAAGATATCAAGAAAAATAAAGATACTAAAGATAGAATGTTAGAAGGTATTAAAGCTTGAATGAAAGATATAAAGAAAGAAAGAAAGAAACTAAAGATAGAATGTTAGATGGTATTAAAGCTAGAATGAAAGATATAAAGAAATAAAGAAGGAAACTAAAGATAGAATGTTAAAAGGTATTGAAACTAGAAGGAGAGATATCAAGAAAGAAAGAAAAAAAAGAAACTAAAGATAGAATATTAGAAGATATTAAAGCTAGAATGAAAGATATAAAGAAAGAAAGAAAGAAACTAAAGAAAGAATGTTAGAAGGTATTAAAATTAGAATGAAAGATATCAAGAAAGAAAGAAAGAAAGAAACTAAAGATAGAATGTTAGAAGGTATTAAAGCTAGAATAAAAAATATAAAGAAAGAAAGAAAGAAACTAAGGATAGAATGTTAGAAGGTATTAAAGCTAGAATGAAAGATATCAAGAAAGAAAGAAAGTAAGAAACTAAAGATAGAATGTTAGAAGGTATTAAAGCTAGAATGAAAGATATACAGAAAGAAAGAAAGAAAAAAAGAAACTAAAGAAAGAATGTTAGAAGGTATTAAAATTAGAATGAAAGATGTAATGAAAAAAAGAAAGAAAGAAACTAAAGAGAATGTTAGAAGGTATTAAAGCTAGAATGAAAGATTTAAAGAAAGAAAGAAAGAAAGAAAGAAACTAAAGATCGAATGTTAGAAGGTATTAAAGCTAGAATGAAAGATATCAAGAAAGAAAGGAAAAAAGAAACTAAAGATAGAATGTTAGAAGGTATAAAAGCTAGAATGAAAGATATAAAGAAAGAAAGAAAGAAACTAAAGATACAATGTTAGAAGGTATTAAAGCTAGAATGAAAGATATCAAGAAAGAAGGAAAGAAAGAAAGTAAAGATAGAATATTAGAAGGTATTAAAGCTAGAATGAAAGATATAAAGAAAGAAAGAAAGAAAGAAACTAAAGATAGAATGTTAGAAGATATTAATGCTAGAATGAAAGATATAAGGAAAGAAAGAAAGAAAGAAAGAAACTAAAGATAGAATGTTAGAAGGTATTAAAGCTAGAATGAAAGATATCAAGAAAGAAAGGAAAAAAGAAACTCAAGATAGAATGCTAGAAGGTATTAAAGCTAGAATGAAAGATATGAAGAAAGAAAGAAAGAAAGAAAGAAACTAAAGAAAGAATGTTAGAAGTTATTAAAATTAGAATGAAAGGTATCATGAAAGAAAGAAAGAAAGAAAATAAAGATAGAATGTTAGAAGGTATTAAAGCTAGAATGAAAGATATAAAGAAAGAAAGAAAGAAAGAAAGAAAGAAAGAAACTAAAGAAAGAATGTTAGAAGGTATTAAAATTATAATGAAAGATATCATGAAAGAAAGAAAGAAAGAAACTAAAGATAGAATGTTAGAAGGTATTAAAGCTAGAATGAAAGATATAAAGAAAGAAAGAAAGAAACTAAAGATAGAATGTTAGAAGGTATTAAAGCTAGAATGAAAGATATCAAGAAAGAAAGGAAAAAAGAAACTAAAGATAGAATGTTAGAAGGTATAAAAGCTAGAATGAAAGATATAAAGAAAGAAAGAAAGAAACTAAAGATAGAATGTTAGAAGGTATAAAAGCTAGAATGAAAGATATAAAGAAAGAAAGAAAGAAAGAAAGAAAGAAAGAAACTAAAGATAGAATGTTAGAAGGTATTAAAGCTAGAATGAAAGATATCAAGAAAGAAGGAAAGAAAGAAAGTAAAGATAGAATGTTAGAAGATATTATAGCTAGAATGAAAGATATAAAGAAAGAAAGAAAGAAAGAAACTAAAGATAGAATGTTAGAAGGTATTAAAACTAGAATGAAAGATATCAAGAAAAATAAAGAAAGATACTAAAGATAGAATGTCTGAATGTATTAAAGCTTGAATGAAAGATATAAAGAAAGAAAGAAAGAAACTAAAGATAGAATGTTAGATGGTATTAAAGCTAGAATGAAAGATATAAAGAAAGAAAGAAAGAAACTAAAGATAGAATGTTAAAAGGTATTGAAACTAGAAGGAAAGATATCAAGAAAGAAAGAAAGAAAGAAACTAAAGAAAGAATGTTAGAAGGTATTAAAGCTAGAATGAAAGATATAAAGAAAGAAAGAAAGAAACTAAAGAAAGAATGTTAGAAGGTATTAAAATTAGAATGAATGATATCAAGAAAGAAAGAAAGAAAGAAACTAAAGAGAGAATGTTAGAAGGTATTAAAGCTAGAATAAAAAATATAAAGAAAGAAAGAAAGAAACTAAGGATAGAATGTTAGAAGGTATTAAAGCTAGAATGAAAGATATCAAGAAAGAAAGAAAGTAAGAAACTAAAGATAGAATGTTAGAAGGTATTAAAGCTAGAATGAAAGATATAAAGAAAGAAAGAAAGAAAGAAACTAAAGAAAGAATGTTAGAAGGTATTAAAATTAGAATGAAAGATGTCATGAAAAAAAGAAAGAAAGAAACTAAAGGGAATGTTAGAAGGTATTAAAGCTAGAATGAAAGATATAAAGAAAGAAAGAAAGAAACTAAAGATAGAATGTTAGAAGGTATTAAAGCTAGAATGAAAGATATCAAGAAAGAAAGGAAAAAAGAAACTAAAGATAGAATGTTAGAAGGTATAAAAGCTAGAATGAAAGATATAAAGAAAGAAAGAAAGAAAGAAACTAAAGATACAATGTTAGAAGGTATTAAAGATAGAATGAAAGATATCAAGAAAGAAGGAAAGAAAGAAAGTAAAGATAGAATATTAGAAGGTATTAAAGCTAGAATGAAAGATATAAAGAAAGAAAGAAAGAAACTAAAGATAGAATGTTAGAAGGTATTAAAACTAGAATGAAAGATATCAAGAAAGAAAGAAGAAAGAAACTAAAGATAGAATATTAGCAGGTATGAAAACTAGAATGAAAGTTATCAAGAAAGAAAGAAAGAAACTGAAGATAGAATGTTAGAATGTATTAAAGCTATAATGAAAGATATAAAGAAAGAAAGAAAGAAACTAAAGACAGAATGTTAGAAGGTATTGAAACTAGAAGGAGAGATATCAAGAAAGAAAGAAATAAACTAAAGATAGAATATTAGAAGGTATTAAAGCTAGAATGAAATATATAAAGAAAGAAAGAAAGAAAGAAACTAAAGAAAGAATTTTAGAAGGTATTAAAATTAGAATGAAAGAAATCAAGAAAAAAAGAAAGAAAGAAACTAAAGAAAGAATGTTAGAAGGTATTAAAATTAGAATGAAAGATATCAAGAAAGAAAGAAAGGAAGAAAGAAATTAAAGATAGAATGTAAGAAGGTATTAAAGCTAGAATGAAAGATATCAAGAAAGAAAGAAAGAAAGAAAGAAAGAAAGAAACTAAAGAAAGAATGTTAGAAGGTATTAAAATTATAATGAAAGATATCATGAAAGAAAGAAAGAAAGAAACTAAAGATAGAATGTTAGAAGGTATTAAAGCTAGAATGAAAGATATAAAGAAAGAAAGAAAGAAACTAAAGATAGAATGTTAGAAGGTATTAAAGCTAGAATGAAAGATATCAAGAAAGAAAGGAAAAAAGAAACTAAAGATAGAATGTTAGAAGGTATAAAAGCTAGAATGAAAGATATAAAGAAAGAAAGAAAGAAACTAAAGATAGAATGTTAGAAGGTATAAAAGCTAGAATGAAAGATATAAAGAAAGAAAGAAAGAAAGAAAGAAAGAAAGAAACTAAAGATAGAATGTTAGAAGGTATTAAAGCTAGAATGAAAGATATCAAGAAAGAAGGAAAGAAAGAAAGTAAAGATAGAATGTTAGAAGATATTATAGCTAGAATGAAAGATATAAAGAAAGAAAGAAAGAAAGAAACTAAAGATAGAATGTTAGAAGGTATTAAAACTAGAATGAAAGATATCAAGAAAAATAAAGAAAGATACTAAAGATAGAATGTCTGAATGTATTAAAGCTTGAATGAAAGATATAAAGAAAGAAAGAAAGAAACTAAAGATAGAATGTTAGATGGTATTAAAGCTAGAATGAAAGATATAAAGAAAGAAAGAAAGAAACTAAAGATAGAATGTTAAAAGGTATTGAAACTAGAAGGAAAGATATCAAGAAAGAAAGAAAGAAAGAAACTAAAGAAAGAATGTTAGAAGGTATTAAAGCTAGAATGAAAGATATAAAGAAAGAAAGAAAGAAACTAAAGAAAGAATGTTAGAAGGTATTAAAATTAGAATGAATGATATCAAGAAAGAAAGAAAGAAAGAAACTAAAGAGAGAATGTTAGAAGGTATTAAAGCTAGAATAAAAAATATAAAGAAAGAAAGAAAGAAACTAAGGATAGAATGTTAGAAGGTATTAAAGCTAGAATGAAAGATATCAAGAAAGAAAGAAAGTAAGAAACTAAAGATAGAATGTTAGAAGGTATTAAAGCTAGAATGAAAGATATAAAGAAAGAAAGAAAGAAAGAAACTAAAGAAAGAATGTTAGAAGGTATTAAAATTAGAATGAAAGATGTCATGAAAAAAAGAAAGAAAGAAACTAAAGGGAATGTTAGAAGGTATTAAAGCTAGAATGAAAGATATAAAGAAAGAAAGAAAGAAACTAAAGATAGAATGTTAGAAGGTATTAAAGCTAGAATGAAAGATATCAAGAAAGAAAGGAAAAAAGAAACTAAAGATAGAATGTTAGAAGGTATAAAAGCTAGAATGAAAGATATAAAGAAAGAAAGAAAGAAAGAAACTAAAGATACAATGTTAGAAGGTATTAAAGATAGAATGAAAGATATCAAGAAAGAAGGAAAGAAAGAAAGTAAAGATAGAATATTAGAAGGTATTAAAGCTAGAATGAAAGATATAAAGAAAGAAAGAAAGAAACTAAAGATAGAATGTTAGAAGGTATTAAAACTAGAATGAAAGATATCAAGAAAGAAAGAAGAAAGAAACTAAAGATAGAATATTAGCAGGTATGAAAACTAGAATGAAAGTTATCAAGAAAGAAAGAAAGAAACTGAAGATAGAATGTTAGAATGTATTAAAGCTATAATGAAAGATATAAAGAAAGAAAGAAAGAAACTAAAGACAGAATGTTAGAAGGTATTGAAACTAGAAGGAGAGATATCAAGAAAGAAAGAAATAAACTAAAGATAGAATATTAGAAGGTATTAAAGCTAGAATGAAATATATAAAGAAAGAAAGAAAGAAAGAAACTAAAGAAAGAATTTTAGAAGGTATTAAAATTAGAATGAAAGAAATCAAGAAAAAAAGAAAGAAAGAAACTAAAGAAAGAATGTTAGAAGGTATTAAAATTAGAATGAAAGATATCAAGAAAGAAAGAAAGGAAGAAAGAAATTAAAGATAGAATGTAAGAAGGTATTAAAGCTAGAATGAAAGATATCAAGAAAGAAAGAAAGAAAGAAATTAAAGATAGAATGTTAGAAGGTATTAAAGCTAGAATGAAAGATATAAAGAAAGAAAGAAAGAAAGAAAGAAAGAAACTAAAGAAAGAATCTTAGAAGGTATCAAAATTAGAATGAAAGATATCAAGAAAGAAAGAAAGAAACTAAAGATAGAATGTTAGAAGGTATTAAAGCTAGAATGAAAGATATCAAGAAAGAAAGGAAAAAAGAAACTAAAGATAGAATGTTAGAAGGTATTAAAGCTAGAATAAAAGATATAAAGATAGAAAGAAAGAAATAAACTAAAGATAGAATATTAGAAGGTATTAAAGCTAGAATGAAAGATATAAAGAAAGAAAGAAAGAAAGAAATTAAAGATAGAATGTTAGAAGATATTAAAGCTAGAATGCAATATATAAAGAAAGAAAGAAAGAAAGAAAGAAAGAAACTAAAGATAGAATGTTCGAAGGTATTAAAGCTAGAATGAAAGATATAAAGAAAGAAAGAAAGAATCTAAAGAAAGAATGTTAGAAGGTATTAAAATTAGAATGAAAGATATCAAGAAAGAAAGAAAGAAACTAAAGATAGAATGTTAGAAGGTATTAAAGCAAGAATGAAAGATATAAAGAAAGAAAGAAAGAAAGAAACTAAAGATAGAATGTTAGAAGGTATTAAAGCTAGAATGAAAGATATCAAGAAAGAAAGGAAAAAAGAAACTAAAGATAGAATGTTAGAAGGTATTAAAGCTAGAATGAAAGATATCAAGAAAGAAAGAAAGAAAGAAACTACAGATAGAATATTAGAAGGTATTAAAGCTAGAATGAAATATAAAAAGAAAGAAAGAAAGAAAGAAACTAAAGAAAGAATTTTAGAAGGTATTAAAATTAGAATGAAAGATATCAAGAAAGAAAGAACGAAAGAAACTAAAGCTAGAATGTTAGAAGGTATTAAAGCTAGAATGAAAGATATCAAGAATGAGAGAGAGAAAGAAAGAAACGAAAGAAAGAATGTTAGAAGGTATTAAAATTAGAATGAAAGATATCAAGAAAGAAAGAAAGAAACTAAAGATAGAATGTTTGAAGGTATTAAAGCTAGAATGAAAGATATAAGTAAAGAAAGAAAGAAAGAAAGAAACTAAAGATAGAATGTTAGAAGGTATTAAAGCTAGAATAAAAAATATAAAGAAAGAAAGAAAGAAACTAAGGATAGAATGTTAGAAGGTATTAAAGCTAGAATGAAAGATATCAAGAAAGAAAGAAAGTAAGAAACTAAAGATAGAATGTTAGAAGGTATTAAAGCTAGAATGAAAGATATACAGAAAGAAAGAAAGAAAAAAAGAAACTAAAGAAAGAATGTTAGAAGGTATTAAAGCTAGAATGAAAGATATCAAGAAAGAAGGAAAGAAAGAAAGTAAAGATAGAATATTAGAAGGTATTAAAGCTAGAATGAAAGATATAAAGAAAGAAAGAAACTAAAGATAGAATGTTAGAAGGTATTAAAACTAGAATGAAAGATATCAAGAAAGAAAGAAGAAAGAAACTAAAGATAGAATATTAGCAGGTATGAAAACTAGAATGAAAGTTATCAAGAAAGAAAGAAAGAAACTGAAGATAGAATGTTAGAATGTATTAAAGCTATAATGAAAGATATAAAGAAAGAAAGAAAGAAACTAAAGACAGAATGTTAGAAGGTATTGAAACTAGAAGGAGAGATATCAAGAAAGAAAGAAATAAACTAAAGATAGAATATTAGAAGGTATTAAAGCTAGAATGAAATATATAAAGAAAGAAAGAAAGAAAGAAACTAAAGAAAGAATTTTAGAAGGTATTAAAATTAGAATGAAAGAAATCAAGAAAAAAAGAAAGAAAGAAACTAAAGAAAGAATGTTAGAAGGTATTAAAATTAGAATGAAAGATATCAAGAAAGAAAGAAAGGAAGAAAGAAATTAAAGATAGAATGTAAGAAGGTATTAAAGCTAGAATGAAAGATATCAAGAAAGAAAGAAAGAAAGAAATTAAAGATAGAATGTTAGAAGGTATTAAAGCTAGAATGAAAGATATAAAGAAAGAAAGAAAGAAAGAAAGAAAGAAACTAAAGAAAGAATCTTAGAAGGTATCAAAATTAGAATGAAAGATATCAAGAAAGAAAGAAAGAAACTAAAGATAGAATGTTAGAAGGTATTAAAGCTAGAATGAAAGATATCAAGAAAGAAAGGAAAAAAGAAACTAAAGATAGAATGTTAGAAGGTATTAAAGCTAGAATAAAAGATATAAAGAAAGAAAGAAAGAAATAAACTAAAGATAGAATATTAGAAGGTATTAAAGCTAGAATGAAAGATATAAAGAAAGAAAGAAAGAAAGAAATTAAAGATAGAATGTTAGAAGATATTAAAGCTAGAATGCAATATATAAAGAAAGAAAGAAAGAAAGAAAGAAAGAAACTAAAGATAGAATGTTCGAAGGTATTAAAGCTAGAATGAAAGATATAAAGAAAGAAAGAAAGAATCTAAAGAAAGAATGTTAGAAGGTATTAAAATTAGAATGAAAGATATCAAGAAAGAAAGAAAGAAACTAAAGATAGAATGTTAGAAGGTATTAAAGCAAGAATGAAAGATATAAAGAAAGAAAGAAAGAAAGAAACTAAAGATAGAATGTTAGAAGGTATTAAAGCTAGAATGAAAGATATCAAGAAAGAAAGGAAAAAAGAAACTAAAGATAGAATGTTAGAAGGTATTAAAGCTAGAATGAAAGATATCAAGAAAGAAAGAAAGAAAGAAACTACAGATAGAATATTAGAAGGTATTAAAGCTAGAATGAAATATAAAAAGAAAGAAAGAAAGAAAGAAACTAAAGAAAGAATTTTAGAAGGTATTAAAATTAGAATGAAAGATATCAAGAAAGAAAGAACGAAAGAAACTAAAGCTAGAATGTTAGAAGGTATTAAAGCTAGAATGAAAGATATCAAGAATGAGAGAGAGAAAGAAAGAAACGAAAGAAAGAATGTTAGAAGGTATTAAAATTAGAATGAAAGATATCAAGAAAGAAAGAAAGAAACTAAAGATAGAATGTTTGAAGGTATTAAAGCTAGAATGAAAGATATAAGTAAAGAAAGAAAGAAAGAAAGAAACTAAAGATAGAATGTTAGAAGGTATTAAAGCTAGAATAAAAAATATAAAGAAAGAAAGAAAGAAACTAAGGATAGAATGTTAGAAGGTATTAAAGCTAGAATGAAAGATATCAAGAAAGAAAGAAAGTAAGAAACTAAAGATAGAATGTTAGAAGGTATTAAAGCTAGAATGAAAGATATACAGAAAGAAAGAAAGAAAAAAAGAAACTAAAGAAAGAATGTTAGAAGGTATTAAAGCTAGAATGAAAGATATCAAGAAAGAAAGAAAGAAAGAAAATAAGGATAGAATGTTAGAAGGTATTAAAGCTAGAATGAAAGATATAAAGAAAGAAAGAAAGAAAGAAACTAAAGAAAGAATGTTAGAAGGTATTAAAATTAGAATGAAAGATATAAAGAAAGAAAGAAAGAAAGAAACTAAAGAAAGAATTTTAGAAGGTATTTAAATTAGAATGAAAGAAATCAAGAAAGAAGGAAAAAAAGAAACTAAAGATAGAATGTTAGAAGGTATTAAAGCTAGAATGAAAGATATAAAGAAAGAAAGAAAGAAAGAAAGAAAGAAAGAAACTAAAGATAGAATGTTAGAAGGTATTAAAGCTAGAATTAAAGATATCAAGAAGGAAAGGAAAAAAGAAACTAAAGATAGAATGTTAGAAGGTATTAAAGCTAGAATGAAAGATATCAAGAAAGAAAGGAAAAAAGAAACTAAAGATAGAATGTTAGAAAGAATTATAGCTAGAATGAAAGATATAAAGAAAGAAAGAAAGAAAGAAACTAAAGATAGAATGTTAGAAGGTATTAAAACTAGAATGAAAGATATCAAGAAAAATAAAGATACTAAAGATAGAATGTTAGAAGGTATTAAAGCTTGAATGAAAGATATAAAGAAAGAAAGAAAGAAACTAAAGATAGAATGTTAGATGGTATTAAAGCTAGAATGAAAGATATAAAGAAATAAAGAAGTAAACTAAAGATAGAATGTTAAAAGGTATTGAAACTAGAAGGAAAGATATCAAGAAAGAAAGAAAAAAAAGAAACTAAAGATAGAATATTAGAAGATATTAAAGCTAGAATGAAAGATATAAAGAAAGAAAGAAAGAAACTAAAGAAAGAATGTTAGAAGGTATTAAAATTAGAATGAAAGATATCAAGAAAGAAAGAAAGAAAGAAACTAAAGATAGAATGTTAGAAGGTATTAAAGCTAGAATAAAAAATATAAAGAAAGAAAGAAAGAAACTAAGGATAGAATGTTAGAAGGTATTAAAGCTAGAATGAAAGATATCAAGAAAGAAAGAAAGTAAGAAACTAAAGATAGAATGTTAGAAGGTATTAAAGCTAGAATGAAAGATATACAGAAAGAAAGAAAGAAAAAAAGAAACTAAAGAAAGAATGTTAGAAGGTATTAAAATTAGAACGAAAGATGTAATGAAAAAAAGAAAGAAAGAAACTAAAGAGAATGTTAGAAGGTATTAAAGCTAGAATGAAAGATTTAAAGAAAGAAAGAAAGAAAGAAAGAAACTAAAGATAGAATGTTAGAAGGTATTAAAGCTAGAATGAAAGATATCAAGAAAGAAAGGAAAAAAGAAACTAAAGATAGAATGTTAGAAGGTATAAAAGCTAGAATGAAAGATATAAAGAAAGAAAGAAAGAAACTAAAGATACAATGTTAGAAGGTATTAAAGCTAGAATGAAAGATATCAAGAAAGAAGGAAAGAAAGAAAGTAAAGATAGAATATTAGAAGGTATTAAAGCTAGAATGAAAGATATAAAGAAAGAAAGAAAGAAAGAAACTAAAGATAGAATGTTAGAAGGTATTAATGCTAGAATGAAAGATATAAGGAAAGAAAGAAAGAAAGAAAGAAACTAAAGATAGAATGTTAGAAGGTATTAAAGCTAGAATGAAAGATATCAAGAAAGAAAGGAAAAAAGAAACTCAAGATAGAATGCTAGAAGGTATTAAAGCTAGAATGAAAGATATGAAGAAAGAAAGAAAGAAAGAAAGAAACTAAAGAAAGAATGTTAGAAGTTATTAAAATTAGAATGAAAGGTATCATGAAAGAAAGAAAGAAAGAAAATAAAGATAGAATGTTAGAAGGTATTAAAGCTAGAATGAAAGATATAAAGAAAGAAAGAAAGAAAGAAAGAAAGAAAGAAAGAAAGAAAGAAACTAAAGAAAGAATGTTAGAAGGTATTAAAATTATAATGAAAGATATCATGAAAGAAAGAAAGAAAGAAACTAAAGATAGAATGTTAGAAGGTATTAAAGCTAGAATGAAAGATATAAAGAAAGAAAGAAAGAAACTAAAGATAGAATGTTAGAAGGTATTAAAGCTAGAATGAAAGATATCAAGAAAGAAAGGAAAAAAGAAACTAAAGATAGAATGTTAGAAGGTATAAAAGCTAGAATGAAAGATATAAAGAAAGAAAGAAAGAAACTAAAGATAGAATGTTAGAAGGTATAAAAGCTAGAATGAAAGATATAAAGAAAGAAAGAAAGAAAGAAAGAAAGAAAGAAAGAAAGAAACTAAAGATAGAATGTTAGAAGGTATTAAAGCTAGAATGAAAGATATCAAGAAAGAAGGAAAGAAAGAAAGTAAAGATAGAATGTTAGAAGATATTATAGCTAGAATGAAAGATATAAAGAAAGAAAGAAAGAAAGAAACTAAAGATAGAATGTTAGAAGGTATTAAAACTAGAATGAAAGATATCAAGAAAAATAAAGAAAGATACTAAAGATAGAATGTTTGAATGTATTAAAGCTTGAATGAAAGATATAAAGAAAGAAAGAAAGAAACTAAAGATAGAATGTTAGATGGTATTAAAGCTAGAATGAAAGATATAAAGAAAGAAAGAAAGAAACTAAAGATAGAATGTTAAAAGGTATTGAAACTAGAAGGAAAGATATCAAGAAAGAAAGAAAGAAAGAAACTAAAGAAAGAATGTTAGAAGGTATTAAAGCTAGAATGAAAGATATAAAGAAAGAAAGAAAGAAACTAAAGAAAGAATGTTAGAAGGTATTAAAATTAGAATGAATGATATCAAGAAAGAAAGAAAGAAAGAAACTAAAGAGAGAATGTTAGAAGGTATTAAAGCTAGAATAAAAAATATAAAGAAAGAAAGAAAGAAACTAAGGATAGAATGTTAGAAGGTATTAAAGCTAGAATGAAAGATATCAAGAAAGAAAGAAAGTAAGAAACTAAAGATAGAATGTTAGAAGGTATTAAAATTAGAATGAAAGATGTCATGAAAAAAAGAAAGAAAGAAACTAAAGGGAATGTTAGAAGGTATTAAAGCTAGAATGAAAGATATCAAGAAAGAAAGGAAAAAAGAAACTAAAGATAGAATGTTAGAAGGTATAAAAGCTAGAATGAAAGATATAAAGAAAGAAAGAAAGAAAGAAACTAAAGATACAATGTTAGAAGGTATTAAAGATAGAATGAAAGATATCAAGAAAGAAGGAAAGAAAGAAAGTAAAGATAGAATATTAGAAGGTATTAAAGCTAGAATGAAAGATATAAAGAAAGAAAGAAAGAAACTAAAGATAGAATGTTAGAAGGTATTAAAACTAGAATGAAAGATATCAAGAAAGAAAGAAGAAAGAAACTAAAGATAGAATATTAGCAGGTATGAAAACTAGAATGAAAGTTATCAAGAAAGAAAGAAAGAAACTGAAGATAGAATGTTAGAATGTATTAAAGCTATAATGAAAGATATAAAGAAAGAAAGAAAGAAACTAAAGACAGAATGTTAGAAGGTATTGAAACTAGAAGGAGAGATATCAAGAAAGAAAGAAATAAACTAAAGATAGAATATTAGAAGGTATTAAAGCTAGAATGAAATATATAAAGAAAGAAAGAAAGAAAGAAACTAAAGAAAGAATTTTAGAAGGTATTAAAATTAGAATGAAAGAAATCAAGAAAAAAAGAAAGAAAGAAACTAAAGAAAGAATGTTAGAAGGTATTAAAATTAGAATGAAAGATATCAAGAAAGAAAGAAAGGAAGAAAGAAATTAAAGATAGAATGTTAGAAGGTATTAAAGCTAGAATGAAAGATATCAAGAAAGAAAGAAAGAAAGAAATTAAAGATAGAATGTTAGAAGGTATTAAAGCTAGAATGAAAGATATAAAGAAAGAAAGAAAGAAAGAAAGAAAGAAACTAAAGAAAGAATCTTAGAAGGTATCAAAATTAGAATGAAAGATATCAAGAAAGAAAGAAAGAAACTAAAGATAGAATGTTAGAAGGTATTAAAGCTAGAATGAAAGATATCAAGAAAGAAAGGAAAAAAGAAACTAAAGATAGAATGTTAGAAGGTATTAAAGCTAGAATGAAAGATATAAAGAAAGAAAGAAAGAAATAAACTAAAGATAGAATATTAGAAGGTATTAAAGCTAGAATGAAATATATAAAGAAAGAAAGAAAGAAAGAAACTAAAGAAAGAATGTTAGAAGGTATTAAAATTAGAATGAAAGATATCAAGAAAGAAAGAAAGGAAGAAAGAAACTAAAGATAGAATGTTAGAAGGTATTAAAGCTAGAATGAAAGATATAAAGAAAGAAAGAAAGAAAGAAATTAAAGATAGAATGTTAGAAGATATTAAAGCTAGAATGCAATATATAAAGAAAGAAAGAAAGAAAGAAAGAAAGAAACTAAAGATAGAATGTTCGAAGGTATTAAAGCTAGAATGAAAGATATAAAGAAAGAAAGAAAGAATCTAAAGAAAGAATGTTAGAAGGTATTAAAATTAGAATGAAAGATATCAAGAAAGAAAGAAAGAAACTAAAGATAGAATGTTAGAAGGTATTAAAGCAAGAATGAAAGATATAAAGAAAGAAAGAAAGAAAGAAACTAAAGATAGAATGTTAGAAGGTATTAAAGCTAGAATGAAAGATATCAAGAATGAAAGGAAAAAAGAAACTAAAGATAGAATGTTAGAAGGTATTAAAGCTAGAATGAAAGATATCAAGAAAGAAAGAAAGAAAGAAACTACAGATAGAATATTAGAAGGTATTAAAGCTAGAATGAAATATAAAAAGAAAGAAAGAAAGAAAGAAACTAAACAAAGAATTTTAGAAGGTATTAAAATTAGAATGAAAGATATCAAGAAAGAAAGAACGAAAGAAACTAAAGCTAGAATGTTAGAAGGTATTAAAGCTAGAATGAAAGATATCAAGAAAGAGAGAGAGAAAGAAAGAAACTAAAGAAAGAATGTTAGAAGGTATTAAAATTAGAATGAAAGATATCAAGAAAGAAAGAAAGAAACTAAAGATAGAATGTTTGAAGGTATTAAAGCTAGAATGAAAGATATAAGTAAAGAAAGAAAGAAAGAAAGAAACTAAAGATAGAATGTTAGAAGGTATTAAAGCTAGAATGAAAGATATCAAGAAAGAAAGGAAAAAAGAAACTCAAGATAGAATGTTAGAAGGTATTAAAGCTAGAATGAAAGATATGAAGAAAGAAAGAAAGAAAGAAACTAAAGAAAGAATGTTAGAAGTTATTAAAATTAGAATGAAAGATATCATGAAAGAAAGAAAGAAAGAAAATAAAGATAGAATGTTAGAAGGTATTAAAGCTAGAATGAAAGATATCAAGAAAGAAAGGAAAAAAGAAACTCAAGATAGAATGTTAGAAGGTATTAAAGCTAGAATGAAAGATATGAAGAAAGAAAGAAAGAAAGAAAGAAAGAAAGAAACTAAAGAAAGAATATTAGAAGGTATCAAAATTAGAATGAAAGATATCAAGAAAGAAAGAAAGAAACTAAAGATAGAATGTTAGAAGGTATTAAAGCTAGAATGAAAGATATCAAGAAAGAAAGGAAAAAAGAAACTAAAGATAGAATGTTAGAAGGTATTAAAGCTAGAATGAAAGATATAAAGAAAGAAAGAAAGAAAGAAAGAAAGAAACTAAAGATAGAATGTTAGAAGGTATTAAAGCTAGAATTAAAGATATCAAGAAAGAAAGGAAAAAAAACTAAAGATAGAATGTTAGTAGGTATTATAGCTAGAATGAAAGATATAAAGAAAGAAAGAAAGAAAGAAACTAAAGATAGAATGTTAGAAGGTATTAAAACTAGAATGAAAGATATCATGAAAAATAAAGATACTAAAGATAGAATGTTAGAAGGCATTAAAGCTTGAATGAAAGATATAAAGAAAGAAAGAAAGAAACTAAAGATAGAATGTTAGATGGTATTAAAGCTAGAATGAAAGATATAAAGAAAGAAAGAAGGAAACTAAAGATAGAATGTTAGAAGGTATTGAAACTAGAAGGAAAGATATCAAGAAAGAAAGAAAAAAAGAAACTAAAGATAGAATATTAGAGGATATTAAAGCTAGAATGAAAGATATAAAGGAAGAAAGAAAGAACGTAAAGAAAGAATGTTAGAAGGTATTAAAATTAGAACGAAAGATGTAATGAAAAAAAGAAAGAAAGAAACTAAAGAGAATGTTAGAAGGTATTAAAGCTAGAATGAAAGATTTAAAGAAAGAAAGAAAGAAAGAAAGAAACTAAAGATAGAATGTTAGAAGGTATTAAAGCTAGAATGAAAGATATCAAGAAAGAAAGGAAAAAAGAAACTAAAGATAGAATGTTAGAAGGTATAAAAGCTAGAATGAAAGATATAAAGAAAGAAAGAAAGAAACTAAAGATACAATGTTAGAAGGTATTAAAGCTAGAATGAAAGATATCAAGAAAGAAGGAAAGAAAGAAAGTAAAGATAGAATATTAGAAGGTATTAAAGCTAGAATGAAAGATATAAAGAAAGAAAGAAAGAAAGAAACTAAAGATAGAATGTTAGAAGGTATTAATGCTAGAATGAAAGATATAAGGAAAGAAAGAAAGAAAGAAAGAAACTAAAGATAGAATGTTAGAAGGTATTAAAGCTAGAATGAAAGATATCAAGAAAGAAAGGAAAAAAGAAACTCAAGATAGAATGCTAGAAGGTATTAAAGCTAGAATGAAAGATATGAAGAAAGAAAGAAAGAAAGAAAGAAACTAAAGAAAGAATGTTAGAAGTTATTAAAATTAGAATGAAAGGTATCATGAAAGAAAGAAAGAAAGAAAATAAAGATAGAATGTTAGAAGGTATTAAAGCTAGAATGAAAGATATAAAGAAAGAAAGAAAGAAAGAAAGAAAGAAAGAAAGAAAGAAAGAAACTAAAGAAAGAATGTTAGAAGGTATTAAAATTATAATGAAAGATATCATGAAAGAAAGAAAGAAAGAAACTAAAGATAGAATGTTAGAAGGTATTAAAGCTAGAATGAAAGATATACAGAAAGAAAGAAAGAAACTAAAGATAGAATGTTAGAAGGTATTAAAGCTAGAATGAAAGATATCAAGAAAGAAAGGAAAAAAGAAACTAAAGATAGAATGTTAGAAGGTATAAAAGCTAGAATGAAAGATATAAAGAAAGAAAGAAAGAAACTAAAGATAGAATGTTAGAAGGTATAAAAGCTAGAATGAAAGATATAAAGAAAGAAAGAAAGAAAGAAAGAAAGAAAGAAAGAAAGAAACTAAAGATAGAATGTTAGAAGGTATTAAAGCTAGAATGAAAGATATCAAGAAAGAAGGAAAGAAAGAAAGTAAAGATAGAATGTTAGAAGATATTATAGCTAGAATGAAAGATATAAAGAAAGAAAGAAAGAAAGAAACTAAAGATAGAATGTTAGAAGGTATTAAAACTAGAATGAAAGATATCAAGAAAAATAAAGAAAGATACTAAAGATAGAATGTTTGAATGTATTAAAGCTTGAATGAAAGATATAAAGAAAGAAAGAAAGAAACTAAAGATAGAATGTTAGATGGTATTAAAGCTAGAATGAAAGATATAAAGAAAGAAAGAAAGAAACTAAAGATAGAATGTTAAAAGGTATTGAAACTAGAAGGAAAGATATCAAGAAAGAAAGAAAGAAAGAAACTAAAGAAAGAATGTTAGAAGGTATTAAAGCTAGAATGAAAGATATAAAGAAAGAAAGAAAGAAACTAAAGAAAGAATGTTAGAAGGTATTAAAATTAGAATGAATGATATCAAGAAAGAAAGAAAGAAAGAAACTAAAGAGAGAATGTTAGAAGGTATTAAAGCTAGAATAAAAAATATAAAGAAAGAAAGAAAGAAACTAAGGATAGAATGTTAGAAGGTATTAAAGCTAGAATGAAAGATATCAAGAAAGAAAGAAAGTAAGAAACTAAAGATAGAATGTTAGAAGGTATTAAAATTAGAATGAAAGATGTCATGAAAAAAAGAAAGAAAGAAACTAAAGGGAATGTTAGAAGGTATTAAAGCTAGAATGAAAGATATCAAGAAAGAAAGGAAAAAAGAAACTAAAGATAGAATGTTAGAAGGTATAAAAGCTAGAATGAAAGATATAAAGAAAGAAAGAAAGAAAGAAACTAAAGATACAATGTTAGAAGGTATTAAAGATAGAATGAAAGATATCAAGAAAGAAGGAAAGAAAGAAAGTAAAGATAGAATATTAGAAGGTATTAAAGCTAGAATGAAAGATATAAAGAAAGAAAGAAAGAAACTAAAGATAGAATGTTAGAAGGTATTAAAACTAGAATGAAAGATATCAAGAAAGAAAGAAGAAAGAAACTAAAGATAGAATATTAGCAGGTATGAAAACTAGAATGAAAGTTATCAAGAAAGAAAGAAAGAAACTGAAGATAGAATGTTAGAATGTATTAAAGCTATAATGAAAGATATAAAGAAAGAAAGAAAGAAACTAAAGACAGAATGTTAGAAGGTATTGAAACTAGAAGGAGAGATATCAAGAAAGAAAGAAATAAACTAAAGATAGAATATTAGAAGGTATTAAAGCTAGAATGAAATATATAAAGAAAGAAAGAAAGAAAGAAACTAAAGAAAGAATTTTAGAAGGTATTAAAATTAGAATGAAAGAAATCAAGAAAAAAAGAAAGAAAGAAACTAAAGAAAGAATGTTAGAAGGTATTAAAATTAGAATGAAAGATATCAAGAAAGAAAGAAAGGAAGAAAGAAATTAAAGATAGAATGTTAGAAGGTATTAAAGCTAGAATGAAAGATATCAAGAAAGAAAGAAAGAAAGAAATTAAAGATAGAATGTTAGAAGGTATTAAAGCTAGAATGAAAGATATAAAGAAAGAAAGAAAGAAAGAAAGAAAGAAACTAAAGAAAGAATCTTAGAAGGTATCAAAATTAGAATGAAAGATATCAAGAAAGAAAGAAAGAAACTAAAGATAGAATGTTAGAAGGTATTAAAGCTAGAATGAAAGATATCAAGAAAGAAAGGAAAAAAGAAACTAAAGATAGAATGTTAGAAGGTATTAAAGCTAGAATGAAAGATATAAAGAAAGAAAGAAAGAAATAAACTAAAGATAGAATATTAGAAGGTATTAAAGCTAGAATGAAATATATAAAGAAAGAAAGAAAGAAAGAAACTAAAGAAAGAATGTTAGAAGGTATTAAAATTAGAATGAAAGATATCAAGAAAGAAAGAAAGGAAGAAAGAAACTAAAGATAGAATGTTAGAAGGTATTAAAGCTAGAATGAAAGATATAAAGAAAGAAAGAAAGAAAGAAATTAAAGATAGAATGTTAGAAGATATTAAAGCTAGAATGCAATATATAAAGAAAGAAAGAAAGAAAGAAAGAAAGAAACTAAAGATAGAATGTTCGAAGGTATTAAAGCTAGAATGAAAGATATAAAGAAAGAAAGAAAGAATCTAAAGAAAGAATGTTAGAAGGTATTAAAATTAGAATGAAAGATATCAAGAAAGAAAGAAAGAAACTAAAGATAGAATGTTAGAAGGTATTAAAGCAAGAATGAAAGATATAAAGAAAGAAAGAAAGAAAGAAACTAAAGATAGAATGTTAGAAGGTATTAAAGCTAGAATGAAAGATATCAAGAAAGAAAGGAAAAAAGAAACTAAAGATAGAATGTTAGAAGGTATTAAAGCTAGAATGAAAGATATCAAGAAAGAAAGAAAGAAAGAAACTACAGATAGAATATTAGAAGGTATTAAAGCTAGAATGAAATATAAAAAGAAAGAAAGAAAGAAAGAAACTAAACAAAGAATTTTAGAAGGTATTAAAATTAGAATGAAAGATATCAAGAAAGAAAGAACGAAAGAAACTAAAGCTAGAATGTTAGAAGGTATTAAAGCTAGAATGAAAGATATCAAGAAAGAGAGAGAGAAAGAAAGAAACTAAAGAAAGAATGTTAGAAGGTATTAAAATTAGAATGAAAGATATCAAGAAAGAAAGAAAGAAACTAAAGATAGAATGTTTGAAGGTATTAAAGCTAGAATGAAAGATATAAGTAAAGAAAGAAAGAAAGAAAGAAACTAAAGATAGAATGTTAGAAGGTATTAAAGCTAGAATGAAAGATATCAAGAAAGAAAGGAAAAAAGAAACTCAAGATAGAATGTTAGAAGGTATTAAAGCTAGAATGAAAGATATGAAGAAAGAAAGAAAGAAAGAAACTAAAGAAAGAATGTTAGAAGTTATTAAAATTAGAATGAAAGATATCATGAAAGAAAGAAAGAAAGAAAATAAAGATAGAATGTTAGAAGGTATTAAAGCTAGAATGAAAGATATCAAGAAAGAAAGGAAAAAAGAAACTCAAGATAGAATGTTAGAAGGTATTAAAGCTAGAATGAAAGATATGAAGAAAGAAAGAAAGAAAGAAAGAAAGAAAGAAACTAAAGAAAGAATATTAGAAGGTATCAAAATTAGAATGAAAGATATCAAGAAAGAAAGAAAGAAACTAAAGATAGAATGTTAGAAGGTATTAAAGCTAGAATGAAAGATATCAAGAAAGAAAGGAAAAAAGAAACTAAAGATAGAATGTTAGAAGGTATTAAAGCTAGAATGAAAGATATAAAGAAAGAAAGAAAGAAAGAAAGAAAGAAACTAAAGATAGAATGTTAGAAGGTATTAAAGCTAGAATTAAAGATATCAAGAAAGAAAGGAAAAAAAACTAAAGATAGAATGTTAGTAGGTATTATAGCTAGAATGAAAGATATAAAGAAAGAAAGAAAGAAAGAAACTAAAGATAGAATGTTAGAAGGTATTAAAACTAGAATGAAAGATATCATGAAAAATAAAGATACTAAAGATAGAATGTTAGAAGGCATTAAAGCTTGAATGAAAGATATAAAGAAAGAAAGAAAGAAACTAAAGATAGAATGTTAGATGGTATTAAAGCTAGAATGAAAGATATAAAGAAAGAAAGAAGGAAACTAAAGATAGAATGTTAGAAGGTATTGAAACTAGAAGGAAAGATATCAAGAAAGAAAGAAAAAAAGAAACTAAAGATAGAATATTAGAGGATATTAAAGCTAGAATGAAAGATATAAAGGAAGAAAGAAAGAACGTAAAGAAAGAATGTTAGAAGGTATTAAAATTAGAATGAAAGATATCAAGAAAGAAAGAAAGAAAGAAACTAAAGATAGAATGTTAGAAGGTATTAAAGCTAGAATAAAAAATATAAAGAAAGAAAGAAAGAAACTAAGGATAGAATGTTAGAAGGTATTAAAGCTAGAATGAAAGATATCAAGAAAGAAAGAAAGTAAGAAACTAAAGATAGAATGTTAGAAGGTATTAAAGCTAGAATGAAATGTATACAGAAAGAAAGAAAGAAAGAAAGAAAGAAAGAAACTAAAGAAAGAATGTTAGAAGGTATTAAAATTAGAATGAATGATATCAAGAAAGAAAGAAAGAAAGAAACTAAAGAGAGAATGTTAGAAGGTATTAAAGCTAGAATAAAAAATATAAAGAAAGAAAGAAAGAAACTAAGGATAGAATGTTAGAAGGTATTAAAGCTAGAATGAAAGATATCAAGAAAGAAAGAAAGTAAGAAACTAAAGATAGAATGTTAGAAGGTATTAAAGCTAGAATGAAAGATATAAAGAAAGAAAGAAAGAAAGAAACTAAAGAAAGAATGTTAGAAGGTATTAAAATTAGAATGAAAGATGTCATGAAAAAAAGAAAGAAAGAAACTAAAGGGAATGTTAGAAGGTATTAAAGCTAGAATGAAAGATATCAAGAAAGAAAGGAAAAAAGAAACTAAAGATAGAATGTTAGAAGGTATAAAAGCTAGAATGAAAGATATAAAGAAAGAAAGAAAGAAAGAAACTAAAGATACAATGTTAGAAGGTATTAAAGATAGAATGAAAGATATCAAGAAAGAAGGAAAGAAAGAAAGTAAAGATAGAATATTAGAAGGTATTAAAGCTAGAATGAAAGATATAAAGAAAGAAAGAAAGAAACTAAAGATAGAATGTTAGAAGGTATTAAAACTAGAATGAAAGATATCAAGAAAGAAAGAAGAAAGAAACTAAAGATAGAATATTAGCAGGTATGAAAACTAGAATGAAAGTTATCAAGAAAGAAAGAAAGAAACTGAAGATAGAATGTTAGAATGTATTAAAGCTATAATGAAAGATATAAAGAAAGAAAGAAAGAAACTAAAGACAGAATGTTAGAAGGTATTGAAACTAGAAGGAGAGATATCAAGAAAGAAAGAAATAAACTAAAGATAGAATATTAGAAGGTATTAAAGCTAGAATGAAATATATAAAGAAAGAAAGAAAGAAAGAAACTAAAGAAAGAATTTTAGAAGGTATTAAAATTAGAATGAAAGAAATCAAGAAAAAAAGAAAGAAAGAAACTAAAGAAAGAATGTTAGAAGGTATTAAAATTAGAATGAAAGATATCAAGAAAGAAAGAAAGGAAGAAAGAAATTAAAGATAGAATGTTAGAAGGTATTAAAGCTAGAATGAAAGATATCAAGAAAGAAAGAAAGAAAGAAATTAAAGATAGAATGTTAGAAGGTATTAAAGCTAGAATGAAAGATATAAAGAAAGAAAGAAAGAAAGAAAGAAAGAAAGAAACTAAAGAAAGAATCTTAGAAGGTATCAAAATTAGAATGAAAGATATCAAGAAAGAAAGAAAGAAACTAAAGATAGAATGTTAGAAGGTATTAAAGCTAGAATGAAAGATATCAAGAAAGAAAGGAAAAAAGAAACTAAAGATAGAATGTTAGAAGGTATTAAAGCTACAATGAAAGATATAAAGAAAGAAAGAAAGAAATAAACTAAAGATAGAATATTAGAAGGTATTAAAGCTAGAATGAAATATATAAAGAAAGAAAGAAAGAAAGAAACTAAAGAAAGAATGTTAGAAGGTATTAAAATTAGAATGAAAGATATCAAGAAAGAAAGAAAGGAAGAAAGAAACTAAAGATAGAATGTTAGAAGGTATTAAAGCTAGAATGAAAGATATAAAGAAAGAAAGAAAGAAAGAAATTAAAGATAGAATGTTAGAAGATATTAAAGCTAGAATGCAATATATAAAGAAAGAAAGAAAGAAAGAAAGAAAGAAACTAAAGATAGAATGTTCGAAGGTATTAAAGCTAGAATGAAAGATATAAAGAAAGAAAGAAAGAATCTAAAGAAAGAATGTTAGAAGGTATTAAAATTAGAATGAAAGATATCAAGAAAGAAAGAAAGAAACTAAAGATAGAATGTTAGAAGGTATTAAAGCAAGAATGAAAGATATAAAGAAAGAAAGAAAGAAAGAAACTAAAGATAGAATGTTAGAAGGTATTAAAGCTAGAATGAAAGATATCAAGAAAGAAAGGAAAAAAGAAACTAAAGATAGAATGTTAGAAGGTATTAAAGCTAGAATGAAAGATATCAAGAAAGAAAGAAAGAAAGAAACTACAGATAGAATATTAGAAGGTATTAAAGCTAGAATGAAATATAAAAAGAAAGAAAGAAAGAAAGAAACTAAACAAAGAATTTTAGAAGGTATTAAAATTAGAATGAAAGATATCAAGAAAGAAAGAACGAAAGAAACTAAAGCTAGAATGTTAGAAGGTATTAAAGCTAGAATGAAAGATATCAAGAAAGAGAGAGAGAAAGAAAGAAACTAAAGAAAGAATGTTAGAAGGTATTAAAATTAGAATGAAAGATATCAAGAAAGAAAGAAAGAAACTAAAGATAGAATGTTTGAAGGTATTAAAGCTAGAATGAAAGATATAAGTAAAGAAAGAAAGAAAGAAAGAAACTAAAGATAGAATGTTAGAAGGTATTAAAGCTAGAATGAAAGATATCAAGAAAGAAAGGAAAAAAGAAACTCAAGATAGAATGTTAGAAGGTATTAAAGCTAGAATGAAAGATATGAAGAAAGAAAGAAAGAAAGAAACTAAAGAAAGAATGTTAGAAGTTATTAAAATTAGAATGAAAGATATCATGAAAGAAAGAAAGAAAGAAAATAAAGATAGAATGTTAGAAGGTATTAAAGCTAGAATGAAAGATATCAAGAAAGAAAGGAAAAAAGAAACTCAAGATAGAATGTTAGAAGGTATTAAAGCTAGAATGAAAGATATGAAGAAAGAAAGAAAGAAAGAAAGAAAGAAAGAAACTAAAGAAAGAATATTAGAAGGTATCAAAATTAGAATGAAAGATATCAAGAAAGAAAGAAAGAAACTAAAGATAGAATGTTAGAAGGTATTAAAGCTAGAATGAAAGATATCAAGAAAGAAAGGAAAAAAGAAACTAAAGATAGAATGTTAGAAGGTATTAAAGCTAGAATGAAAGATATAAAGAAAGAAAGAAAGAAAGAAAGAAAGAAACTAAAGATAGAATGTTAGAATGTATTAAAGCTATAATGAAAGATATAAAGAAACAAAGAAAGAAACTAAAGACAGAATGTTAGAAGGTATTGAAACTAGAAGGAGAGATATCAAGAAAGAAAGGAAAAAAGAAACTAAAGATAGAATATTAGAAGGTATTAAAGCTAGAATGAAATATATAAAGAAAGAAAGAAAGAAAGAAACTAAAGAAAGAATCTTAGAAGGTATCAAAATTAGAATGAAAGATATCAAGAAAGAAAGAAAGAAACTAAAGATAGAATGTTAGAAGGTATTAAAGCTAGAATGAAAGATATCAAGAAAGAAAGGAAAAAGAATCTAAAGATAGAATGTTAGAAGGTATTAAAGCTAGAATGAAAGATATAAAGAAAGAAAGAAAGAAATAAACTAAAGATAGAATATTAGAAGGTATTAAAGCTAGAATGAAATATATAAAGAAAGAAAGAAAGAAAGAAACTAAAGAAAGAATGTTAGAAGGTATTAAAATTAGAATGAAAGATATCAAGAAAGAAAGAAAGGAAGAAAGAAACTAAAGATAGAATGTTAGAAGGTATTAAAGCTAGAATGAAAGATATAAAGAAAGAAAGAAAGAAAGAAATTAAAGATAGAATGTTAGAAGATATTAAAGCTAGAATGCAATATATAAAGAAAGAAAGAAAGAAAGAAAGAAAGAAAGAAAGAAAGAAAGAAAGAAAGAAAGAAAGAAACTAAAGAAAGTATGTTAGAAGGTATTTAAATTACAATGAAAGATATGAAGAAAGAAAGAAAGAAATTAAAGATAGAATGTTCGAAGGTATTAAAGCTAGAATGAAAGATATAAAGAAAGAAAGACAGAAACTAAAGAAAGAATGTTAGAAGGTATTAAAATTAGAATGAAAGATATCAAGAAAGAAAGAAAGAAACTAAAGATAGAATGTTAGAAGGTATTAAAGCAAGAATGAAAGATATAAAGAAAGAAAGAAAGAAAGAAACTAAAGATAGAATGTTAGAAGGTATTAAAGCTAGAATGAAAGATATCAAGAAAGAAAGGAAAAAAGAAACTAAAGATAGAATGTTAGAAGGTATTAAAGCTAGAATGAAAGATATCAAGAAAGAAAGAAAGAAAGAAACTACAGATAGAATATTAGAAGGTATTAAAGCTAGAATGAAATATAAAAAGAAAGAAAGAAAGAAAGAAACTAAAGAAAGAATTTTAGAAGGTATTAAAATTAGAATGAAAGATATCAAGAAAGAAAGAACGAAAGAAACTAAAGCTAGAATGTTAGAAGGTATTAAAGCTAGAATGAAAGATATCAAGAAAGAGAGAGAGAAAGAAAGAAACTGAAGAAAGAATGTTAGAAGGTATTAAAATTAGAATGAAAGATATCAAGAAAGAAAGAAAGAAACTAAAGATAGAATGTTAGAAGGTATTAAAGCTAGAATGAAAGATATAAGGAAAGAAAGAAAGAAAGAAAGAAACTAAAGATAGAATGTTAGAAGGTATTAAAGCTAGAATGAAAGATATCAAGAAAGAAAGGAAAAAAGAAACTCAAGATAGAATGTTAGAAGGTATTAAAGCTAGAATGAAAGATATAAAGAAAGAAAGAAAGAAAGAAAGAAACTAAAGAAAGAATGTTAGAAGGTATTAAAATTAGAATGAAAGATATCATGAAAGAAAGAAAGAAAGAAACTAAATATAGAATGTTAGAAGGTATTAAAGCTAGAATGAAAGATATAAAAAAAAAGAAAGAAAGAAACTAAAGATAGAATGTTAGAATGTATTAAAGCTAGAATGAAAGATATCAAGAAAGAAAGGAAAAAAGAAACTAAAGATAGAATGTTAGAAGGTATAAAAGCTAGTATGAAAGATATAAAGAAAGAAAGAAAGAAAGAAACTAAAGATAGAATGTTAGAAGGTATTAAAGCTAGAATTAAAGATATAAAGAAAGAATGAAAGAAAGAAAGAAAGAAAGAAACTAAAGATAGAATGTTAGAAGGTATTAAAGCTAGAATGAAAGATATCAAGAAGGAAAGGAAAAAAGAAACTAAAGATAGAATGTTAGAAGGTATTAAAGCTAGAATGAAAGATATCAAGAAAGAAAGGAAAAAAGAAACTAAAGATAGAATGTTAGAAGGTATTATAGCTAGAATGAAAGATATAAAGAAAGAAAGAAAGAAACTAAAGATAGAATGTTAGAAGGTATTAAAACTAGAATGAAAGATATCAAGAAAAATAAAGAAAGATACTAAAGATAGAATGTTAGAAGGTATTAAAGCTTGAATGAAAGATATAAAGAAAGAAAGAAAGAAACTAAAGATAGAATGTTAGATGGTATTAAAGCTAGAATGAAAGATATAAAGAAAGAAAGAAGGAAACTAAAGATAGAATGTTAAAAGGTATTGAAACTAGAACGAAAGATATCAAGAAAGTAAGAAAAAAAGAAACTAAAGATAGAATATTAGAAGGTATTAAAGCTAGAATGAAAGATATAAAGAAAGAAAGAAAGAAACTAAAGAAAGAATGTTAGAAGGTATTAATATTAGAATGAAAGATATCAAGAAAGAAAGAAAGAAAGAAACTAAAGATAGAATGTTAGAAGGTATTAAAGCTAGAATAAAAAATATAAAGAAAGAAAGAAAGAAACTAAGGATAGAATGTTAGAAGGTATTAAAGCTAGAATGAAAGATATCAAGAAAGAAAGAAAGAAAGAAAGAAACTAAAGATAGAATGTTAGAAGGTATTAAAGCTAGAATGAAAGATATCAAGAAAGAAAGGAAAAAAGAAACTAAAGATAGAATGTTAGAAGGTATAAAAGCTAGAATGAAAGATATAAAGAAAGAAAGAAAGAAACTAAAGATACAATGTTAGAAGGTATTAAAGCTAGAATGAAAGATATCAAGAAAGAAGGAAAGAAAGAAAGTAAAGATAGAATATTAGAAGGTATTAAAGCTAGAATGAAAGATATAAAGAAAGAAAGAAAGAAAGAAACTAAAGATAGAATGTTAGAGGGTATTAAAACTAGACTGAAAGATATCAAGAAAGAAAGACGGAAAGAAACTAAAGATAGAATATTAGCAGGTATGAAAACTAGAATGAAAGTTATCAAGAAAGAAAGAAAGAAACTGAATATAGAATGTTAGAATGTATTAAAGCTATAATGAAAGATATAAAGAAAGAAAGAAAGAAAGAAACTAAAGACAGAATGTTATAAGGTATTGAAACTAGAAGGAGAGATATCAAGAAAGAAAGAAAGAAACTAAAGAAAGAATATTAGAAGGTATTAAAGCTAGAATGAAATATATAAAGAAAGAAAGAAAGAAAGAAACTAAAGAAAGAATTTTAGAAGGTATTTAAATTAGAATGATAGAAATCAAGAAAAAAAGAAAGAAAGAAACTAAAGAAAGAATGTTAGAAGGTATTAAAATTAGAATGAAAGATATCAAGAAAGAAAGAAAGGAAGAAAGAAACTAAAGATAGAATGTTAGAAGGTATTAAAGCTGGAATGAAAGATATCAAGAAAGAAAGAAAGAAAGAAATTAAAGATAGAATGTTAGAAGTTATTAAAGCTAGAATGAAAGATATAAAGAAAGAAAGAAAGAAAGAAACTAAAGAAAGAATCTTAGAAGGTATCAAAATTAGAATGAAAGATATCAAGAAAGAAAGAAAGAAACTAAAGATAGAATGTTAGAAGGTATTAAAGCTAGAATGAAAGATATCAAGAAAGAAAGGAAAAAAGAAACTAAAGATAGAATGTTAGAAGGTATTAAAGCTAGAATGAAAGATATAAAGAAAGAAAGAAAGAAATAAACTAAAGATAGAATATTAGAAGGTATTAAAGCTAGAATGAAAGATATAAAGAAAGAAAGGAAAAAAGAAACTAAAGGTAGAATGTTAGAAGGTATTATAGCTAGAATGAAAGATATAAAGAAAGAAAGAAAGAAAGAAACTAAAGATAGAATGTTCGAAGGTATTAAAGCTAGAATGAAAGATATAAAGAAAGAAAGAAAGAATCTAAAGAAAGAATGTTAGAAGGTATTAAAATTAGAATGAAAGATATCAAGAAAGAAAGAAAGAAACTAAAGATAGAATGTTATAAGGTATTAAAGCTAGAATGAAAGATATAAGGAAAGAAAGAAAGAAAGAAAGAAACTAAAGATAGAATGTTAGAAGGTATTAAAGCTAGAATGAAAGATATCAAGAAGGAAAGGAAAAAAGAAACTAAAGATAGAATGTTAGAAGGTATTAAAGCTAGAATGAAAGATATCAAGAAAGAAAGGAAAAAAGAAACTAAAGGTAGAATGTTAGAAGGTATTATAGCTAGAATGAAAGATATAAAGAAAGAAAGAAAGAAAGAAACTAAAGAAAGAATGTTAGAAGTTATTAAAATTAGAATGAAAGATATCATGAAAGAAAGAAAGAAAGAAAATAAAGATAGAATGTTAGAAGGTATTAAAGCTAGAATGAAAGATATAAAGAAAGAAAGAAAGAATCTAAAGAAAGAATGTTAGAAGGTATTAAAATTAGAATGAAAGATATCAAGAAAGAAAGAAAGAAACTAAAGATAGAATGTTATAAGGTATTAAAGCTAGAATGAAAGATATAAGGAAAGAAAGAAAGAAAGAAAGAAACTAAAGATAGAATGTTAGAAGGTATTAAAGCTAGAATGAAAGATATCAAGAAAGAAAGGAAAAAAGAAACTCAAGATAGAATGTTAGAAGGTATTAAAGCTAGAATGAAAGATATGAAGAAAGAAAGAAAGAAAGAAACTAAAGAAAGAATGTTAGAAGTTATTAAAATTAGAATGAAAGATATCATGAAAGAAAGAAAGAAAGAAAATAAAGATAGAATGTTAGAAGGTATTAAAGCTAGAATGAAAGATATCAAGAAAGAAAGGAAAAAAGAAACTCAAGATAGAATGTTAGAAGGTATTAAAGCTAGAATGAAAGATATGAAGAAAGAAAGAAAGAAAGAAAGAAACTAAAGATAGAATGTTAAAAGGTATTGAAACTAGAAAGAAAGATATCAAGAAAGAAAGAAAGAAAGAAACTAAGGAAAGAATGTTAGAAGGTATTAAAGCTAGAATGAAAGATATAAAGAAAGAAAGAAAGAAACTAAAGAAAGAATGTTAGAAGGTATTAAAGCTAGAATAAAAAATATAAAGAAAGAAAGAAAGAAACTAAGGATAGAATGTTAGAAGGTATTAAAGCTAGAATGAAAGATATCAAGAAAGAAAGAAAGTAAGAAACTAAAGATAGAATGTTAGAAGGTATTAAAGCTAGAATGAAAGATATAAAGAAAGAAAGAAAGAAAGAAAGAAAGAAACTAAAGAAAGAATGTTAGAAGGTATTAAAATTAGAATGAAAGATGTCATGAAAAAAAGAAAGAAAGAAACTAAAGAGAATGTTAGAAGGTATTAAAGCTAGAATGAAAGATATAAAGAAAGAAAGAAAAAAAGAAACTAAAGATAGAATGTTAGAAGGTATTAAAGCTAGAATGAAAGATATCAAGAAAGAAACAAAAAAAGAAACTAAAGATACAATGTTAGAAGGTATTAAAGATAGAATGAAAGATATCAAGAAAGAAGGAAAGAAAGAAAGTAAAGATAGAATATTAGAAGGTATTAAAGCTAGAATGAAAGATATAAAGAAAGAAAGAAAGAAGGAAACTAAAGATAGAATGTTAGAAGGTATTAAAAAAAGAATGAAAGATATCAAGAAAGAAAGGAAAAAAGAAACTAAAGGTAGAATGTTAGAAGGTATTATAGCTAGAATGAAAGATATAAAGAAAGAAAGAAAGAAAGAAACTAAAGAAAGAATGTTAGAAGTTATTAAAATTAGAATGAAAGATATCATGAAAGAAAGAAAGAAAGAAAATAAAGATAGAATGTTAGAAGGTATTAAAGCTAGAATGAAAGATATAAAGAAAGAAAGAAAGAATCTAAAGAAAGAATGTTAGAAGGTATTAAAATTAGAATGAAAGATATCAAGAAAGAAAGAAAGAAACTAAAGATAGAATGTTATAAGGTATTAAAGCTAGAATGAAAGATATAAGGAAAGAAAGAAAGAAAGAAAGAAACTAAAGATAGAATGTTAGAAGGTATTAAAGCTAGAATGAAAGATATCAAGAAAGAAAGGAAAAAAGAAACTCAAGATAGAATGTTAGAAGGTATTAAAGCTAGAATGAAAGATATGAAGAAAGAAAGAAAGAAAGAAACTAAAGAAAGAATGTTAGAAGTTATTAAAATTAGAATGAAAGATATCATGAAAGAAAGAAAGAAAGAAAATAAAGATAGAATGTTAGAAGGTATTAAAGCTAGAATGAAAGATATCAAGAAAGAAAGGAAAAAAGAAACTCAAGATAGAATGTTAGAAGGTATTAAAGCTAGAATGAAAGATATGAAGAAAGAAAGAAAGAAAGAAAGAAACTAAAGATAGAATGTTAAAAGGTATTGAAACTAGAAAGAAAGATATCAAGAAAGAAAGAAAGAAAGAAACTAAGGAAAGAATGTTAGAAGGTATTAAAGCTAGAATGAAAGATATAAAGAAAGAAAGAAAGAAACTAAAGAAAGAATGTTAGAAGGTATTAAAGCTAGAATAAAAAATATAAAGAAAGAAAGAAAGAAACTAAGGATAGAATGTTAGAAGGTATTAAAGCTAGAATGAAAGATATCAAGAAAGAAAGAAAGTAAGAAACTAAAGATAGAATGTTAGAAGGTATTAAAGCTAGAATGAAAGATATAAAGAAAGAAAGAAAGAAAGAAAGAAAGAAACTAAAGAAAGAATGTTAGAAGGTATTAAAATTAGAATGAAAGATGTCATGAAAAAAAGAAAGAAAGAAACTAAAGAGAATGTTAGAAGGTATTAAAGCTAGAATGAAAGATATAAAGAAAGAAAGAAAAAAAGAAACTAAAGATAGAATGTTAGAAGGTATTAAAGCTAGAATGAAAGATATCAAGAAAGAAACAAAAAAAGAAACTAAAGATACAATGTTAGAAGGTATTAAAGATAGAATGAAAGATATCAAGAAAGAAGGAAAGAAAGAAAGTAAAGATAGAATATTAGAAGGTATTAAAGCTAGAATGAAAGATATAAAGAAAGAAAGAAAGAAGGAAACTAAAGATAGAATGTTAGAAGGTATTAAAAAAAGAATGAAAGATATCAAGAAAGAAAGAAGAAAGAAACTAAAGATAGAATATTAGCAGGTATGAAAACTAGAATGAAAGTTATCAAGAAAGAAAGAAAGAAACTGAAGATAGAATGTTAGAATGTATTAAAGCTATAATGAAATATATAAAGAAACAAAGAAAGAAACTAAAGACAGAATGTTAGAAGGTATTGAAACTAGAAGGAGAGATATCAAGAAAGAAAGAAATAAACTAAAGATAGAATATTAGAAGGTATTAAAGCTAGAATGAAATATATAAAGAAAGAAAGAAAGAAAGAAACTAAAGAAAGAATTTTAGAAGGTATTAAAATTAGAATGAAAGAAATCAAGAAAAAAAGAAAGAAAGAAACTAAAGAGAGAATGTTAGAAGGTATTAAAATTAGAATGAAAGATATCAAGAAAGAAAGAAAGGAAGAAAGAAATTAAAGATAGAATGTTAGAAGGTATTAAAGCTAGAATGAAAGATATCAAGAAAGAAAGAAAGTTAGAAATTAAAGATAGAATGTTAGAAGGTATTAAAGCTAGAATGAAAGATATAAAGAAAGAAAGAAAGAATGAAAGAAACTAAAGAAAGAATCTTAGAAGGTATCAAAATTAGAATGAAAGATATCAAGAAAGAAAGAAAGAAACTAAAGATAGAATGTTAGAAGGTATTAAAGCTAGAATGAAAGATATCAAGAAAGAAAGGAAAAAAGAATCTAAAGATAGAATGTTAGAAGGTATTAAAGCTAGAATGAAAGATATAAAGAAAGAAAGAAAGAAATAAACTAAAGATAGAATATTAGAAGGTATTAAAGCTAGAATGAAATATATAAAGAAAGAAAGAAAGAAACTAAAGAAAGAATGTTAGAAGGTATTAAAATTAGAATGAAAGATATCAAGAAAGAAAGAAAGGAAGAAAGAAACTAAAGATAGAATGTTAGAAGGTATTAAAGCTAGAATGAAAGATATAAAGAAAGAAAGAAAGAAAGAAATTAAAGATAGGATGTTAGAAGATATTAAAGCTAGAATGCAATATATAAAGAAAGAAAGAAAGAAAGAAAGAAAGAAAGAAAGAAAGAAAGAAACTAAAGAAAGTATGTTAGAAGGTATTAAAATTACAATGAAAGATATGAAGAAAGAAAGAAAGAAATTAAAGATAGAATGTTCGAAGGTATTAAAGCTAGAATGAAAGATATAAAGAAAGAAAGAAAGAAACTAAAGAAAGAATGTTAGAAGGTATTAAAATTAGAATGAAAGATATCAAGAAAGAAAGAAAGAAACTAAAGATAGAATGTTAGAAGGTATTAAAGCAAGAATGAAAGATATAAAGAAAGAAAGAAAGAAAGAAACTAAAGATAGAATGTTAGAAGGTATTAAAGCTAGAATGAAAGATATCAAGAAAGAAAGGAAAAAAGAAACTAAAGATAGAATGTTAGAAGGTATTAAAGCTAGAATGAAAGATATCAAGAAAGAAAGAAAGAAAGAAACTACAGATAGAATATTAGAAGGTATTAAAGCTAGAATGAAATATAAAAAGAAAGAAAGAAAGAAAGAAACTAAAGAAAGAATTTTAGAAGGTATTAAAATTAGAATGAAAGATATCAAGAAAGAAAGAACGAAAGAAACTAAAGCTAGAATGTTAGAAGGTATTAAAGCTAGAATGAAAGATATCAAGAAAGAGAGAGAGAAAGAAAGAAACTGAAGAAAGAATGTTAGAAGGTATTAAAATTAGAATGAAATATATCAAGAAAGAAAGAACGAAAGAAACTAAAGCTAGAATGTTAGAAGGTATTAAAGCTAGAATGAAAGATATAAGGAAAGAAAGAAAGAAAGAAAGAAACTAAAGAGAATGTTAGAAGGTATTAAAGCTAGAATGAAAGATTTAAAGAAAGAAAGAAAGAAAGAAACTAAAGATCGAATGTTAGAAGGTTTTAAAGCTAGAATGAAAGATATCAAGAAAGAAAGGAAAAAAGAAACTAAAGATAGAATGTTAGAAGGTATAAAAGCTAGAATGAAAGATATAAAGAAAGAAAGAAAGAAACTAAAGATACAATGTTAGAAGGTATTAAAGCTAGAATGAAAGATATCAAGAAAGAAGGAAAGAAAGAAAGTAAAGATAGAATATTAGAAGGTATTAAAGCTAGAATGAAAGATATAAAGAAAGAAAGAAAGAAAGAAACTAAAGATAGAATGTTAGAAGGTATTAATGCTAGAATGAAAGATATAAGGAAAGAAAGAAAGAAAGAAAGAAACTAAAGATAGAATGTTAGAATGTATTAAAGCTAGAATGAAAGATATCAAGAAAGAAAGGAAAAAAGAAACTCAAGATAGAATGCTAGAAGGTATTAAAGCTAGAATGAAAGATATGAAGAAAGAAAGAAAGAAAGAAACTAAAGAAAGAATGTTAGAAGTTATTAAAATTAGAATGAAAGGTATCATGAAAGAAAGAAAGAAAGAAAATAAAGATAGAATGTTAGAAGGTATTAAAGCTAGAATGAAAGATATAAAGAAAGAAAGAAAGAAAGAAAGAAAGAAACTAAAGAAAGAATGTTAGAAGGTATTAAAATTATAATGAAAGATATCATGAAAGAAAGAAAGAAAGAAACTAAAGATAGAATGTTAGAAGGTATTAAAGCTAGAATGAAAGATATAAAGAAAGAAAGAAAGAAACTAAAGATAGAATGTTAGAAGGTATTAAAGCTAGAATGAAAGATATCAAGAAAGAAAGGAAAAAAGAAACTAAAGATAGAATGTTAGAAGGTATAAAAGCTAGAATGAAAGATATAAAGAAAGAAAGAAAGAAACTAAAGATAGAATGTTAGAAGGTATAAAAGCTAGAATGAAAGATATAAAGAAAGAAAGAAAGAAAGAAAGAAACTAAAGATAGAATGTTAGAAGGTATTAAAGCTAGAATGAAAGATATCAAGAAAGAAGGAAAGAAAGAAAGTAAAGATAGAATGTTAGAAGATATTATAGCTAGAATGAAAGATATAAAGAAAGAAAGAAAGAAAGAAACTAAAGATAGAATGTTAGAAGGTATTAAAACTAGAATGAAAGATATCAAGAAAAATAAAGAAAGATACTAAAGATAGAATGTTTGAATGTATTAAAGCTTGAATGAAAGATATAAAGAAAGAAAGAAAGAAACTAAAGATAGAATGTTAGATGGTATTAAAGCTAGAATGAAAGATATAAAGAAAGAAAGAAAGAAACTAAAGATAGAATGTTAAAAGGTATTGAAACTAGAAGGAAAGATATCAAGAAAGAAAGAAAGAAAGAAACTAATGAAAGAATGTTAGAAGGTATTAAAGCTAGAATGAAAGATATAAAGAAAGAAAGAAAGAAACTAAAGAAAGAATGTTAGAAGGTATTAAAATTAGAATGAATGATATCAAGAAAGAAAGAAAGAAAGAAACTAAAGAGAGAATGTTAGAAGGTATTAAAGCTAGAATGAAAGATATCAAGAAAGAAAGAAAGTAAGAAACTAAAGATAGAATGTTAGAAGGTATTAAAGCTAGAATGAAAGATATAAAGAAAGAAAGAAAGAAAGAAACTAAAGAAAGAATGTTAGAAGGTATTAAAATTAGAATGAAAGATGTCATGAAAAAAAGAAAGAAAGAAACTAAAGGGAATGTTAGAAGGTATTAAAGCTAGAATGAAAGATATAAAGAAAGAAAGAAAGAAACTAAAGATAGAATGTTAGAAGGTATTAAAGCTAGAATGAAAGATATCAAGAAAGAAAGGAAAAAAGAAACTAAAGATAGAATGTTAGAAGGTATAAAAGCTAGAATGAAAGATATAAAGAAAGAAAGAAAGAAAGAAACTAAAGATACAATGTTAGAAGGTATTAAAGATAGAATGAAAGATATCAAGAAAGAAGGAAAGAAAGAAAGTAAAGATAGAATATTAGAAGGTATTAAAGCTAGAATGAAAGATATAAAGAAAGAAAGAAAGAAACTAAAGATAGAATGTTAGAAGGTATTAAAACTAGAATGAAAGATATCAAGAAAGAAAGAAGAAAGAAACTAAAGATAGAATATTAGCAGGTATGAAAACTAGAATGAAAGTTATCAAGAAAGAAAGAAAGAAACTAAAGACAGAATGTTAGAAGGTATTGAAACTAGAAGGAGAGATATCAAGAAAGAAAGAAATAAACTAAAGATAGAATATTAGAAGGTATTAAAGCTAGAATGAAATATATAAAGAAAGAAAGAAAGAAAGAAACTAAAGAAAGAATTTTAGAAGGTATTAAAATTAGAATGAAAGAAATCAAGAAAAAAAGAAAGAAAGAAACTAAAGAAAGAATGTTAGAAGGTATTAAAATTAGAATGAAAGATATCAAGAAAGAAAGAAAGGAAGAAAGAAATTAAAGATAGAATGTTAGAAGGTATTAAAGCTAGAATGAAAGATATCAAGAAAGAAAGAAAGAAAGAAATTAAAGATAGAATGTTAGAAGGTATTAAAGCTAGAATGAAAGATATAAAGAAAGAAAGAAAGAAAGAAAGAAAGAAACTAAAGAAAGAATCTTAGAAGGTATCAAAATTAGAATGAAAGATATCAAGAAAGAAAGAAAGAAACTAAAGATAGAATGTTAGAAGGTATTAAAGCTAGAATGAAAGATATCAAGAAAGAAAGGAAAAAAGAAACTAAAGATAGAATGTTAGAAGGTATTAAAGCTAGAATAAAAGATATAAAGAAAGAAAGAAAGAAATAAACTAAAGATAGAATATTAGAAGGTATTAAAGCTAGAATGAAAGATATAAAGAAAGAAAGGAAAAAAGAAACTAAAGATAGAATGTTAGAAGATATTAAAGCTAGAATGCAATATATAAAGAAAGAAAGAAAGAAAGAAAGAAAGAAACTAAAGATAGAATGTTCGAAGGTATTAAAGCTAGAATGAAAGATATAAAGAAAGAAAGAAAGAATCTAAAGAAAGAATGTTAGAAGGTATTAACATTAGAATGAAAGATATCAAGAAAGAAAGAAAGAAACTAAAGATAGAATGTTAGAAGGTATTAAAGCAAGAATGAAAGATATAAAGAAAGAAAGAAAGAAAGAAACTAAAGATAGAATGTTAGAAGGTATTAAAGCTAGAATGAAAGATATCAAGAAAGAAAGGAAAAAAGAAACTAAAGATAGAATGTTAGAAGGTATTAAAGCTAGAATGAAAGATATCAAGAAAGAAAGAAAGAAAGAAACTACAGATAGAATATTAGAAGGTATTAAAGCTAGAATGAAATATAAAAAGAAAGAAAGAAAGAAAGAAACTAAAGAAAGAATTTTAGAAGGTATTAAAATTAGAATGAAAGATATCAAGAAAGAAAGAACGAAAGAAACTAAAGCTAGAATGTTAGAAGGTATTAAAGCTAGAATGAAAGATATCAAGAATGAGAGAGAGAAAGAAAGAAACTAAAGAAAGAATGTTAGAAGGTATTAAAATTAGAATGAAAGATATCAAGAAAGAAAGAAAGAAACTAAAGATAGAATGTTTGAAGGTATTAAAGCTAGAATGAAAGATATAAGTAAAGAAAGAAAGAAAGAAAGAAACTAAAGATAGAATGTTAGAAGGTATTAAAGCTAGAATGAAAGATATCAAGAAAGAAAGGAAAAAAGAAACTAAAGATAGAATGTTAGAAGATATTAAAGCTAGAATGCAATATATAAAGAAAGAAAGAAAGAAAGAAAGAAAGAAACTAAAGATAGAATGTTCGAAGGTATTAAAGCTAGAATGAAAGATATAAAGAAAGAAAGAAAGAATCTAAAGAAAGAATGTTAGAAGGTATTAACATTAGAATGAAAGATATCAAGAAAGAAAGAAAGAAACTAAAGATAGAATGTTAGAAGGTATTAAAGCAAGAATGAAAGATATAAAGAAAGAAAGAAAGAAAGAAACTAAAGATAGAATGTTAGAAGGTATTAAAGCTAGAATGAAAGATATCAAGAAAGAAAGGAAAAAAGAAACTAAAGATAGAATGTTAGAAGGTATTAAAGCTAGAATGAAAGATATCAAGAAAGAAAGAAAGAAAGAAACTACAGATAGAATATTAGAAGGTATTAAAGCTAGAATGAAATATAAAAAGAAAGAAAGAAAGAAAGAAACTAAAGAAAGAATTTTAGAAGGTATTAAAATTAGAATGAAAGATATCAAGAAAGAAAGAACGAAAGAAACTAAAGCTAGAATGTTAGAAGGTATTAAAGCTAGAATGAAAGATATCAAGAATGAGAGAGAGAAAGAAAGAAACTAAAGAAAGAATGTTAGAAGGTATTAAAATTAGAATGAAAGATATCAAGAAAGAAAGAAAGAAACTAAAGATAGAATGTTTGAAGGTATTAAAGCTAGAATGAAAGATATAAGTAAAGAAAGAAAGAAAGAAAGAAACTAAAGATAGAATGTTAGAAGGTATTAAAGCTAGAATGAAAGATATCAAGAAAGAAAGGAAAAAAGAAACTCAAGATAGAATGTTAGAAGGTATTAAAGCTAGAATGAAAGATATGAAGAAAGAAAGAAAGAAAGAAACTAAAGAAAGAATGTTAGAAGTTATTAAAATTAGAATGAAAGATATCAAGAAAGAAAGAAAGAAACTAAAGATAGAATGTTAGAAGGTATTAAAGCTAGAATGAAAGATATCAAGAAAGAAAGGAAAAAAGAAACTAAAGATAGAATGTTAGAAGGTATTAAAGCTAGAATGAAAGATATAAAGAAAGAAAGAAAGAAAGAAAGAAAGAAACTAAAGATAGAATGTTAGAAGGTATTAAAGCTAGAATGAAAGATATCAAGAAAGAAAGGAAAAAAGAAACTAAAGATAGAATGTTAGTAGGTATTATAGCTAGAATGAAAGATATAAAGAAAGAAAGAAAGAAAGAAAGAAACTAAAGATAGAATGTTAGAAGGTATTAAAGCTTGAATGAAAGATATAAAGAAAGAAAGAAAGAAACTAAAGATAGAATGTTAGATGGTATTAAAGCTAGAATGAAAGAGATCAAGAAAGAAAGGAAAAAAGAAACTCAAGATAGAATGTTAGAAGGTATTAAAGCTAGAATGAAAGATATGAAGAAAGAAAGAAAGTAACTAAAGAAAGAATGTTAGAAGTTATTAAAATTAGAATGAAAGATATCATGAAAGAAAGAAAGAAAGAAAATAAGGATAGAATGTTAGAAGGTATTAAAGCTAGAATGAAAGATATAAAGAAAGAAAGAAAGAAAGAAACTAAAGAAAGAATGTTAGAAGGTATTAAAATTAGAATGAAAGATATAAAGAAAGAAAGAAAGAAAGAAACTAAAGAAAGAATTTTAGAAGGTATTTAAATTAGAATGAAAGAAATCAAGAAAAAAAGAAAGAAAGAAACTAAAGAAAGAATGTTAGAAGGTATTAAAGCTAGAATGAAAGATATCAAGAAAGAAAGAAAGAAAGAAATTAAAGATAGAATGTTAGAAGGTATTAAAGCTAGAATGAAAGATATAAAGAAAGAAAGAAAGAAAGAAACTAAAGAAAGAATATTAGAAGGTATCAAAATTAGAATGAAAGATATCAAGAAAGAAAGAAAGAAATTAAAGATAGAATGTTAGAAGGTATTAAAGCTAGAATGAAAGATATCAAGAAAGAAGGAAAAAAAGAAACTAAAGATAGAATGTTAGAAGGTATTAAAGCTAGAATGAAAGATATAAAGAAAGAAAGAAAGAAAGAAACTAAAGATAGAATGTTAGAAGGTATTAAAGCTAGAATTAAAGATATCAAGAAGGAAAGGAAAAAAGAAACTAAAGATAGAATGTTAGAAGGTATTAAAGCTAGAATGAAAGATATCAAGAAAGAAAGGAAAAAAGAAACTAAAGATAGAATGTTAGAAGGTATTATAGCTAGAATGAAAGATATAAAGAAAGAAAGAAAGAAAGAAACTAAAGATAGAATGTTAGAAGGTATTAAAACTAGAATGAAAGATATCAAGAAAAATAAAGATACTAAAAATAGAATGTTAGAAGGTATTAAAGCTTGAATGAAAGATATAAAGAAAGAAAGAAAGAAACTAAAGATAGAATGTTAGATGGTATTAAAGCTAGAATGAAAGATATAAAGAAATAAAGAAGGAAACTAAAGATAGAATGTTAAAAGGTATTGAAACTAGAAGGAAAGATATCAAGAAAGAAAGAAAAAAAAGAAATTAAAGATAGAATATTAGAAGATATTAAAGCTAGAATGAAAGATATAAAGAAAGAAAGAAAGAAACTAAAGAAAGAATGTTAGAAGGTATTAAAATTAGAATGAAAGATATCAAGAAAGAAAGAAAGAAAGAAACTAAAGATAGAATGTTAGAAGGTATTAAAGCTAGAATAAAAAATATAAAGAAAGAAAGAAAGAAACTAAGGATAGAATGTTAGAAGGTATTAAAGCTAGAATGAAAGATATCAAGAAAGAAAGAAAGTAAGAAACTAAAGATAGAATGTTAGAAGGTATTAAAGCTAGAATGAAAGATATACAGAAAGAAAGAAAGAAAAAAAGAAACTAAAGAAAGAATGTTAGAAGGTATTAAAGCTAGAATGAAAGATATCAAGAAAGAAAGAAAGAAAGAAAATAAGGATAGAATGTTAGAAGGTATTAAAGCTAGAATGAAAGATATAAAGAAAGAAAGAAAGAAAGAAACTAAAGAAAGAATGTTAGAAGGTATTAAAATTAGAATGAAAGATATAAAGAAAGAAAGAAAGAAAGAAACTAAAGAAAGAATTTTAGAAGGTATTTAAATTAGAATGAAAGAAATCAAGAAAAAAAGAAAGAAAGAAACTAAAGAAAGAATGTTAGAAGGTATTAAAGCTAGAATGAAAGATATCAAGAAAGAAAGAAAGAAAGAAATTAAAGATAGAATGTTAGAAGGTATTAAAGCTAGAATGAAAGATATAAAGAAAGAAAGAAAGAAAGAAACTAAAGAAAGAATATTAGAAGGTATCAAAATTAGAATGAAAGATATCAAGAAAGAAAGAAAGAAACTAAAGATAGAATGTTAGAAGGTATTAAAGCTAGAATGAAAGATATCAAGAAAGAAGGAAAAAAAGAAACTAAAGATAGAATGTTAGAAGGTATTAAAGCTAGAATGAAAGATATAAAGAAAGAAAGAAAGAAAGAAAGAAAGAAACTAAAGATAGAATGTTAGAAGGTATTAAAGCTAGAATTAAAGATATCAAGAAGGAAAGGAAAAAAGAAACTAAAGATAGAATGTTAGAAGGTATTAAAGCTAGAATGAAAGATATCAAGAAAGAAAGGAAAAAAGAAACTAAAGATAGAATGTTAGAAAGAATTATAGCTAGAATGAAAGATATAAAGAAAGAAAGAAAGAAAGAAACTAAAGATAGAATGTTAGAAGGTATTAAAACTAGAATGAAAGATATCAAGAAAAATAAAGATACTAAAGATAGAATGTTAGAAGGTATTAAAGCTTGAATGAAAGATATAAAGAAAGAAAGAAAGAAACTAAAGATAGAATGTTAGATGGTATTAAAGCTAGAATGAAAGATATAAAGAAATAAAGAAGGAAACTAAAGATAGAATGTTAAAAGGTATTGAAACTAGAAGGAAAGATATCAAGAAAGAAAGAAAAAAAAGAAACTAAAGATAGAATATTAGAAGATATTAAAGCTAGAATGAAAGATATAAAGAAAGAAAGAAAGAAACTAAAGAAAGAATGTTAGAAGGTATTAAAATTAGAATGAAAGATATCAAGAAAGAAAGAAAGAAAGAAACTAAAGATAGAATGTTAGAAGGTATTAAAGCTAGAATAAAAAATATAAAGAAAGAAAGAAAGAAACTAAGGATAGAATGTTAGAAGGTATTAAAGCTAGAATGAAAGATATCAAGAAAGAAAGAAAGTAAGAAACTAAAGATAGAATGTTAGAAGGTATTAAAGCTAGAATGAAAGATATACAGAAAGAAAGAAAGAAAAAAAGAAACTAAAGAAAGAATGTTAGAAGGTATTAAAATTAGAATGAAAGATGTAATGAAAAAAAGAAAGAAAGAAACTAAAGAGAATGTTAGAAGGTATTAAAGCTAGAATGAAAGATTTAAAGAAAGAAAGAAAGAAAGAAAGAAGAAACTAAAGATCGAATGTTAGAAGGTATTAAAGCTAGAATGAAAGATATCAAGAAAGAAAGGAAAAAAAGAAACTAAAGATAGAATGTTAGAAGGTATAAAAGCTAGAATGAAAGATATAAAGAAAGAAAGAAAGAAACTAAAGATACAATGTTAGAAGGTATTAAAGCTAGAATGAAAGATATCAAGAAAGAAGGAAAGAAAGAAAGTAAAGATAGAATATTAGAAGGTATTAAAGCTAGAATGAAAGATATAAAGAAAGAAAGAAAGAAAGAAACTAAAGATAGAATGTTAGAAGGTATTAATGCTAGAATGAAAGATATAAGGAAAGAAAGAAAGAAAGAAAGAAACTAAAGATAGAATGTTAGAAGGTATTAAAGCTAGAATGAAAGATATCAAGAAAGAAAGGAAAAAAGAAACTCAAGATAGAATGCTAGAAGGTATTAAAGCTAGAATGAAAGATATGAAGAAAGAAAGAAAGAAAGAAAGAAACTAAAGAAAGATGTTAGAAGTTATTAAAATTAGAATGAAAGGTATCATGAAAGAAAGAAAGAAAGAAAATAAAGATAGAATGTTAGAAGGTATTAAAGCTAGAATGAAAGATATAAAGAAAGAAAGAAAGAAAGAAAGAAAGAAACTAAAGAAAGAATGTTAGAAGGTATTAAAATTATAATGAAAGATATCATGAAAGAAAGAAAGAAAGAAACTAAAGATAGAATGTTAGAAGGTATTAAAGCTAGAATGAAAGTATAAAGAAAGAAAGAAAGAAACTAAAGATAGAATGTTAGAAGGTATTAAAGCTAGAATGAAAGATATCAAGAAAGAAAGGAAAAAAGAAACTTAAAGATAGAATGTTAGAAGGTATAAAAGCTAGAATGAAAGATATAAAGAAAGAAAGAAAGAAACTAAAGATAGAATGTTAGAAGGTATAAAAGCTAGAATGAAAGATATAAAGAAAGAAAGAAAGAAAGAAAGAAAGAAAGAAACTAAAGATAGAATGTTAGAAGGTATTAAAGCTAGAATGAAAGATATCAAGAAAGAAGGAAAGAAAGAAAGTAAAGATAGAATGTTAGAAGATATTATAGCTAGAATGAAAGATATAAAGAAAGAAAGAAAGAAAGAAACTAAAGATAGAATGTTAGAAGGTATTAAAACTAAATTAAAGATATCAAGAAAAATAAAGAAAGATACTAAAGATAGAATGTTTGAATGTATTAAAGCTTGAATGAAAGATATAAAGAAAGAAAGAAAGAAACTAAAGATAGAATGTTAGATGGTATTAAAGCTAGAATGAAAGATATAAAGAAAGAAAGAAAGAAACTAAAGATAGAATGTTAAAAGGTATTGAAACTAGAAGGAAAGATATCAAGAAAGAAAGAAAGAAAGAAACTAAAGAAAGAATGTTAGAAGGTATTAAAGATAGAATGAAAGATATAAAGAAAGAAAGAAAGAAACTAAAGAAAGAATGTTAGAAGGTATTAAAATTAGAATGAATGATATCAAGAAAGAAAGAAAGAAAGAAACTAAAGAGAGAATGTTAGAAGGTATTAAAGCTAGAATAAAAAATATAAAGAAAGAAAGAAAGAAACTAAGGATAGAATGTTAGAAGGTATTAAAGCTAGAATGAAAGATATCAAGAAAGAAAGAAAGTAAGAAACTAAAGATAGAATGTTAGAAGGTATTAAAGCTAGAATGAAAGATATAAAGAAAGAAAGAAAGAAAGAAACTAAAGAAAGAATGTTAGAAGGTATTAAAATTAGAATGAAAGATGTCATGAAAAAAAGAAAGAAAGAAACTAAAGGGAATGTTAGAAGGTATTAAAGCTAGAATGAAAGATATCAAGAAAGAAAGGAAAAAAGAAACTAAAGATAGAATGTTAGAAGGTATAAAAGCTAGAATGAAAGATATAAAGAAAGAAAGAAAGAAAGAAACTAAAGATACAATGTTAGAAGGTATTAAAGATAGAATGAAAGATATCAAGAAAGAAGGAAAGAAAGAAAGTAAAGATAGAATATTAGAAGGTATTAAAGCTAGAATGAAAGATATAAAGAAAGAAAGAAAGAAACTAAAGATAGAATGTTAGAAGGTATTAAAACTAGAATGAAAGATATCAAGAAAGAAAGAAGAAAGAAACTAAAGATAGAATATTAGCAGGTATGAAAACTAGAATGAAAGTTATCAAGAAAGAAAGAAAGAAACTGAAGATAGAATGTTAGAATGTATTAAAGCTATAATGAAAGATATAAAGAAAGAAAGAAAGAAACTAAAGACAGAATGTTAGAAGGTATTGAAACTAGAAGGAGAGATATCAAGAAAGAAAGAAATAAACTAAAGATAGAATATTAGAAGGTATTAAAGCTAGAATGAAATATATAAAGAAAGAAAGAAAGAAAGAAACTAAAGAAAGAATTTTAGAAGGTATTAAAATTAGAATGAAAGAAATCAAGAAAAAAAGAAAGAAAGAAACTAAAGAAAGAATGTTAGAAGGTATTAAAATTAGAATGAAAGATATCAAGAAAGAAAGAAAGGAAGAAAGAAATTAAAGATAGAATGTTAGAAGGTATTAAAGCTAGAATGAAAGATATCAAGAAAGAAAGAAAGAAAGAAATTAAAGATAGAATGTTAGAAGGTATTAAAGCTAGAATGAAAGATATAAAGAAAGAAAGAAAGAAAGAAAGAAAGAAACTAAAGAAAGAATCTTAGAAGGTATCAAAATTAGAATGAAAGATATCAAGAAAGAAAGAAAGAAACTAAAGATAGAATGTTAGACGGTATTAAAGCTAGAATGAAAGATATCAAGAAAGAAAGGAAAAAAGAAACTAAAGATAGAATGTTAGAAGGTATTAAAGCTAGAATGAAAGATATAAAGAAAGAAAGAAAGAAATAAACTAAAGATAGAATATTAGAAGGTATTAAAGCTAGAATGAAATATATAAAGAAAGAAAGAAAGAAAGAAACTAAAGAAAGAATGTTAGAAGGTATTAAAATTAGAATGAAAGATATCAAGAAAGAAAGAAAGGAAGAAAGAAAATAAAGGTAGAATGTTAAAAGGTATTAAAGCTGGAATGAAAGATATAAAGAAAGAAAGAAAGAATCTAAAGAAAGAATGTTAGAAGGTATTAAAATTAGAATGAAAGATATCAAGAAAGAAAGAAAGAAAGAAACTAAAGATAGAATGTTAGAAGGTATTAAAGCAAGAATGAAAGATATAAAGAAAGAAAGAAAGAAAGAAACTAAAGATAGAATGTTAGAAGGTATTAAAGCTAGAATGAAAGATATCAAGAAAGAAAGGAAAAAAGAAACTAAAGATAGAATGTTAGAAGGTATTAAAGCTAGAATGAAAGATATCAAGAAAGAAAGAAAGAAAGAAACTACAGATAGAATATTAGAAGGTATTAAAGCTAGAATGAAATATAAAAAGAAAGAAAGAAAGAAAGAAACTAAACAAAGAATTTTAGAAGGTATTAAAATTAGAATGAAAGATATCAAGAAAGAAAGAACGAAAGAAACTAAAGCTAGAATGTTAGAAGGTATTAAAGCTAGAATGAAAGATATCAAGAAAGAGAGAGAGAAAGAAAGAAACTAAAGAAAGAATGTTAGAAGGTATTAAAATTAGAATGAAAGATATCAAGAAAGAAAGAAAGAAACTAAAGATAGAATGTTTGAAGGTATTAAAGCTAGAATGAAAGATATAAGTAAAGAAAGAAAGAAAGAAAGAAACTAAAGATAGAATGTTAGAAGGTATTAAAGCTAGAATGAAAGATATCAAGAAAGAAAGGAAAAAAGAAACTCAAGATGGAATGTTAGAAGGTATTAAAGCTAGAATGAAAGATATGAAGAAAGAAAGAAAGAAAGAAACTAAAGAAAGAATGTTAGAAGTTATTAAAATTAGAATGAAAGATATCATGAAAGAAAGAAAGAAAGAAAATAAAGATAGAATGTTAGAAGGTATTAAAGCTAGAATGAAAGATATCAAGAAAGAAAGGAAAAAAGAAACTCAAGATAGAATGTTAGAAGGTATTAAAGCTAGAATGAAAGATATGAAGAAAGAAAGAAAGAAAGAAAGAAACTAAAGAAAGAATATTAGAAGGTATCAAAATTAGAATGAAAGATATCAAGAAAGAAAGAAAGAAACTAAAGATAGAATGTTAGAAGGTATTAAAGCTAGAATGAAAGATATCAAGAAAGAAAGGAAAAAAGAAACTAAAGATAGAATGTTAGAAGGTATTAAAGCTAGAATGAAAGATATAAAGAAAGAAAGAAAGAAAGAAAGAAAGAAACTAAAGATAGAATGTTAGAAGGTATTAAAGCTAGAATTAAAGATATCAAGAAAGAAAGGAAAAAAAACTAAAGATAGAATGTTAGTAGGTATTATAGCTAGAATGAAAGATATAAAGAAAGAAAGAAAGAAAGAAACTAAAGATAGAATGTTAGAAGGTATTAAAACTAGAATGAAAGATATCATGAAAAATAAAGATACTAAAGATAGAATGTTAGAAGGTATTAAAGCTTGAATGAAAGATATAAAGAAAGAAAGAAAGAAACTAAAGATAGAATGTTAGATGGTATTAAAGCTAGAATGAAAGATATAAAGAAAGAAAGAAGGAAACTAAAGATAGAATGTTAGAAGGTATTGAAACTAGAAGGAAAGATATCAAGAAAGAAAGAAAAAAAGAAACTAAAGATAGAATATTAGAGGATATTAAAGCTAGAATGAAAGATATAAAGGAAGAAAGAAAGAACGTAAAGAAAGAATGTTAGAAGGTATTAAAATTAGAATGAAAGATATCAAGAAAGAAAGAAAGAAAGAAACTAAAGATAGAATGTTAGAAGGTATTAAAGCTAGAATAAAAAATATAAAGAAAGAAAGAAAGAAACTAAGGATAGAATGTTAGAAGGTATTAAAGCTAGAATGAAAGATATCAAGAAAGAAAGAAAGTAAGAAACTAAAGATAGAATGTTAGAAGGTATTAAAGCTAGAATGAAATGTATACAGAAAGAAAGAAAGAAAGAAAGAAAGAAACTAAAGAAAGAATGTTAGAAGGTATTAAAATTAGAATGAAAGATGTAATGAAAAAAAGAAAGAAAGAAACTAAAGAGAATGTTAGAAGGTATTAAAGCTAGAATGAAAGATTTAAAGAAAGAAAGAAAGAAAGAAAGAAACTAAAGATAGAATGTTAGAAGGTATTAAAGCTAGAATGAAAGATATCAAGAAAGAAAGGAAAAAAGAAACTAAAGATAGAATGTTAGAAGGTATAAAAGCTAGAATGAAAGATATAAAGAAAGAAAGAAAGAAAGAAACTAAAGATACAATGTTAGAAGGTATTAAAGCTAGAATGAAAGATATCAAGAAAGAAGGAAAGAAAGAAAGTAAAGATAGAATATTAGAAGGTATTAAAGCTAGAATGAAAGATATAAAGAAAGAGAGAAAGAAAGAAACTAAAGATAGAATGTTAGAAGGTATTAATGCTAGAATGAAAGATATAAGGAAAGAAAGAAAGAAAGAAAGAAAATAAAGATAGAATGTTAGAAGGTATTAAAGCTAGAATGAAAGATATCAAGAAAGAAAGGAAAAAAGAAACTCAAGATAGAATGCTAGAAGGTATTAAAGCTAGAATGAAAGATATGAAGAAAGAAAGAAAGAAAGAAAGAAACTAAAGAAAGAATGTTAGAAGTTATTAAAATTAGAATGAAAGGTATCATGAAAGAAAGAAAGAAAGAAAATAAAGATAGAATGTTAGAAGGTATTAAAGCTAGAATGAATGATATAAAGAAAGAAAGAAAGAAAGAAAGAAAGAAACTAAAGAAAGAATGTTAGAAGGTATTAAAATTATAATGAAAGATATCATGAAAGAAAGAAAGAAAGAAACTAAAGATAGAATGTTAGAAGGTATTAAAGCTAGAATGAAAGATATAAAGAAAGAAAGAAAGAAACTAAAGATAGAATGTTAGAAGGTATTAAAGCTAGAATGAAAGATATCAAGAAAGAAAGGAAAAAAAAACTAAAGATAGAATGTTGGAAGGTATAAAAGCTAGAATGAAAGATATAAAGAAAGAAAGAAAGAAACTAAAGATAGAATGTTAGAAGGTATTAAAGCTAGAATGAAAGATATCAAGAAAGAAGGAAAGAAAGAAAGTAAAGATAGAATATTATAAGTTATTATAGCTAGAATGAAAGATATAAAGAAAGAAAGAAAGAAAGAAACTAAAGATAGAATGTTAGAAGGTATTAAAACTAGAATGAAAGATATCAAGAAAAATAAAGAAAGATACTAAAGATAGAATGTTAGAAGGTATTAAAGCTTGAATGAAAGATATAAAGAAAGAAAGAAAGAAAGAAAGTAAAGATAGAATGTTAGATGGTATTAAAGCTAGAATGAAAGATATAAAGAAAGAAAGAAAGAAACTAAAGATAGAATGTTAAAAGGTATTGAAACTAGAAGGAAAGATATCAAGAAAGAAAGAAAGAAAGAAACTAAAGAAAGAATGTTAGAAGGTATTAAAGCTAGAATGAAAGATATAAAGAAAGAAAGAAAGAAACTAAAGAAAGAATGTTAGAAGGTATTAAAATTAGAATGAATGATATCAAGAAAGAAAGAAAGAAAGAAACTAAAGAGAGAATGTTAGAAGGTATTAAAGCTAGAATAAAAAATATAAAGAAAGAAAGAAAGAAACTAAGGATAGAATGTTAGAAGGTATTAAAGCTAGAATGAAAGATATCAAGAAAGAAAGAAAGTAAGAAACTAAAGATAGAATGTTAGAAGGTATTAAAGCTAGAATGAAAGATATAAAGAAAGAAAGAAAGAAAGAAACTAAAGAAAGAATGTTAGAAGGTATTAAAATTAGAATGAAAGATGTCATGAAAAAAAGAAAGAAAGAAACTAAAGAGAATGTTAGAAGGTATTAAAGCTAGAATGAAAGATATAAAGAAAGAAAGAAAGAAAGAAACTAAAGATAGAATGTTAGAAGGTATTAAAGCTAGAATGAAAGATATCAAGAAAGAAAGGAAAAAAGAAACTAAAGATAGAATGTTAGAAGGTATAAAAGCTAGAATGAAAGATATAAAGAAAGAAAGAAAGAAAGAAACTAAAGATACAATGTTAGAAGGTATTAAAGATAGAATGAAAGATATCAAGAAAGAAGGAAAGAAAGAAAGTAAAGATAGAATATTAGAAGGTATTAAAGCTAGAATGAAAGATATAAAGAAAGAAAGAAAGAAAGAAACTAAAGATAGAATGTTAGAAGGTATTAAAACTAGAATGAAAGATATCAAGAAAGAAAGAAGAAAGAAACTAAAGATAGAATATTAGCAGGTATGAAAACTAGAATGAAAGTTATCAAGAAAGAAAGAAAGAAACTGAAGATAGAATGTTAGAATGTATTAAAGCTATAATGAAAGATATAAAGAAAGAAAGAAAGAAAGTAAAGACAGAATGTTAGAAGGTATTGAAACTAGAAGGAGAGATATCAAGAAAGAAAGAAATAAACTAAAGATAGAATTTTAGAAGGTATTAAAGCTAGAATGAAATATATAAAGAAAGAAAGAAAGAAAGAAACTAAAGAAAGAATTTTAGAAGGTATTAAAATTAGAATGAAAGAAATCAAGAAAAAAAGAAAGAAAGAAACTAAAGAAAGAATGTTAGAAGGTATTAAAATTAGAATGAAAGATATCAAGAAAGAAAGAAAGGAAGAAAGAAATTAAAGATAGAATGTTAGAAGGTATTAAAGCTAGAATGAAAGATATCAAGAAAGAAAGAAAGAAAGAAATTAAAGATAGAATGTTAGAAGGTATTAAAGCTAGAATGAAAGATATAAAGAAAGAAAGAAAGAAAGAAAGAAACTAAAGAAAGAATCTTAGAAGGTATCAAAATTAGAATGAAAGATATCAAGAAAGAAAGAAAGAAACTAAAGATAGAATGTTAGAAGGTATTAAAGCTAGAATGAAAGATATCAAGAAAGAAAGGAAAAAAGAAACTAAAGATAGAATGTTAGAAGGTATTAAAGCTAGAATGAAAGATATAAAGAAAGAAAGAAAGAAATAAACTAAAGATAGAATATTAGAAGGTATTAAAGCTAGAATGAAATATATAAAGAAAGAAAGAAAGAAAGAAACTAAAGAAAGAATGTTAGAAGGTATTAAAATTAGAATGAAAGATATCAAGAAAGAAAGAAAGGAAGAAAAAAACTAAAGATAGAATGTTAGAAGGTATTAAAGCTAGAATGAAAGATATAAAGAAAGAAAGAAAGAAAAAATTAAAGATAGAATGTTAGAAGATATTAAAGCTAGAATGCAATATATAAAGAAAGAAAGAAAGAAAGAAAGAAACTAAAGAAAGTATGTTAGAAGGTATTAAAATTACAATGAAAGATATGAAGAAAGAAAGAAACTAAAGATAGAATGTTCGAAGGTATTAAAGCTAGAATGAAAGATATAAAGAAAGAAAGAAAGAATCTAAAGAAAGAATGTTAGAAGGTATTAAAATTAGAATGAAAGATATCAAGAAAGAAAGAAAGAAACTAAAGATAGAATGTTAGATGGTATTAAAGCTAGAATGAAAGATATAAGGAAAGAAAGAAAGAAACTAAAGATAGAATGTTAGATGGTATTAAAGCTAGAATGAAAGAGATCAAGAAAGAAAGGAAAAAAGAAACTCAAGATAGAATGTTAGAAGGTATTAAAGCTAGAATGAAAGATATGAAGAAAGAAAGAAAGAAAGAAAGTAACTAAAGAAAGAATGTTAGAAGTTATTAAAATTAGAATGAAAGATATCATGAAAGAAAGAAAGAAAGAAAATAAGGATAGAATGTTAGAAGGTATTAAAGCTAGAATGAAAGATATAAAGAAAGAAAGAAAGAAAGAAACTAAAGAAAGAATGTTAGAAGGTATTAAAATTAGAATGAAAGATATAAAGAAAGAAAGAAAGAAAGAAACTAAAGAAAGAATTTTAGAAGGTATTTAAATTAGAATGAAAGAAATCAAGAAAAAAAGAAAGAAAGAAACTAAAGAAAGAATGTTAGAAGGTATTAAAGCTAGAATGAAAGATATCAAGAAAGAAAGAAAGAAAGAAATTAAAGATAGAATGTTAGAAGGTATTAAAGCTAGAATGAAAGATATAAAGAAAGAAAGAAAGAAAGAAACTAAAGAAAGAATATTAGAAGGTATCAAAATTAGAATGAAAGATATCAAGAAAGAAAGAAAGAAATTAAAGATAGAATGTTAGAAGGTATTAAAGCTAGAATGAAAGATATCAAGAAAGAAAGGAAAAAAGAAACTAAAGATAGAATGTTAGAAGGTATTAAAGCTAGAATGAATGATATAAAGAAAGAAAGAAAGAAAGAAAGAAAGAAACTAAAGAAAGAATGTTAGAAGGTATTAAAATTATAATGAAAGATATCATGAAAGAAAGAAAGAAAGAAACTAAAGATAGAATGTTAGAAGGTATTAAAGCTAGAATGAAAGATATCAAGAAAGAAAGGAAAAAAGAAACTAAAGATAGAATGTTAGAAGGTATAAAAGCTAGAATGAAAGATATAAAGAAAGAAAGAAAGAAAGAAACTAAAGATACAATGTTAGAAGGTATTAAAGCTAGAATGAAAGATATCAAGAAAGAAGGAAAGAAAGAAACTAAAGATAGAATATTAGAAGGTATTAAAGCTAGAATGAAAGATATAACGAAAGAGAGAAAGAAAGAAACTAAAGATAGAATGTTAGAAGGTATTAATGCTAGAATGAAAGATATAAGGAAAGAAAGAAAGAAAGAAAGATACTAAAGATAGAATGTTAGAAGGTATTAAAGCTAGAATGAAAGATATCAAGAAAGAAAGGAAAAAAGAAACTCAAGATAGAATGCTAGAAGGTATTAAAGCTAGAATGAAAGATATGAAGAAAGAAAGAAAGAAAGAAAGAAACTAAAGAAAGAATGTTAGAAGTTATTAAAATTAGAATGAAAGGTATCATGAAAGAAAGAAAGAAAGAAAATAAAGATAGAATGTTAGAAGGTATTAAAGCTAGAATGAATGATATAAAGAAAGAAAGAAAGAAAGAAAGAATGAAACTAAAGAAAGAATGTTAGAAGGTATTAAAATTATAATGAAAGATATCATGAAAGAAAGAAAGAAAGAAACTAAAGATAGAATGTTAGAAGGTATTAAAGCTAGAATGAAAGATATAAAGAAAGAAAGAAAGAAACTAAAGATAGAATGTTAGAAGGTATTAAAGCTAGAATGAAAGATATCAAGAAAGAAGGAAAGAAAGAAAGTAAAGATAGAATATTAGAAGTTATTATAGCTAGAATGAAAGATATAAAGAAAGAAAGAAAGAAAGAAACTAAAGATAGAATGTTAGAAGGTATTAAAACTAGAATGAAAGATATCAAGAAAAATAAAGAAAGATACTAAAGATAGAATGTTAGAAGGTATTAAAGATTGAATGAAAGATATAAAGAAAGAAAGAAAGAAAGAAAGTAAAGATAGAATGTTAGATGGTATTAAAGCTAGAATGAAAGATATAAAGAAAGAAAGAAAGAAACTAAAGATAGAATGTTAAAAGGTATTGAAACTAGAAGGAAAGATATCAAGAAAGAAAGAAAGAAAGAAACTAAAGAAAGAATGTTAGAAGGTATTAAAGCTAGAATGAAAGATATAAAGAAAGAAAGAAAGAAACTAAAGAAAGAATGTTAGAAGGTATTAAAATTAGAATGAATGATATCAAGAAAGAAAGAAAGAAAGAAACTAAAGAGAGAATGTTAGAAGGTATTAAAGCTAGAATAAAAAATATAAAGAAAGAAAGAAACTAAGGATAGAATGTTAGAAGGTATTAAAGCTAGAATGAAAGATATCAAGAAAGAAAGAAAGTAAGAAACTAAAGATAGAATGTTAGAAGGTATTAAAGCTAGAATGAAAGATATAAAGAAAGAAAGAAAGAAAGAAACTAAAGAAAGAATGTTAGAAGGTATTAAAATTAGAATGAAAGATGTCATGAAAAAAAGAAAGAAACTAAAGAGAATGTTAGAAGGTATTAAAGCTAGAATGAAAGATATAAAGAAAGAAAGAAAGAAAGAAACTAAAGATAGAATGTTAGAAGGTATTAAAGCTAGAATGAAAGATATCAAGAAAGAAAGGAAAAAAGAAACTAAAGATAGAATGTTAGAAGGTATAAAAGCTAGAATGAAAGATATAAAGAAAGAAAGAAAGAAAGAAACTAAAGATACAATGTTAGAAGGTATTAAAGATAGAATGAAAGATATCAAGAAAGAAGGAAAGAAAGAAAGTAAAGATAGAATATTAGAAGGTATTAAAGCTAGAATGAAAGATATAAAGAAAGAAAGAAAGAAAGAAACTAAAGATAGAATGTTAGAAGGTATTAAAACTAGAATGAAAGATATCAAGAAAGAAAGAAGAAAGAAACTAAAGATAGAATATTAGCAGGTATGAAAACTAGAATGAAAGTTATCAAGAAAGAAAGAAAGAAACTGAAGATAGAATGTTAGAATGTATTAAAGCTAGAATGAAAGATATCAAGAAAGAAGGAAAGAAAGAAAGTAAAGATAGAATGTTAGAAGATATTATAGCTAGAATGAAAGATATAAAGAAAGAAAGAAAGAAAGAAACTAAAGATAGAATGTTAGAAGGTATTAAAGCTAGAATGAAAGATATCAAGAAAGAAGGAAAGAAAGAAAGTAAAGATAGAATGTTAGAAGATATTATAGCTAGAATGAAAGATATAAAGAAAGAAAGAAAGAAAGAAACTAAAGATAGAATGTTAGAAGGTATTAAAACTAAATTAAAGATATCAAGAAAAATAAAGAAAGATACTAAAGATAGAATGTTTGAATGTATTAAAGCTTGAATGAAAGATATAAAGAAAGAAAGAAAGAAACTAAAGATAGAATGTTAGATGGTATTAAAGCTAGAATGAAAGATATAAAGAAAGAAAGAAAGAAACTAAAGATAGAATGTTAAAAGGTATTGAAACTAGAAGGAAAGATATCAAGAAAGAAAGAAAGAAAGAAACTAAAGAAAGAATGTTAGAAGGTATTAAAGATAGAATGAAAGATATAAAGAAAGAAAGAAAGAAACTAAAGAAAGAATGTTAGAAGGTATTAAAATTAGAATGAATGATATCAAGAAAGAAAGAAAGAAAGAAACTAAAGAGAGAATGTTAGAAGGTATTAAAGCTAGAATAAAAAATATAAAGAAAGAAAGAAAGAAACTAAGGATAGAATGTTAGAAGGTATTAAAGCTAGAATGAAAGATATCAAGAAAGAAAGAAAGTAAGAAACTAAAGATAGAATGTTAGAAGGTATTAAAGCTAGAATGAAAGATATAAAGAAAGAAAGAAAGAAAGAAACTAAAGAAAGAATGTTAGAAGGTATTAAAATTAGAATGAAAGATGTCATGAAAAAAAGAAAGAAAGAAACTAAAGGGAATGTTAGAAGGTATTAAAGCTAGAATGAAAGATATCAAGAAAGAAAGGAAAAAAGAAACTAAAGATAGAATGTTAGAAGGTATAAAAGCTAGAATGAAAGATATAAAGAAAGAAAGAAAGAAAGAAACTAAAGATACAATGTTAGAAGGTATTAAAGATAGAATGAAAGATATCAAGAAAGAAGGAAAGAAAGAAAGTAAAGATAGAATATTAGAAGGTATTAAAGCTAGAATGAAAGATATAAAGAAAGAAAGAAAGAAACTAAAGATAGAATGTTAGAAGGTATTAAAACTAGAATGAAAGATATCAAGAAAGAAAGAAGAAAGAAACTAAAGATAGAATATTAGCAGGTATGAAAACTAGAATGAAAGTTATCAAGAAAGAAAGAAAGAAACTGAAGATAGAATGTTAGAATGTATTAAAGCTATAATGAAAGATATAAAGAAAGAAAGAAAGAAACTAAAGACAGAATGTTAGAAGGTATTGAAACTAGAAGGAGAGATATCAAGAAAGAAAGAAATAAACTAAAGATAGAATATTAGAAGGTATTAAAGCTAGAATGAAATATATAAAGAAAGAAAGAAAGAAAGAAACTAAAGAAAGAATTTTAGAAGGTATTAAAATTAGAATGAAAGAAATCAAGAAAAAAAGAAAGAAAGAAACTAAAGAAAGAATGTTAGAAGGTATTAAAATTAGAATGAAAGATATCAAGAAAGAAAGAAAGGAAGAAAGAAATTAAAGATAGAATGTTAGAAGGTATTAAAGCTAGAATGAAAGATATCAAGAAAGAAAGAAAGAAAGAAATTAAAGATAGAATGTTAGAAGGTATTAAAGCTAGAATGAAAGATATAAAGAAAGAAAGAAAGAAAGAAAGAAAGAAACTAAAGAAAGAATCTTAGAAGGTATCAAAATTAGAATGAAAGATATCAAGAAAGAAAGAAAGAAACTAAAGATAGAATGTTAGACGGTATTAAAGCTAGAATGAAAGATATCAAGAAAGAAAGGAAAAAAGAAACTAAAGATAGAATGTTAGAAGGTATTAAAGCTAGAATGAAAGATATAAAGAAAGAAAGAAAGAAATAAACTAAAGATAGAATATTAGAAGGTATTAAAGCTAGAATGAAATATATAAAGAAAGAAAGAAAGAAAGAAACTAAAGAAAGAATGTTAGAAGGTATTAATATTAGAATGAAAGATATCAAGAAAGAAAGAAAGGAAGAAAGAAACTAAAGATAGAATGTTAGAAGGTATTAAAGCTGGAATGAAAGATATAAAGAAAGAAAGAAAGAATCTAAAGAAAGAATGTTAGAAGGTATTAAAATTAGAATGAAAGATATCAAGAAAGAAAGAAAGAAAGAAACTAAAGATAGAATGTTAGAAGGTATTAAAGCAAGAATGAAAGATATAAAGAAAGAAAGAAAGAAAGAAACTAAAGATAGAATGTTAGAAGGTATTAAAGCTAGAATGAAAGATATCAAGAAAGAAAGGAAAAAAGAAACTAAAGATAGAATGTTAGAAGGTATTAAAGCTAGAATGAAAGATATCAAGAAAGAAAGAAAGAAAGAAACTACAGATAGAATATTAGAAGGTATTAAAGCTAGAATGAAATATAAAAAGAAAGAAAGAAAGAAAGAAACTAAACAAAGAATTTTAGAAGGTATTAAAATTAGAATGAAAGATATCAAGAAAGAAAGAACGAAAGAAACTAAAGCTAGAATGTTAGAAGGTATTAAAGCTAGAATGAAAGATATCAAGAAAGAGAGAGAGAAAGAAAGAAACTAAAGAAAGAATGTTAGAAGGTATTAAAATTAGAATGAAAGATATCAAGAAAGAAAGAAAGAAACTAAAGATAGAATGTTTGAAGGTATTAAAGCTAGAATGAAAGATATAAGTAAAGAAAGAAAGAAAGAAAGAAACTAAAGATAGAATGTTAGAAGGTATTAAAGCTAGAATGAAAGATATCAAGAAAGAAAGGAAAAAAGAAACTCAAGATGGAATGTTAGAAGGTATTAAAGCTAGAATGAAAGATATGAAGAAAGAAAGAAAGAAAGAAACTAAAGAAAGAATGTTAGAAGTTATTAAAATTAGAATGAAAGATATCATGAAAGAAAGAAAGAAAGAAAATAAAGATAGAATGTTAGAAGGTATTAAAGCTAGAATGAAAGATATCAAGAAAGAAAGGAAAAAAGAAACTCAAGATAGAATGTTAGAAGGTATTAAAGCTAGAATGAAAGATATGAAGAAAGAAAGAAAGAAAGAAAGAAACTAAAGAAAGAATATTAGAAGGTATCAAAATTAGAATGAAAGATATCAAGAAAGAAAGAAAGAAACTAAAGATAGAATGTTAGAAGGTATTAAAGCTAGAATGAAAGATATCAAGAAAGAAAGGAAAAAAGAAACTAAAGATAGAATGTTAGAAGGTATTAAAGCTAGAATGAAAGATATAAAGAAAGAAAGAAAGAAAGAAAGAAAGAAAGAAACTAAAGATAGAATGTTAGAAGGTATTAAAGCTAGAATTAAAGATATCAAGAAAGAAAGGAAAAAAAACTAAAGATAGAATGTTAGTAGGTATTATAGCTAGAATGAAAGATATAAAGAAAGAAAGAAAGAAAGAAACTAAAGATAGAATGTTAGAAGGTATTAAAACTAGAATGAAAGATATCATGAAAAATAAAGATACTAAAGATAGAATGTTAGAAGGTATTAAAGCTTGAATGAAAGATATAAAGAAAGAAAGAAAGAAACTAAAGATAGAATGTTAGATGGTATTAAAGCTAGAATGAAAGATATAAAGAAAGAAAGAAGGAAACTAAAGATAGAATGTTAGAAGGTATTGAAACTAGAAGGAAAGATATCAAGAAAGAAAGAAAAAAAGAAACTAAAGATAGAATATTAGAGGATATTAAAGCTAGAATGAAAGATATAAAGGAAGAAAGAAAGAACGTAAAGAAAGAATGTTAGAAGGTATTAAAATTAGAATGAAAGATATCAAGAAAGAAAGAAAGAAAGAAACTAAAGATAGAATGTTAGAAGGTATTAAAGCTAGAATAAAAAATATAAAGAAAGAAAGAAAGAAACTAAGGATAGAATGTTAGAAGGTATTAAAGCTAGAATGAAAGATATCAAGAAAGAAAGAAAGTAAGAAACTAAAGATAGAATGTTAGAAGGTATTAAAGCTAGAATGAAATGTATACAGAAAGAAAGAAAGAAAGAAACTAAAGAAAGAATGTTAGAAGGTATTAAAATTAGAATGAAAGATGTCATGAAAAAAAGAAAGAAAGAAACTAAAGAGAATGTTAGAAGGTATTAAAGCTAGAATGAAAGATATAAAGAAAGAAAGAAAGAAAGAAACTAAAGATAGAATGTTAGAAGGTATTAAAGCTAGAATGAAAGATATCAAGAAAGAAAGGAAAAAAGAAACTAAAGATAGAATGTTAGAAGGTATTAAAATTAGAATGAAAGATGTAATGAAAAAAAGAAAGAAAGAAACTAAAGAGAATGTTAGAAGGTATTAAAGCTAGAATGAAAGATTTAAAGAAAGAAAGAAAGAAAGAAAGAAACTAAAGATAGAATGTTAGAAGGTATTAAAGCTAGAATGAAAGATATCAAGAAAGAAAGGAAAAAAGAAACTAAAGATAGAATGTTAGAAGGTATAAAAGCTAGAATGAAAGATATAAAGAAAGAAAGAAAGAAAGAAACTAAAGATACAATGTTAGAAGGTATTAAAGCTAGAATGAAAGATATCAAGAAAGAAGGAAAGAAAGAAAGTAAAGATAGAATATTAGAAGGTATTAAAGCTAGAATGAAAGATATAAAGAAAGAGAGAAAGAAAGAAACTAAAGATAGAATGTTAGAAGGTATTAATGCTAGAATGAAAGATATAAGGAAAGAAAGAAAGAAAGAAAGAAACTAAAGATAGAATGTTAGAAGGTATTAAAGCTAGAATGAAAGATATCAAGAAAGAAAGGAAAAAAGAAACTCAAGATAGAATGCTAGAAGGTATTAAAGCTAGAATGAAAGATATGAAGAAAGAAAGAAAGAAAGAAAGAAACTAAAGAAAGAATGTTAGAAGTTATTAAAATTAGAATGAAAGGTATCATGAAAGAAAGAAAGAAAGAAAATAAAGATAGAATGTTAGAAGGTATTAAAGCTAGAATGAATGATATAAAGAAAGAAAGAAAGAAAGAAAGAAAGAAACTAAAGAAAGAATGTTAGAAGGTATTAAAATTATAATGAAAGATATCATGAAAGAAAGAAAGAAAGAAACTAAAGATAGAATGTTAGAAGGTATTAAAGCTAGAATGAAAGATATAAAGAAAGAAAGAAAGAAACTAAAGATAGAATGTTAGAAGGTATTAAAGCTAGAATGAAAGATATCAAGAAAGAAAGGAAAAAAAAACTAAAGATAGAATGTTGGAAGGTATAAAAGCTAGAATGAAAGATATAAAGAAAGAAAGAAAGAAACTAAAGATAGAATGTTAGAAGGTATTAAAGCTAGAATGAAAGATATCAAGAAAGAAGGAAAGAAAGAAAGTAAAGATAGAATATTATAAGTTATTATAGCTAGAATGAAAGATATAAAGAAAGAAAGAAAGAAAGAAACTAAAGATAGAATGTTAGAAGGTATTAAAACTAGAATGAAAGATATCAAGAAAAATAAAGAAAGATACTAAAGATAGAATGTTAGAAGGTATTAAAGCTTGAATGAAAGATATAAAGAAAGAAAGAAAGAAAGAAAGTAAAGATAGAATGTTAGATGGTATTAAAGCTAGAATGAAAGATATAAAGAAAGAAAGAAAGAAACTAAAGATAGAATGTTAAAAGGTATTGAAATTAGAAGGAAAGATATCAAGAAAGAAAGAAAGAAAGAAACTAAAGAAAGAATGTTAGAAGGTATTAAAGCTAGAATGAAAGATATAAAGAAAGAAAGAAAGAAACTAAAGAAAGAATGTTAGAAGGTATTAAAATTAGAATGAATGATATCAAGAAAGAAAGAAAGAAAGAAACTAAAGAGAGAATGTTAGAAGGTATTAAAGCTAGAATAAAAAATATAAAGAAAGAAAGAAAGAAACTAAGGATAGAATGTTAGAAGGTATTAAAGCTAGAATGAAAGATATCAAGAAAGAAAGAAAGTAAGAAACTAAAGATAGAATGTTAGAAGGTATTAAAGCTAGAATGAAAGATATAAAGAAAGAAAGAAAGAAAGAAACTAAAGAAAGAATGTTAGAAGGTATTAAAATTAGAATGAAAGATGTCATGAAAAAAAGAAAGAAAGAAACTAAAGAGAATGTTAGAAGGTATTAAAGCTAGAATGAAAGATATAAAGAAAGAAAGAAAGAAAGAAACTAAAGATAGAATGTTAGAAGGTATTAAAGCTAGAATGAAAGATATCAAGAAAGAAAGGAAAAAAGAAACTAAAGATAGAATGTTAGAAGGTATAAAAGCTAGAATGAAAGATATAAAGAAAGAAAGAAAGAAAGAAACTAAAGATACAATGTTAGAAGGTATTAAAGATAGAATGAAAGATATCAAGAAAGAAGGAAAGAAAGAAAGTAAAGATAGAATATTAGAAGGTATTAAAGCTAGAATGAAAGATATAAAGAAAGAAAGAAAGAAAGAAACTAAAGATAGAATGTTAGAAGGTATTAAAACTAGAATGAAAGATATCAAGAAAGAAAGAAGAAAGAAACTAAAGATAGAATATTAGCAGGTATGAAAACTAGAATGAAAGTTATCAAGAAAGAAAGAAAGAAACTGAAGATAGAATGTTAGAATGTATTAAAGCTATAATGAAAGATATAAAGAAAGAAAGAAAGAAAGTAAAGACAGAATGTTAGAAGGTATTGAAACTAGAAGGAGAGATATCAAGAAAGAAAGAAATAAACTAAAGATAGAATTTTAGAAGGTATTAAAGCTAGAATGAAATATATAAAGAAAGAAAGAAAGAAAGAAACTAAAGAAAGAATTTTAGAAGGTATTAAAATTAGAATGAAAGAAATCAAGAAAAAAAGAAAGAAAGAAACTAAAGAAAGAATGTTAGAAGGTATTAAAATTAGAATGAAAGATATCAAGAAAGAAAGAAAGGAAGAAAGAAATTAAAGATAGAATGTTAGAAGGTATTAAAGCTAGAATGAAAGATATCAAGAAAGAAAGAAAGAAAGAAATTAAAGATAGAATGTTAGAAGGTATTAAAGCTAGAATGAAAGATATCAAGAAAGAAAGAAAGAAAGAAAGAAACTAAAGAAAGAATCTTAGAAGGTATCAAAATTAGAATGAAAGATATCAAGAAAGAAAGAAAGAAACTAAAGATAGAATGTTAGAAGGTATTAAAGCTAGAATGAAAGATATCAAGAAAGAAAGGAAAAAAGAAACTAAAGATAGAATGTTAGAAGGTATTAAAGCTAGAATGAAAGATATAAAGAAAGAAAGAAAGAAATAAACTAAAGATAGAATATTAGAAGGTATTAAAGCTAGAATGAAATATATAAAGAAAGAAAGAAAGAAAGAAACTAAAGAAAGAATGTTAGAAGGTATTAAAATTAGAATGAAAGATATCAAGAAAGAAAGAAAGGAAGAAAAAAACTAAAGATAGAATGTTAGAAGGTATTAAAGCTAGAATGAAAGATATAAAGAAAGAAAGAAAGAAAAAATTAAAGATAGAATGTTAGAAGATATTAAAGCTAGAATGCAATATATAAAGAAAGAAAGAAAGAAAGAAAGAAACTAAAGAAAGTATGTTAGAAGGTATTAAAATTACAATGAAAGATATGAAGAAAGAAAGAAACTAAAGATAGAATGTTCGAAGGTATTAAAGCTAGAATGAAAGATATAAAGAAAGAAAGAAAGAATCTAAAGAAAGAATGTTAGAAGGTATTAAAATTAGAATGAAAGATATCAAGAAAGAAAGAAAGAAACTAAAGATAGAATGTTAGATGGTATTAAAGCTAGAATGAAAGATATAAGGAAAGAAAGAAAGAAACTAAAGATAGAATGTTAGATGGTATTAAAGCTAGAATGAAAGAGATCAAGAAAGAAAGGAAAAAAGAAACTCAAGATAGAATGTTAGAAGGTATTAAAGCTAGAATGAAAGATATGAAGAAAGAAAGAAAGAAAGAAAGTAACTAAAGAAAGAATGTTAGAAGTTATTAAAATTAGAATGAAAGATATCATGAAAGAAAGAAAGAAAGAAAATAAGGATAGAATGTTAGAAGGTATTAAAGCTAGAATGAAAGATATAAAGAAAGAAAGAAAGAAAGAAACTAAAGAAAGAATGTTAGAAGGTATTAAAATTAGAATGAAAGATATAAAGAAAGAAAGAAAGAAAGAAACTAAAGAAAGAATTTTAGAAGGTATTTAAATTAGAATGAAAGAAATCAAGAAAAAAAGAAAGAAAGAAACTAAAGAAAGAATGTTAGAAGGTATTAAAGCTAGAATGAAAGATATCAAGAAAGAAAGAAAGAAAGAAATTAAAGATAGAATGTTAGAAGGTATTAAAGCTAGAATGAAAGATATAAAGAAAGAAAGAAAGAAAGAAACTAAAGAAAGAATATTAGAAGGTATCAAAATTAGAATGAAAGATATCAAGAAAGAAAGAAAGAAATTAAAGATAGAATGTTAGAAGGTATTAAAGCTAGAATGAAAGATATCAAGAAAGAAAGGAAAAAAGAAACTAAAGATAGAATGTTAGAAGGTATTAAAGCTAGAATGAATGATATAAAGAAAGAAAGAAAGAAAGAAAGAAAGAAACTAAAGAAAGAATGTTAGAAGGTATTAAAATTATAATGAAAGATATCATGAAAGAAAGAAAGAAAGAAACTAAAGATAGAATGTTAGAAGGTATTAAAGCTAGAATGAAAGATATCAAGAAAGAAAGGAAAAAAGAAACTAAAGATAGAATGTTAGAAGGTATAAAAGCTAGAATGAAAGATATAAAGAAAGAAAGAAAGAAAGAAACTAAAGATACAATGTTAGAAGGTATTAAAGCTAGAATGAAAGATATCAAGAAAGAAGGAAAGAAAGAAACTAAAGATAGAATATTAGAAGGTATTAAAGCTAGAATGAAAGATATAACGAAAGAGAGAAAGAAAGAAACTAAAGATAGAATGTTAGAAGGTATTAATGCTAGAATGAAAGATATAAGGAAAGAAAGAAAGAAAGAAAGAAACTAAAGATAGAATGTTAGAAGGTATTAAAGCTAGAATGAAAGATATCAAGAAAGAAAGGAAAAAAGAAACTCAAGATAGAATGCTAGAAGGTATTAAAGCTAGAATGAAAGATATGAAGAAAGAAAGAAAGAAAGAAAGAAACTAAAGAAAGAATGTTAGAAGTTATTAAAATTAGAATGAAAGGTATCATGAAAGAAAGAAAGAAAGAAAATAAAGATAGAATGTTAGAAGGTATTAAAGCTAGAATGAATGATATAAAGAAAGAAAGAAAGAAAGAAAGAAAGAAACTAAAGAAAGAATGTTAGAAGGTATTAAAATTATAATGAAAGATATCATGAAAGAAAGAAAGAAAGAAACTAAAGATAGAATGTTAGAAGGTATTAAAGCTAGAATGAAAGATATAAAGAAAGAAAGAAAGAAACTAAAGATAGAATGTTAGAAGGTATTAAAGCTAGAATGAAAGATATCAAGAAAGAAGGAAAGAAAGAAAGTAAAGATAGAATATTAGAAGTTATTATAGCTAGAATGAAAGATATAAAGAAAGAAAGAAAGAAAGAAACTAAAGATAGAATGTTAGAAGGTATTAAAACTAGAATGAAAGATATCAAGAAAAATAAAGAAAGATACTAAAGATAGAATGTTAGAAGGTATTAAAGATTGAATGAAAGATATAAAGAAAGAAAGAAAGAAAGAAAGTAAAGATAGAATGTTAGATGGTATTAAAGCTAGAATGAAAGATATAAAGAAAGAAAGAAAGAAACTAAAGATAGAATGTTAAAAGGTATTGAAACTAGAAGGAAAGATATCAAGAAAGAAAGAAAGAAAGAAACTAAAGAAAGAATGTTAGAAGGTATTAAAGCTAGAATGAAAGATATAAAGAAAGAAAGAAAGAAACTAAAGAAAGAATGTTAGAAGGTATTAAAATTAGAATGAATGATATCAAGAAAGAAAGAAAGAAAGAAACTAAAGAGAGAATGTTAGAAGGTATTAAAGCTAGAATAAAAAATATAAAGAAAGAAAGAAACTAAGGATAGAATGTTAGAAGGTATTAAAGCTAGAATGAAAGATATCAAGAAAGAAAGAAAGTAAGAAACTAAAGATAGAATGTTAGAAGGTATTAAAGCTAGAATGAAAGATATAAAGAAAGAAAGAAAGAAAGAAACTAAAGAAAGAATGTTAGAAGGTATTAAAATTAGAATGAAAGATGTCATGAAAAAAAGAAAGAAAGAAACTAAAGAGAATGTTAGAAGGTATTAAAGCTAGAATGAAAGATATAAAGAAAGAAAGAAAGAAAGAAACTAAAGATAGAATGTTAGAAGGTATTAAAGCTAGAATGAAAGATATCAAGAAAGAAAGGAAAAAAGAAACTAAAGATAGAATGTTAGAAGGTATAAAAGCTAGAATGAAAGATATAAAGAAAGAAAGAAAGAAAGAAACTAAAGATACAATGTTAGAAGGTATTAAAGATAGAATGAAAGATATCAAGAAAGAAGGAAAGAAAGAAAGTAAAGATAGAATATTAGAAGGTATTAAAGCTAGAATGAAAGATATAAAGAAAGAAAGAAAGAAAGAAACTAAAGATAGAATGTTAGAAGGTATTAAAACTAGAATGAAAGATATCAAGAAAGAAAGAAGAAAGAAACTAAAGATAGAATATTAGCAGGTATGAAAACTAGAATGAAAGTTATCAAGAAAGAAAGAAAGAAACTGAAGATAGAATGTTAGAATGTATTAAAGCTATAATGAAAGATATAAAGAAAGAAAGAAAGAAAGTAAAGACAGAATGTTAGAAGGTATTGAAACTAGAAGGAGAGATATCAAGAAAGAAAGAAATAAACTAAAGATAGAATTTTAGAAGGTATTAAAGCTAGAATGAAATATATAAAGAAAGAAAGAAAGAAAGAAACTAAAGAAAGAATTTTAGAAGGTATTAAAATTAGAATGAAAGAAATCAAGAAAAAAAGAAAGAAAGAAACTAAAGAAAGAATGTTAGAAGGTATTAAAATTAGAATGAAAGATATCAAGAAAGAAAGAAAGGAAGAAAGAAATTAAAGATAGAATGTTAGAAGGTATTAAAGCTAGAATGAAAGATATCAAGAAAGAAAGAAAGAAAGAAATTAAAGATAGAATGTTAGAAGGTATTAAAGCTAGAATGAAAGATATAAAGAAAGAAAGAAAGAAAGAAAGAAACTAAAGAAAGAATCTTAGAAGGTATCAAAATTAGAATGAAAGATATCAAGAAAGAAAGAAAGAAACTAAAGATAGAATGTTAGAAGGTATTAAAGCTAGAATGAAAGATATCAAGAAAGAAAGGAAAAAAGAAACTAAAGATAGAATGTTAGAAGGTATTAAAGCTAGAATGAAAGATATAAAGAAAGAAATAAATAAATAAACTAAAGATAGAATATTAGAAGGTATTAAAGCTAGAATGAAATATATAAAGAAAGAAAGAAAGAAAGAAACTAAAGAAAGAATGTTAGAAGGTATTAAAATTAGAATGAAAGATATCAAGAAAGAAAGAAAGGAAGAAAAAAACTAAAGATAGAATGTTAGAAGGTATTAAAGCTAGAATGAAAGATATAAAGAAAGAAAGAAAGAAAAAATTAAAGATAGAATGTTAGAAGATATTAAAGCTAGAATGCAATATATAAAGAAAGAAAGAAAGAAAGAAAGAAACTAAAGAAAGTATGTTAGAAGGTATTAAAATTACAATGAAAGATATGAAGAAAGAAAGAAAGAAACTAAAGATAGAATGTTCGAAGGTATTAAAGCTAGAATGAAAGATATAAAGAAAGAAAGAAAGAATCTAAAGAAAGAATGTTAGAAGGTATTAAAATTAGAATGAAAGATATCAAGAAAGAAAGAAAGAAACTAAAGATAGAATGTTAGATGGTATTAAAGCTAGAATGAAAGATATAAGGAAAGAAAGAAAGAAAGAAAGAAACTAAAGATAGAATGTTAGAAGGTATTAAAGCTAGAATGAAAGATATCAAGAAAGAAAGGAAAAAAGAAACTCAAGATAGAATGTTAGAAGGTATTAAAGCTAGAATGAAAGATATGAAGAAAGAAAGAAAGAAAGAAACTAAAGAAAGAATGTTAGAAGTTATTAAAATTAGAATGAAGGATATCATGAAAGAAAGAAAGAAAGAAAATAAAGATAGAATGTTAGAAGGTATTAAAGCTAGAATGAAAGATATCAGGAAAGAAAGGAAAAAAGAAACTCAAGATAGAATGTTAGAAGGTATTAAAGCTAGAATGAAAGATATGAAGAAAGAAAGAAAGAAAGAAAGAAACTAAAGATAGAATGTTAAAAGGTATTGAAACTAGAAGGAAAGATATCAAGAAAGAAAGAAAGAAAGAAACTAAAGAAAGAATGTTAGAAGGTATTAAAGCTAGAATGAAAGATATAAAGAAAGAAAGAAAGAAACTAAAGAAAGAATGTTAGAAGGTATTAAAGCTAGAATAAAAAATATAAAGAAAGAAAGAAAGAAACTAAGGATAGAATGTTAGAAGGTATTAAAGCTAGAATGAAAGATATCAAGAAAGAAAGAAAGTAAGAAACTAAAGATAGAATGTTAGAAGGTATTAAAGCTAGAATGAAAGATATAAAGAAAGAAAGAAAGAAAGAAAGAAACTAAAGAAAGAATGTTAGAAGGTATTAAAATTAGAATGAAAGATGTCATGAAAAAAAGAAAGAAAGAAACTAAAGAGAATGTTAGAAGGTATTAAAGCTAGAATGAAAGATATAAAGAAAGAAAGAAAAAAAGAATCTAAAGATAGAATGTTAGAAGGTATTAAAGCTAGAATGAAAGATATCAAGAAAGAAACAAAAAAAGAAACTAAAGATACAATGTTAGAAGGTATTAAAGATAGAATGAAAGATATCAAGAAAGAAGGAAAGAAAGAAAGTAAAGATAGAATATTAGAAGGTATTAAAGCTAGAATGAAAGATATAAAGAAAGAAAGAAAGAAGGAAACTAATGATAGAATGTTAGAAGGTATTAAAACTAGAATGAAAGATATCAAGAAAGAAAGAAGAAAGAAACTAAAGATAGAATATTAGCAGGTATGAAAACTAGAATGAAAGTTATCAAGAAAGAAAGAAAGAAACTGAAGATAGAATGTTAGAATGTATTAAAGCTATAATGAAAGATATAAAGAAACAAAGAAAGAAACTAAAGACAGAATGTTAGAAGGTATTGAAACTAGAAGGAGAGATATCAAGAAAGAAAGGAAAAAAGAAACTAAAGATAGAATATTAGAAGGTATTAAAGCTAGAATGAAATATATAAAGAAAGAAAGAAAGAAAGAAACTAAAGAAAGAATCTTAGAAGGTATCAAAATTAGAATGAAAGATATCAAGAAAGAAAGAAAGAAACTAAAGATAGAATGTTAGAAGGTATTAAAGCTAGAATGAAAGATATCAAGAAAGAAAGGAAAAAGAATCTAAAGATAGAATGTTAGAAGGTATTAAAGCTAGAATGAAAGATATAAAGAAAGAAAGAAAGAAATAAACTAAAGATAGAATATTAGAATGTATTAAAGCTAGAATCAAATATATAAAGAAAGAAAGAAAGAAAGAAACTAAAGAAAGAATGTTAGAAGGTATTAAAATTAGAATGAAAGATATCAAGAAAGAAAGAAAGGAAGAAAGAAACTAAAGATAGAATGTTAGAAGGTATTAAAGCTAGAATGAAAGATATAAAGAAAGAAAGAAAGAAAGAAATTAAAGATAGAATGTTAGAAGATATTAAAGCTAGAATGCAATATATAAAGAAAGAAAGAAAGAAAGAAAGAAAGAAAGAAAGAAAGAAAGAAAGAAAGAAAGAAAGAAAGAAACTAAAGAAAGTATGTTAGAAGGTATTTAAATTACAATGAAAGATATGAAGAAAGAAAGAAAGAAATTAAAGATAGAATGTTCGAAGGTATTAAAGCTAGAATGAAAGATATAAAGAAAGAAAGAAAGAAACTAAAGAAAGAATGTTAGAAGGTATTAAAATTAGAATGAAAGATATCAAGAAAGAAAGAAAGAAACTAAAGATAGAATGTTAGAAGGTATTAAAGCAAGAATGAAAGATATAAAGAAAGAAAGAAAGAAAGAAACTAAAGATAGAATGTTAGAAGGTATTAAAGCTAGAATGAAAGATATCAAGAAAGAAAGGAAAAAAGAAACTAAAGATAGAATGTTAGAAGGTATTAAAGCTAGAATGAAAGATATCAAGAAAGAAAGAAAGAAAGAAACTACAGATAGAATATTAGAAGGTATTAAAGCTAGAATGAAATATAAAAAGAAAGAAAGAAAGAAAGAAACTAAAGAAAGAATTTTAGAAGGTATTAAAATTAGAATGAAAGATATCAAGAAAGAAAGAACAAAAGAAACTAAAGCTAGAATGTTAGAAGGTATTAAAGCTAGAATGAAAGATATCAAGAAAGAGAGAGAGAAAGAAAGAAACTGAAGAAAGAATGTTAGAAGGTATTAAAATTAGAATGAAAGATATCAAGAAAGAAAGAAAGAAACTAAAGATAGAATGTTAGAAGGTATTAAAGCTAGAATGAAAGATATAAGGAAAGAAAGAAAGAAAGAAAGAAACTAAAGATAGAATGTTAGAAGGTATTAAAGCTAGAATGAAAGATATCAAGAAAGAAAGGAAAAAAGAAACTCAAGATAGAATGTTAGAAGGTATTAAAGCTAGAATGAAAGATATGAAGAAAGAAAGAAAGAAAGAAAGAAAGAAACTAAAGAAAGAATGTTAGAAGTTATTAAAATTAGAATGAAAGATATCATGAAAGAAAGAAAGAAAGAAAATAAAGATAGAATGTTAGAAGGTATTAAAGCTAGAATGAAAGATATAAAGAAAGAAAGAAAGAAAGAAAGAAACTAAAGAAAGAATGTTAGAAGGTATTAAAATTAGAATGAAAGATATCATGAAAGAAAGAAAGAAAGAAACTAAAGATAGAATGTTAGAAGGTATTAAAGCTAGAATGAAAGATATAAAAAAAAAGAAAGAAAGAAACTAAAGATAGAATGTTAGAATGTATTAAAGCTAGAATGAAAGATATCAAGAAAGAAAGGAAAAAAGAAACTAAAGATAGAATGTTAGAAGGTATAAAAGCTAGTATGAAAGATATAAAGAAAGAAAGAAAGAAAGAAACTAAAGATAGAATGTTAGAAGGTATTAAAGCTAGAATTAAAGATATAAAGAAAGAATGAAAGAAAGAAAGAAAGAAAGAAACTAAAGATAGAATGTTAGAAGGTATTAAAGCTAGAATGAAAGATATCAAGAAGGAAAGGAAAAAAGAAACTAAAGATAGAATGTTAGAAGGTATTAAAGCTAGAATGAAAGATATCAAGAAAGAAAGGAAAAAAGAAACTAAAGATAGAATGTTAGAAGGTATTATAGCTAGAATGAAAGATATAAAGAAAGAAAGAAAGAAAGAAACTAAAGATAGAATGTTAGAAGGTATTAAAACTAGAATGAAAGATATCAAGAAAAATAAAGAAAGATACTAAAGATAGAATGTTAGAAGGTATTAAAGCTTGAATGAAAGATATAAAGAAAGAAAGAAAGAAACTAAAGATAGAATGTTAGATGGTATTAAAGCTAGAATGAAAGATATAAAGAAAGAAAGAAGGAAACTAAAGATAGAATGTTAAAAGGTATTGAAACTAGAACGAAAGATATCAAGAAAGTAAGAAAAAAAGAAACTAAAGATAGAATATTAGAAGGTATTAAAGCTAGAATGAAAGATATAAAGAAAGAAAGAAAGAAACTAAAGAAAGAATGTTAGAAGGTATTAATATTAGAATGAAAGATATCAAGAAAGAAAGAAAGAAAGAAACTAAAGATAGAATGTTAGAAGGTATTAAAGCTAGAATAAAAAATATAAAGAAAGAAAGAAAGAAACTAAGGATAGAATGTTAGAAGGTATTAAAGCTAGAATGAAAGATATCAAGAAAGAAAGAAAGAAAGAAAGAAACTAAAGATAGAATGTTAGAAGGTATTAAAGCTAGAATGAAAGATATCAAGAAAGAAAGGAAAAAAGAAACTAAAGATAGAATGTTAGAAGGTATAAAAGCTAGAATGAAAGATATAAAGAAAGAAAGAAAGAAACTAAAGATACAATGTTAGAAGGTATTAAAGCTAGAATGAAAGATATCAAGAAAGAAGGAAAGAAAGAAAGTAAAGATAGAATATTAGAAGGTATTAAAGCTAGAATGAAAGATATAAAGAAAGAAAGAAAGAAAGAAACTAAAGATAGAATGTTAGAGGGTATTAAAACTAGACTGAAAGATATCAAGAAAGAAAGACGGAAAGAAACTAAAGATAGAATATTAGCAGGTATGAAAACTAGAATGAAAGTTATCAAGAAAGAAAGAAAGAAACTGAATATAGAATGTTAGAATGTATTAAAGCTATAATGAAAGATATAAAGAAAGAAAGAAAGAAACTAAAGACAGAATGTTATAAGGTATTGAAACTAGAAGGAGAGATATCAAGAAAGAAAGAAAGAAACTAAAGAAAGAATATTAGAAGGTATTAAAGCTAGAATGAAATATATAAAGAAAGAAAGAAAGAAAGAAACTAAAGAAAGAATTTTAGAAGGTATTTAAATTAGAATGAAAGAAATCAAGAAAAAAAGAAAGAAAGAAACTAAAGAAAGAATGTTAGAAGGTATTAAAATTAGAATGAAAGATATCAAGAAAGAAAGAAAGGAAGAAAGAAACTAAAGATAGAATGTTAGAAGGTATTAAAGCTGGAATGAAAGATATCAAGAAAGAAAGAAAGAAAGAAATTAAAGATAGAATGTTAGAAGTTATTAAAGCTAGAATGAAAGATATAAAGAAAGAAAGAAAGAAAGAAACTAAAGAAAGAATCTTAGAAGGTATCAAAATTAGAATGAAAGATATCAAGAAAGAAAGAAAGAAACTAAAGATAGAATGTTAGAAGGTATTAAAGCTAGAATGAAAGATATCAAGAAAGAAAGGAAAAAAGAAACTAAAGATAGAATGTTAGAAGGTATTAAAGCTAGAATGAAAGATATAAAGAAAGAAAGAAAGAAATAAACTAAAGATAGAATATTAGAAGGTATTAAAGCTAGAATGAAAGATATAAAGAAAGAAAGGAAAAAAGAAACTAAAGGTAGAATGTTAGAAGGTATTATAGCTAGAATGAAAGATATAAAGAAAGAAAGAAAGAAAGAAACTAAAGATAGAATGTTCGAAGGTATTAAAGCTAGAATGAAAGATATAAAGAAAGAAAGAAAGAATCTAAAGAAAGAATGTTAGAAGGTATTAAAATTAGAATGAAAGATATCAAGAAAGAAAGAAAGAAACTAAAGATAGAATGTTATAAGGTATTAAAGCTAGAATGAAAGATATAAGGAAAGAAAGAAAGAAAGAAAGAAACTAAAGATAGAATGTTAGAAGGTATTAAAGCTAGAATGAAAGATATCAAGAAGGAAAGGAAAAAAGAAACTAAAGATAGAATGTTAGAAGGTATTAAAGCTAGAATGAAAGATATCAAGAAAGAAAGGAAAAAAGAAACTAAAGGTAGAATGTTAGAAGGTATTATAGCTAGAATGAAAGATATAAAGAAAGAAAGAAAGAAAGAAACTAAAGAAAGAATGTTAGAAGTTATTAAAATTAGAATGAAAGATATCATGAAAGAAAGAAAGAAAGAAAATAAAGATAGAATGTTAGAAGGTATTAAAGCTAGAATGAAAGATATAAAGAAAGAAAGAAAGAATCTAAAGAAAGAATGTTAGAAGGTATTAAAATTAGAATGAAAGATATCAAGAAAGAAAGAAAGAAACTAAAGATAGAATGTTATAAGGTATTAAAGCTAGAATGAAAGATATAAGGAAAGAAAGAAAGAAAGAAAGAAACTAAAGATAGAATGTTAGAAGGTATTAAAGCTAGAATGAAAGATATCAAGAAAGAAAGGAAAAAAGAAACTCAAGATAGAATGTTAGAAGGTATTAAAGCTAGAATGAAAGATATGAAGAAAGAAAGAAAGAAAGAAACTAAAGAAAGAATGTTAGAAGTTATTAAAATTAGAATGAAAGATATCATGAAAGAAAGAAAGAAAGAAAATAAAGATAGAATGTTAGAAGGTATTAAAGCTAGAATGAAAGATATCAAGAAAGAAAGGAAAAAAGAAACTCAAGATAGAATGTTAGAAGGTATTAAAGCTAGAATGAAAGATATGAAGAAAGAAAGAAAGAAAGAAAGAAACTAAAGATAGAATGTTAAAAGGTATTGAAACTAGAAAGAAAGATATCAAGAAAGAAAGAAAGAAAGAAACTAAAGAAAGAATGTTAGAAGGTATTAAAGCTAGAATGAAAGATATAAAGAAAGAAAGAAAGAAACTAAAGAAAGAATGTTAGAAGGTATTAAAGCTAGAATAAAAAATATAAAGAAAGAAAGAAAGAAACTAAGGATAGAATGTTAGAAGGTATTAAAGCTAGAATGAAAGATATCAAGAAAGAAAGAAAGTAAGAAACTAAAGATAGAATGTTAGAAGGTATTAAAGCTAGAATGAAAGATATAAAGAAAGAAAGAAAGAAAGAAAGAAACTAAAGAAAGAATGTTAGAAGGTATTAAAATTAGAATGAAAGATGTCATGAAAAAAAGAAAGAAAGAAACTAAAGAGAATGTTAGAAGGTATTAAAGCTAGAATGAAAGATATAAAGAAAGAAAGAAAAAAAGAAACTAAAGATAGAATGTTAGAAGGTATTAAAGCTAGAATGAAAGATATCAAGAAAGAAACAAAAAAAGAAACTAAAGATAAAATGTTAGAAGGTATTAAAGATAGAATGAAAGATATCAAGAAAGAAGGAAAGAAAGAAAGTAAAGATAGAATATTAGAAGGTATTAAAGCTAGAATGAAAGATATAAAGAAAGAAAGAAAGAAGGAAACTAATGATAGAATGTTAGAAGGTATTAAAACTAGAATGAAAGATATCAAGAAAGAAAGTAGAAAGAAACTAAAGATAGAATATTAGCAGGTATGAAAACTAGAATGAAAGTTATCAAGAAAGAAAGAAAGAAACTGAAGATAGAATGTTAGAATATATTAAAGCTATAATGAAAGATATAAAGAAACAAAGAAAGAAACTAAAGACAGAATGTTAGAAGGTATTGAAACTAGAAGGAGAGATATCAAGAAAGAAAGAAATAAACTAAAGATAGAATATTAGAAGGTATTAAAGCTAGAATGAAATATATAAAGAAAGAAAGAAAGAAAGAAACTAAAGAAAGAATTTTAGAAGGTATTAAAATTAGAATGAAAGAAATCAAGAAAAAAAGAAAGAAAGAAACTAAAGAGAGAATGTTAGAAGGTATTAAAATTAGAATGAAAGATATCAAGAAAGAAAGAAAGGAAGAAAGAAATTAAAGATAGAATGTTAGAAGGTATTAAAGCTAGAATGAAAGATATCAAGAAAGAAAGAAAGTTAGAAATTAAAGATAGAATGTTAGAAGGTATTAAAGCTAGAATGAAAGATATAAAGAAAGAAAGAAAGAATGAAAGAAACTAAAGAAAGAATCTTAGAAGGTATCAAAATTAGAATGAAAGATATCAAGAAAGAAAGAAAGAAACTAAAGATAGAATGTTAGAAGGTATTAAAGCTAGAATGAAAGATATCAAGAAAGAAAGGAAAAAAGAATCTAAAGATAGAATGTTAGAAGGTATTAAAGCTGGAATGAAAGATATAAAGAAAGAAAGAAAGAAATAAACTAAAGATAGAATATTAGAAGGTATTAAAGCTAGAATGAAATATATAAAGAAAGAAAGAAAGAAACTAAAGAAAGAATGTTAGAAGGTATTAAAATTAGAATGAAAGATATCAAGAAAGAAAGAAAGGAAGAAAGAAACTAAAGATAGAATGTTAGAAGGTATTAAAGCTAGAATGAAAGATATAAAGAAAGAAAGAAAGAAAGAAAGAAATTAAAGATAGGATGTTAGAAGATATTAAAGCTAGAATGCAATATATAAAGAAAGAAAGAAAGAAAGAAAGAAAGAAAGAAAGAAAGAAAGAAAGAAAGAAACTAAAGAAAGTATGTTAGAAGGTATTAAAATTACAATGAAAGATATGAAGAAAGAAAGAAAGAAATTAAAGATAGAATGTTCGAAGGTATTAAAGCTAGAATGAAAGATATAAAGAAAGAAAGAAAGAAACTAAAGAAAGAATGTTAGAAGGTATTAAAATTAGAATGAAAGATATCAAGAAAGAAAGAAAGAAACTAAAGATAGAATGTTAGAAGGTATTAAAGCAAGAATGAAAGATATAAAGAAAGAAAGAAAGAAAGAAACTAAAGATAGAATGTTAGAAGGTATTAAAGCTAGAATGAAAGATATCAAGAAAGAAAGGAAAAAAGAAACTAAAGATAGAATGTTAGAAGGTATTAAAGCTAGAATGAAAGATATCAAGAAAGAAAGAAAGAAAGAAACTACAGATAGAATATTAGAAGGTATTAAAGCAAGAATGAAATATAAAAAGAAAGAAAGAAAGAAAGAAACTAAAGAAAGAATTTTAGAAGGTATTAAAATTAGAATGAAAGATATCAAGAAAGAAAGAACGAAAGAAACTAAAGCTAGAATGTTAGAAGGTATTAAAGCTAGAATGAAAGATATCAAGAAAGAGAGAGAGAAAGAAAGAAACTGAAGAAAGAATGTTAGAAGGTATTAAAATTAGAATGAAAGATATCAAGAAAGAAAGAACGAAAGAAACTAAAGCTAGAATGTTAGAAGGTATTAAAGCTAGAATGAAAGATATAAGGAAAGAAAGAAAGAAAGAAAGAAACTAAAGATAGAATGTTAGAAGGTATTAAAGCTAGAATGAAAGATATCAAGAAAGAAAGGAAAAAAGAAACTCAAGATAGAATGTTAGAAGGTATTAAAGCTAGAATGAAAGATATGAAGAAAGAAAGAAAGAAAGAAAGAAACTAAAGAAAGAATGTTAGAAGTTATTAAAATTAGAATGAAAGATATCATGAAAGAAAGAAAGAAAGAAAATAAAGATAGAATGTTAGAAGGTATTAAAGCTAGAATGAAAGATATAAAGAAAGAAAGAAAGAAAGAAAGAAAGAAACTAAAGAAAGAATGTTAGAAGGTATTAAAATTAGAATGAAAGATATCATGAAAGAAAGAAAGAAAGAAACTAAAGATAGAATGTTAGAAGGTATTAAAGCTAGAATGAAAGATATAAAAAAAAAGAAAGAAAGAAACTAAAGATAGAATGTTAGAATGTATTAAAGCTAGAATGAAAGATATCAAGAAAGAAAGGAAAAAAGAAACTAAAGATAGAATGTTAGAAGGTATAAAAGCTAGTATGAAAGATATAAAGAAAGAAAGAAAGAAAGAAACTAAAGATAGAATGTTAGAAGGTATTAAAGCTAGAATGAAAGATATAAAGAAAGAATGAAAGAAAGAAAGAAAGAAAGAAACTAAAGATAGAATGTTAGAAGGTATTAAAGCTAGAATGAAAGATATCAAGAAGGAAAGGAAAAAAGAAACTAAAGATAGAATGTTAGAAGGTATTAAAGCTAGAATGAAAGATATAAAGAAAGAAAGGAAAAAAGAAACTAAAGATAGAATGTTAGAAGGTATTATAGCTAGAATGAAAGATATAAAGAAAGAAAGAAAGAAAGAAACTAAAGATAGAATGTTAGAAGGTATTAAAACTAGAATGAAAGATATCAAGAAAAATAAAGAAAGATACTAAAGATAGAATGTTAGAAGGTATTAAAGCTTGAATGAAAGATATAAAGAAAGAAAGAAAGAAACTAAAGATAGAATGTTAGATGGTATTAAAGCTAGAATGAAAGATATAAAGAAAGAAAGAAGGAAACTAAAGATAGAATGTTAAAAGGTATTGAAACTAGAACGAAAGATATCAAGAAAGAAAAAAAAAAGAAACTAAAGATAGAATATTAGAAGGTATTAAAGCTAGAATGAAAGATAAAAAGAAAGAAAGAAAGAAACTAAAGAAAGAATGTTAGAAGGTATTAATATTAGAATGAAAGATATCAAGAAAGAAAGAAAGAAAGAAACTAAAGATAGAATGTTAGAAGGTATTAAAGCTAGAATAAAAAATATAAAGAAAGAAAGAAAGAAACTAAGGATAGAATGTTAGAAGGTATTAAAGCTAGAATGAAAGATATCAAGAAAGAAAGAAAGTAAGAAACTAAAGATAAAATGTTAGAAGGTATTAAAGCTAGAATGAAAGATATAAAGAAAGAAAGAAAGAAAGAAAGAAACTAAAGATAGAATGTTAGAAGGTATTAAAGCTAGAATGAAAGATATCAAGAAAGAAAGGACAAAAGAAACTAAAGATAGAATGTTAGAAGGTATTAAAGCTAGAATGAAAGATATCAAGAAAGAAAGGACAAAAGAAACTAAAGATAGAATGTTAGAAGGTATAAAAGCTAGAATGAAAGATATAAAGAAAGAAAGAAAGAAACTAAAGATACAATGTTAGAAGGTATTAAAGCTAGAATGAAAGATATCAAGAAAGAAGGAAAGAAAGTAAAGATAGAATATTAGAAGGTATTAAAGCTAGAATGAAAGATATAAAGAAAGAAAGAAAGAAACTAAAGATAGAATGTTAGAGGGTATTAAAACTAGACTGAAAGATATCAAGAAAGAAAGACGGAAAGAAACTAAAGATAGAATATTAGCAGCTATGAAAACTAGAATGAAAGTTATCAAGAAAGAAAGAAAGAAACTGAATATAGAATGTTAGAATGTATTAAAGCTATAATGAAAGAAATAAAGAAAGAAAGAAAGAAACTAAAGACAGAATGTTATAAGGTATCGAAACTAGAAGGAGAGATATCAAGAAAGAAAGAAAGAAACTAAAGATAGAATATTAGAAGGTATTAAAGCTAGAATGAAATATATAAAGAAAGAAAGAAAGAAAGAAACTAAAGAAAGAATTTTAGAAGGTATTTAAATTAGAATGAAAGAAATCAAGAAAAAAAGAAAGAAAGAAACTAAAGAAAGAATGTTAGAAGGTATTAAAATTAGAATGAAAGATATCAAGAAAGAAAGAAAGGAAGAAAGAAACTAAAGATAGAATGTTAGAAGGTATTAAAGCTGGAATGAAAGATATCAAGAAAGAAAGAAAGAAATTAAAGATAGAATGTTAGAAGTTATTAAAGCTAGAATGAAAGATATAAAGAAAGAAAGAAAGAAAGAAACTAAAGAAAGAATCTTAGAAGGTATCAAAATTAGAATGAAAGATATCAAGAAAGAAAGAAAGAAACTAAAGATAGAATGTTAGAAGGTATTAAAGCTAGAATGAAAGATATCAAGAAAGAAAGGAAAAAAGAAACTAAAGATAGAATGTTAGAAGGTATTAAAGCTAGAATGAAAGATATAAAGAAAGAAAGAAAGAAATAAACTAAAGATAGAATATTAGAAGGTATTAAAGCTAGAATGAAAGATATAAAGAAAGAAAGAAAGAAAGAAAGAAAGAAAGAAAGAAAGAAAGAAAGAAAGAAACTAAAGATAGTATGTTAGAAGGTATTAAAGCTAGAATGAAAGATATCAAGAAGGAAAGGAAAAAAGAAACTAAAGATAGAATGTTAGAAGGTATTAAAGCTAGAATGAAAGATATCAAGAAAGAAAGGAAAAAAGAAACTAAAGGTAGAATGTTAGAAGGTATTATAGCTAGAATGAAAGATATAAAGAAAGAAAGAAAGAAAGAAACTAAAGATAGAATGTTAGAAGGTATTAAAACTAGAATGAATGATATCAAGAAAAATAAAGAAAGATACTAAAGATAGAATGTTAGAAGGTATTAAAGCTTGAATGAAAGATATAAAGAAAGAAAGAAAGAAACTAAAGATAGAATGTTAGATGGTATTAAAGCTAGAATGAAAGATATAAAGAAAGAAAGAAGGAAACTAAAGATAGAATGTTAAAAGGTATTGAAACTAGAAGGAAAGATATCAAGAAAGAAAGAAAAAAAGAAACTAAAGATAGAATATTAGAAGGTATTAAAGCTAGAATGAAAGATATAAAGAAAGAAAGAAAGAAACTAAAGAAAGAATGTTAGAAGGTATTAAAATTAGAATGAAAGATATCAAGAAAGAAAGAAAGAAAGAAACTAAAGATAGAGTGTTAGAAGGTATTAAAGCTAGAATAAAAAATATAAAGAAAGAAAGAAAGAAACTAAGGATAGAATGTTAGAAGGTATTAAAGCTAGAATGAAAGATATAAAGAAAGAAAGAAATAAATAAACTAAAGATAGAATATTAGAAGGTATTAAAGCTAGAATGAAAGATATAAAGAAAGAAAGAAAGAAAGAAAGAAAGAAAGAAAGAAACTAAAGATAGTATGTTAGAAGGTATTAAAGCTAGAATGAAAGATATCAAGAAGGAAAGGAAAAAAGAAACTAAAGATAGAATGTTAGAAGGTATTAAAGCTAGAATGAAAGATATCAAGAAAGAAAGGAAAAAAGAAACTAAAGGTAGAATGTTAGAAGGTATTATAGCTAGAATGAAAGATATAAAGAAAGAAAGAAAGAAAGAAACTAAAGATAGAATGTTAGAAGGTATTAAAACTAGAATGAATGATATCAAGAAAAATAAAGAAAGATACTAAAGATAGAATGTTAGAAGGTATTAAAGCTTGAATGAAAGATATAAAGAAAGAAAGAAAGAAACTAAAGATAGAATGTTAGATGGTATTAAAGCTAGAATGAAAGATATAAAGAAAGAAAGAAGGAAACTAAAGATAGAATGTTAAAAGGTATTGAAACTAGAAGGAAAGATATCAAGAAAGAAAGAAAAAAAGAAACTAAAGATAGAATATTAGAAGGTATTAAAGCTAGAATGAAAGATATAAAGAAAGAAAGAAAGAAACTAAAGAAAGAATGTTAGAAGGTATTAAAATTAGAATGAAAGATATCAAGAAAGAAAGAAAGAAAGAAACTAAAGATAGAATGTTAGAAGGTATTAAAGCTAGAATAAAAAATATAAAGAAAGAAAGAAAGAAACTAAGGATAGAATGTTAGAAGGTATTAAAGCTAGAATGAAAGATATCAAGAAAGAAAGAAAGTAAGAAACTAAAGATAGAATGTTAGAAGGTATTAAAGCTAGAATGAAAGATATAAAGAAAGAAAGAAAGAAAGAAAGAAACTAAAGAAAGAATGTTAGAAGGTATTAAAATTAGAATGAAAGATGTAATGAAAAAAAGAAAGAAAGAAACTAAAGAGAATGTTAGAAGGTATTAAAGCTAGAATGAAAGATATAAAGAAAGAAAGAAAGAAAGAAAGAAAGAAACTAAAGATAGAATGTTAGAAGGTATTAAAGCTAGAATGAAAGATATCAAGAAAGAAAGGAAAAAAGAAACTAAAGATAGAATATTAGAAGGTATTAAAGCTAGAATGAAAGATATAAAGAAAGAAAGAAAGAAACTAAAGAAAGAATGTTAGAAGGTATTAAAATTAGAATGAAAGATATCAAGAAAGAAAGAAAGAAAGAAACTAAAGATAGAATGTTAGAAGGTATTAAAGCTAGAATAAAAAATATAAAGAAAGAAAGAAAGAAACTAAGGATAGAATGTTAGAAGGTATTAAAGCTAGAATGAAAGATATCAAGAAAGAAAGAAAGTAAGAAACTAAAGATAAAATGTTAGAAGGTATTAAAGCTAGAATGAAAGATATAAAGAAAGAAAGAAAGAAAGAAAGAAAGAAAGAAACTAAAGAAAGAATGTTAGAAGATATTAAAATTAGAATGAAAGATGTAATAAAAAAAGAAAGAAAGAAACTAAAGAGAATGTTAGAAGGTATTAAAGCTAGAATGAAAGATATAAAGAAAGAAAGAAAGAAAGAAAGAAACTAAAGATAGAATGTTAGAAGGTATTAAAGCTAGAATGAAAGATATAAAGAAAGAAAGGAAAAAAGTAACTAAAGATAGAATGTTAGAAGGTATAAAAGCTAGAATGAAAGATATAAAGAAAGAAAGAAAGAAAGAAACTAAAGATACAATGTTAGAAGGTATTAAAGCTAGAATGAAAGATATCAAGAAAGAAGGAAAGAAAGAAAGTATAGATAGAATATTAGAAGGTATTAAAGCTAGAATGAAAGATATAAAGAAAGAAAGAAAGAAAGAAACTAAAGATAGAATGTTAGAGGGTATTAAAACTAGACTGAAAGATACCAAGAAAGAAAGAAGGAAAGAAACTAAAGATAGAATATTAGCAGGTATGAAAACTAGAATGAAAGTTATCAAGAATGAAAGAAAGAAACTGAATATAGAATGTTACAATGTATTAAAGCTATAATGAAAGATATAAAGAAAGAAAGAAAGAAACTAAAGACAGAATGTTATAAGGTATTGAAACTAGAAGGAGAGATATCAAGAAAGAAAGAAAGAAACTAAAGATAGAATATTAGAAGGTATTAAAGCTAGAATGAAATATATAAAGAAAGAAAGAAAGAAAGAAACTAAAGAAAGAATTTTAGAAGGTATTTAAATTAGAATGAAAGAAATCAAGAAAAAAAGAAAGAAAGAAACTAAAGAAAGAATGTTAGAAAGTATTAAAATTAGAATGAAAGATATCAAGAAAGAAAGAAAGGAAGAAAGAAACTAAAGATAGAATGTTAGAAGGTATTAAAGCTGGAATGAAAGATATCAAGAAAGAAAGAAAGAAAGAAATTAAAGATAGAATGTTAGAAGTTATTAAAGCTAGAATGAAAGATATAAAGAAAGAAAGAAAGAAAGAAACTAAAGAAAGAATCTTAGAAGGTATCAAATTTAGAATGAAAGATATCAAGAAAGAAAGAAAGAAACTAAAGATAGAATGTTAGAAGGTATTAAAGCTAGAATGAAAGATATCAAGAAAGAAAGGAAAAAAGAAACTAAAGATAGAATGTTAGAAGGTATTAAAGCTAGAATGAAAGATATAAAGAAAGAAAGAAAGAAATAAACTAAAGATAGAATATTAGAAGGTATTAAAGCTAGAATGAAAGATATAAAGAAAGAAAGAAAGAAAGAAAGAAAGAAAGAAAGAAAGAAAGAAAGAAACTAAAGATAGAATGTTAGAAGGTATTAAAGCTAGAATGAAAGATATCAAGAAGGAAAGGAAAAAAGAAACTAAAGATAGAATGTTAGAAGGTATTAAAGCTAGAATGAAAGATATCAAGAAAGAAAGGAAAAAAGAAACTAAAGGTAGAATGTTAGAAGGTATTATAGCTAGAATGAAAGATATAAAGAAAGAAAGAAAGAAAGAAACTAAAGATAGAATGTTAGAAGGTATTAAAACTAGAATGAATGATATCAAGAAAAATAAAGAAAGATACTAAAGATAGAATGTTAGAAGGTATTAAAGCTTGAATGAAAGATATAAAGAAAGAAAGAAAGAAACTAAAGATAGAATGTTAGATGGTATTAAAGCTAGAATGAAAGATATAAAGAAAGAAAGAAGGAAACTAAAGATAGAATGTTAAAAGGTATTCAAACTAGAAGGAAAGATATCAAGAAAGAAAGAAAAAAAGAAACTAAAGATAGAATATTAGAAGGTATTAAAGCTAGAATGAAAGATATAAAGAAAGAAAGAAAGAAACTAAAGAAAGTATGTTAGAGGGTATTAAAATTACAATGAAAGATATGAAGAAAGAAAGAAAGAAACTAAAGATAGAATGTTCGAAGTTATTAAAGCTAGAATGAAAGATATAAAGAAAGAAAGAAAGAAACTAAAGAAAGAATGTTAGAAGGTATTAAAATTAGAATGAAAGATATCAAGAAAGAAAGAAAGAAACTAAAGATAGAATGTTAGAAGGTATTAAAGCAAGAATGAAAGATATAAAGAAAGAAAGAAAGAAAGAAACTAAAGATAGAATGTTAGAAGGTATTAAAGCTAGAATGAAAGATATCAAGAAAGAAAGGAAAAAAGAAACTAAAGATAGAATGTTAGAAGGTATTAAAGCTAGAATGAAAGATATCAAGAAAGAAAGAAAGAAAGAAACTACAGATAGAATATTAGAAGGTATTAAAGCTAGAATGAAATATAAAAAGAAAGAAAGAAAGAAAGAAACTAAAGAAAGAATTTTAGAAGGTATTAAAATTAGAATGAAAGATATCAAGAAAGAAAGAACGAAAGAAACTAAAGCTAGAATGTTAGAAGGTATTAAAGCTAGAATGAAAGATATCAAGAAAGAGAGAGAAAGAAAGAAACTAAAGAAAGAATGTTAGAAGGTATTAAAATTAGAATGAAAGATATCAAGAAAGAAAGAAAGAAACTAAAGATAGAATGTTAGAAGGTATTAAAGCTAGAATGAAAGATATAAGGAAAGAAAGAAAGAAAGAAAGAAACTAAAGATAGAATGTTAGAAGGTATTAAAGCTAGAATGAAAGATATCAAGAAAGAAAGGAAAAAAGAAACTCAAGATAGAATGTTAGAAGGTATTAAAGCTAGAATGAAAGATATGAAGAAAGAAAGAAAGAAAGAAAGAAACTAAAGAAAGAATGTTAGAAGTTATTAAAATTAGAATGAAAGATATCATGAAAGAAAGAAAATAAAGATAGAATGTTAGAAGGTATTAAAGCTAGAATGAAAGATATAAAGAAAGAAAGAAAGAAAGAAACTAAAGAAAGAATGTTAGAAGGTATTAAAATTAGAATGAAAGATATCATGAAAGAAAGAAAGAAAGAAACTAAAGATAGAATGTTAGAAGGTATTAAAGCTAGAATGAAAGATATAAAAAAAAAGAAAGAAAGAAACTAAAGATAGAATGTTAGAAGGTATTAAAGCTAGAATGAAAGATATCAAGAAAGAAAGGAAAAAAGAAACTAAAGATAGAATGTTAGAAGGTATAAAAGCTAGAATGAAAGATATAAAGAAAGAAAGAAAGAAAGAAAGAAACTAAAGATAGAATGTTAGAAGGTATTGAAGCTAGAATGAAAGATATAAAGAAAGAAAGAAAGAAAGAAAGAAAGAAAGAAACTAAAGATAGAATGTTAGAAGGTATTAAAGCTAGAATGAAAGATATCAAGAAGGAAAGGAAAAAAGAAACTAAAGATAGAATGTTAGAAGGTATTAAAGCTAGAATGAAAGATATCAAGAAAGAAAGGAAAAAAGAAACTAAAGATAGAATGTTAGAAGGTATTATAGCTAGAATGAAAGATATAAAGAAAGAAAGAAAGAAAGAAACTAAAGATAGAATGTTAGAAGGTATTAAAACTAGAATGAAAGATATCAAGAAAAATAAAGAAAGATACTAAAGATAGAATGTTAGAAGGTATTAAAGCTTGAATGAAAGATATAAAGAAAGAAAGAAAGAAACTAAAGATAGAATGTTAGATGGTATTAAAGCTAGAATGAAAGATATAAAGAAAGAAAGAAGGAAACTAAAGATAGAATGTTAAAAGGTATTGAAACTAGAACGAAAGATATCAAGAAAGAAAGAAAAAAAGAAACTAAAGATAGAATATTAGAAGGTATTAAAGCTAGAATGAAAGATATAAAGAAAGAAAGAAAGAAACTAAAGAAAGAATGTTAGAAGGTATTTTTAAATTAGAATGAAAGATATCAAGAAAGAAAGAAAGAAAGAAAGTAAAGATAGAATGTTAGAAGGTATTAAAGCTAGAATAAAAAATATAAAGAAAGAAAGAAAGAAACTAAGGATAGAATGTTAGAAGGTATTAAAGCTTGAATGAAAGATATAAAGAAAGAAAGAAAGTAAGAAACTAAAGATAAAATGTTAGAAGGTATTAAAGCTAGAATGAAAGATATAAAGAAAGAAAGAAAGAAACTAAAGATAGAATGTTAGAAGGTATTAAAGCTAGAATGAAAGATATCAAGAAAGAAAGGAAAAAAGAAACTAAAGATAGAATATTAGGAGGTATGAAAACTAGAATGAAAGTTATCAAGAAAGAAAGAAAGAAACTGAATATAGAATGTTAGAATGTATTAAAGCTATAATGAAAGATATAAAGAAAGAAAGAAAGAAACTAAAGACAGAATGTTATAAGGTATTGAAACTAGAAGGAGAGATATCAAGAAAGAAAGAAAGAAACTAAAGATAGAATATTAGAAGGTATTAAAGCTAGAATGAAATATATAAAGAAAGAAAGAAAGAAAGAAACTAAAGAAAGAATTTTAGAAGGTATTTAAATTAGAATGAAAGAAATCAAGAAAAAAAGAAAGAAAGAAACTAAAGAAAGAATGTTAGAAGGTATTAAAATTAGAATGAAAGATATCAAGAAAGAAAGAAAGGAAGAAAGAAACTAAAGATAGAATGTTAGAAGGTATTAAAGCTGGAATGAAAGATATCAAGAAAGAAAGAAAGAAAGAAATTAAAGATAGAATGTTAGAAGTTATTAAAGCTAGAATGAAAGATATAAAGAAAGAAAGAAAGAAAGAAACTAAAGAAAGAATCTTAGAAGGTATTAAAGCTAGAATGAAAGATATCAAGAAAGAAAGGAAAAAAGAAACTAAAGATAGAATGTTAGAAGGTATTAAAGCTAGAATGAAAGATATAAAGAAAGAAAGGAAAAAAGAAACTAAAGATAGAATGTTAGAAGGTATTAAAGCTAGAATGAAAGATATCAAGAAAGAAAGGAAAAAAGAAACTAAAGGTAGAATGTTAGAAGGTATTATAGCTAGAATGAAAGATATAAAGAAAGAAAGAAAGAAAGAAACTAAAGATAGAATGTTAGAAGGTATTATAGCTAGAATGAAAGATATAAAGAAAGAAAGAAAGAAAGAAACTAAAGATAGAATGTTAGAAGTTATTAAAACTAGAATGAATGATATCAAGAAAAATAAAGAAAGATACTAAAGATAGAATGTTAGAAGGTATTAAAGCTTGAATGAAAGATATCAAGAAGGAAAGGAAAAAAGAAACTAAAGATAGAATGTTAGAAGGTATTAAAGCTAGAATGAAAGATATCAAGAAAGAAAGGAAAAAAGAAACTAAAGGTAGAATGTTAGAAGGTATTATAGCTAGAATGAAAGATATAAAGAAAGAAAGAAAGAAAGAAACTAAAGATAGAATGTTAGAAGTTATTAAAGCTAGAATGAAAGATATCAAGAAAGAAAGGAAAAAAGAAACTAAAGATAGAATGTTAGAAGGTATTAAAGCTTGAATGAAAGATATAAAGAAAGAAAGAAACTAAAGATAGAATGTTAGATGGTATTAAAGCTAGAATGAAAGATATAAAGAAAGAAAGAAGGAAACTAAATATAGAATGTTAAAAGTTATTGAAACTAGAAGGAAAGATATCAAGAAAGAAAGAAAAAAAGAAACTAAAGATAGAATATTAGAAGGTATTAAAGCTAGAATGAAAGATATAAAGAAAGAAAGAAAGAAACTAAAGAAAGAATGTTAGAAGGTATTAAAATTAGAATGAAAGATATCAAGAAAGAAAGAAAGAAAGAAACTAAAGATAGAATGTTAGAAGGTATTAAAGCTAGAATAAAAAATATAAAGAAAGAAAGAAAGAAACTAAGGATAGAATGTTAGAAGGTATTAAAGCTAGAATGAAAGATATCAAGAAAGAAAGAAAGTAAGAAACTAAAGATAAAATGTTAGAAGGTATTAAAGCTAGAATGAAAGATATAAAGAAAGAAAGAAAGAAAGAAAGAAACTAAAGATAGAATGTTAGAAGGTATTAAAGCTAGAATGAAAGATATCAAGAAAGAAAGGAAAAAAGAAACTAAAGATAGAATGTTAGAAGGTATAAAAGCTAGAATGAAAGATATAAAGAAAGAAAGAAAGAAAGAAACTAAAGATACAATGTTAGAAGGTATTAAAGCTAGAATGAAAGATATCAAGAAAGAAGGAAAGAAAGAAAGTAAAGATAGAATATTAGAAGGTATTAAAGCTAGAATGAAAGATATAAAGAAAGAAAGAAAGAAAGAAACTAAAGATAGAATGTTAGAGGGTATTAAAACTAGACTGAAAGATATCAAGAATGAAAGAAGGAAAGAAACTAAAGATAGAATATTAGGAGGTATGAAAACTAGAATGAAAGTTATCAAGAAAGAAAGAAAGAAACTGAATATAGAATGTTAGAATGTATTAAAGCTATAATGAAAGATATAAAGAAAGAAAGAAAGAAACTAAAGACAGAATGTTATAAGGTATTGAAACTAGAAGGAGAGATATCAAGAAAGAAAGAAAGAAACTAAAGATAGAATATTAGAAGGTATTAAAGCTAGAATGAAATATATAAAGAAAGAAAGAAAGAAAGAAACTAAAGAAAGAATTTTAGAAGGTATTTAAATTAGAATGAAAGAAATCAAGAAAAAAAGAAAGAAAGAAACTAAAGAAAGAATGTTAGAAGGTATTAAAATTAGAATGAAAGATATCAAGAAAGAAAGAAAGGAAGAAAGAAACTAAAGATAGAATGTTAGAAGTTATTAAAGCTGGAATGAAAGATATCAAGAAAGAAAGAAAGAAAGAAATTAAAGATAGAATGTTAGAAGTTATTAAAGCTAGAATGAAAGATATAAAGAAAGAAAGAAAGAAAGAAACTAAAGAAAGAATGTTAGAAGGTATTAAAATTAGAATGAAAGATATCAAGAAAGAAAGAAAGAAAGAAACTAAAGATAGAATGTTAGAAGGTATTAAAGCTAGAATAAAAAATATAAAGAAAGAAAGAAAGAAACTAAGGATAGAATGTTAGAAGGTATTAAAGCTAGAATGAAAGATATCAAGAAAGAAAGAAAGTAAGAAACTAAAGATAAAATGTTAGAAGGTATTAAAGCTAGAATGAAAGATATAAAGAAAGAAAGAAAGAAAGAAAGAAACTAAAGATAGAATGTTAAAAGGTATTAAAGCTAGAATGAAAGATATCAAGAAAGAAAGGAAAAAAGAAACTAAAGATAGAATGTTAGAAGGTATAAAAGCTAGAATGAAAGATATAAAGAAAGAAAGAAAGAAAGAAACTAAAGATACAATGTTAGAAGGTATTAAAGCTAGAATGAAAGATATCAAGAAAGAAGGAAAGAAAGAAAGTAAAGATAGAATATTAGAAGGTATTAAAGCTAGAATGAAAGATATAAAGAAAGAAAGAAAGAAAGAAACTAAAGATAGAATGTTAGAGGGTATTAAAACTAGACTGAAAGATATCAAGAATGAAAGAAGGAAAGAAACTAAAGATAGAATATTAGGAGGTATGAAAACTAGAATGAAAGTTATCAAGAAAGAAAGAAAGAAACTGAATATAGAATGTTAGAATGTATTAAAGCTATAATGAAAGATATAAAGAAAGAAAGAAAGAAACTAAAGACAGAATGTTATAAGGTATTGAAACTAGAAGGAGAGATATCAAGAAAGAAAGAAAGAAACTAAAGATAGAATATTAGAAGGTATTAAAGCTAGAATGAAATATATAAAGAAAGAAAGAAAGAAAGAAACTAAAGAAAGAATTTTAGAAGGTATTTAAATTAGAATGAAAGAAATCAAGAAAAAAAGAAAGAAAGAAACTAAAGAAAGAATGTTAGAAGGTATTAAAATTAGAATGAAAGATATCAAGAAAGAAAGAAAGGAAGAAAGAAACTAAAGATAGAATGTTAGAAGGTATTAAAGCTGGAATGAAAGATATCAAGAAAGAAAGAAAGAAAGAAATTAAAGATAGAATGTTAGAAGTTATTAAAGCTAGAAGGAAAGATATAAAGAAAGAAAGAAAGAAAGAAACTAAAGAAAGAATCTTAGAAGGTATTAAAGCTAGAATGAAAGATATCAAGAAAGAAAGGAAAAAAGAAACTAAAGATAGAATGTTAGAAGGTATTAAAGCTAGAATGAAAGATATAAAGAAAGAAAGGAAAAAAGAAACTAAAGATAGAATGTTAGAAGGTATTAAAGCTAGAATGAAAGATATCAAGAAAGAAAGGAAAAAAGAAACTAAAGGTAGAATGTTAGAAGGTATTATAGCTAGAATGAAAGATATAAAGAAAGAAAGAAAGAAAGAAACTAAAGATAGAATGTTAGAAGGTATTATAGCTAGAATGAAAGATATAAAGAAAGAAAGAAAGAAACTAAAGATAGAATGTTAGAAGGTATTAAAACTAGAATGAATGATATCAAGAAAAATAAAGAAAGATACTAAAGATAGAATGTTAGAAGGTATTAAAGCTTGAATGAAAGATATCAAGAAGGAAAGGAAAAAAGAAACTAAAGATAGAATGTTAGAAGGTATTAAAGCTAGAATGAAAGATATCAAGAAAGAAAGGAAAAAAGAAACTAAAGGTAGAATGTTAGAAGGTATTATAGCTAGAATGAAAGATATAAAGAAAGAAAGAAAGAAAGAAACTAAAGATAGAATGTTAGAAGGTATTAAAGCTTGAATGAAAGATATAAAGAAAGAAAGAAAGAAACTAAAGATAGAATGTTAGATGGTATTAAAGCTAGAATGAAAGATATAAAGAAAGAAAGAAGGAAACTAAATATAGAATGTTAAAAGGTATTGAAACTAGAAGGAAAGATATCAAGAAAGAAAGAAAAAAAGAAACTAAAGAAAGAATGTTAGAAGGTATTAAAGCTAGAATAAAAAATATAAAGAAAGAAAGAAAGAAACTAAGGATAGAATGTTAGAAGGTATTAAAGCTAGAATGAAAGATATAAAGAAAGAAAGAAAGAAACTAAAGAAAGAATGTTAGAAGGTATTAAAATTAGAATGAAAGATATCAAGAAAGAAAGAAAGAAAGAAACTAAAGATAGAATGTTAGAAGGTATTAAAGCTAGAATAAAAAATATAAAGAAAGAAAGAAAGAAACTAAGGATAGAATGTTAGAAGGTATTAAAGCTAGAATGAAAGATATCAAGAAAGAAAGAAAGTAAGAAACTAAAGATAGAATGTTAGAAGGTATTAAAGCTAGAATGAAAGATATAAAGAAAGAAAGAAAGAAAGAAAGAAACTAAAGAAAGAATGTTAGAAGGTATTAAAATTAGAATGAAAGATGTAATGAAAAAAGAAAGAAAGAAACTAAAGAGAATGTTAGAAGGTATTAAAGCTAGAATGAAAGATATCAAGAAAGAAAGAAAGAAAGAAAGAAAGAAACTAAAGATAGAATGTTAGAAGGTATTAAAGCTAGAATGAAAGATATCAAGAAAGAAAGGAAAAAAGAAACTAAAGATAGAATATTAGAAGGTATTAAAGCTAGAATGAAAGATATAAAGAAAGAAAGAAAGAAACTAAAGAAAGAATGTTAGAAGGTATTAAAATTAGAATGAAAGATATCAAGAAAGAAAGAAAGAAAGAAACTAAAGATAGAATGTTAGAAGGTATTAAAGCTAGAATAAAAAATATAAAGAAAGAAAGAAAGAAACTAAGGATAGAATGTTAGAAGGTATTAAAGCTAGAATGAAAGATATCAAGAAAGAAAGAAAGTAAGAAACTAAAGATAAAATGTTAGAAGGTATTAAAGCTAGAATGAAAGATATGAAGAAAGAAAGAAAGAAAGAAAGAAACTAAAGAAAGAATGTTAGAAGGTATTAAAATTAGAATGAAAGATGTAATGAAAAAAAGAAAGAAAGAAACTAAAGAGAATGTTAGAAGGTATTAAAGCTAGAATGAAAGATATAAAGAAAGAAAGAAAGAAAGAAACTAAAGATAGAATGTTAGAAGGTATTAAAGCTAGAATGAAAGATATCAAGAAAGAAAGGAAAAAAGAAACTAAAGATAGAATGTTAGAAGGTATAAAAGCTAGAATGAAAGATATAAAGAAAGAAAGAAAGAAAGAAACTAAAGATACAATGTTAGAAGGTATTAAAGCTAGAATGAATGATATCAAGAAAAATAAAGAAAGATACTAAAGATAGAATGTTAGAAGGTATTAAAGCTTGAATGAAAGATATAAAGAAAGAAAGAAAGAAACTAAAGATAGAATGTTAGATGGTATTAAAGCTAGAATGAAAGATATAAAGAAAGAAAGAAGGAAACTAAAGATAGAATGTTAAAAGGTATTGAAACTAGAAGGAAAGATATCAAGAAAGAAAGAAAAAAAGAAACTAAAGATAGAATATTAGAAGGTATTAAAGCTAGAATGAAAGATATAAAGAAAGAAAGAAAGAAACTAAAGAAAGAATGTTAGAAGGTATTAAAATTAGAATGAAAGATATCAAGAAAGAAAGAAAGAAAGAAACTAAAGATAGAATGTTAGAAGGTATTAAAGCTAGAATAAAAAATATAAAGAAAGAAAGAAAGAAACTAAGGATAGAATGTTAGAAGGTATTAAAGCTAGAATGAAAGATATCAAGAAAGAAAGAAAGTAAGAAACTAAAGATAGAATGTTAGAAGGTATTAAAGCTAGAATGAAAGATATAAAGAAAGAAAGAAAGAAAGAAAGAAACTAAAGAAAGAATGTTAGAAGGTATTAAAATTAGAATGAAAGATGTAATGAAAAAAAGAAAGAAAGAAACTAAAGAGAATGTTAGAAGGTATTAAAGCTAGAATGAAAGATATAAAGAAAGAAAGAAAGAAAGAAAGAAAGAAACTAAAGATAGAATGTTAGAAGGTATTAAAGCTAGAATGAAAGATATCAAGAAAGAAAGGAAAAAAGAAACTAAAGATAGAATATTAGAAGGTATTAAAGCTAGAATGAAAGATATAAAGAAAGAAAGAAAGAAACTAAAGAAAGAATGTTAGAAGGTATTAAAATTAGAATGAAAGATATCAAGAAAGAAAGAAAGAAAGAAACTAAAGATAGAATGTTAGAAGGTATTAAAGCTAGAATAAAAAATATAAAGAAAGAAAGAAAGAAACTAAGGATAGAATGTTAGAAGGTATTAAAGCTAGAATGAAAGATATCAAGAAAGAAAGAAAGTAAGAAACTAAAGATAAAATGTTAGAAGGTATTAAAGCTAGAATGAAAGATATAAAGAAAGAAAGAAAGAAAGAAAGAAAGAAAGAAAGAAACTAAAGAAAGAATGTTAGAAGATATTAAAATTAGAATGAAAGATGTAATAAAAAAGAAAGAAAGAAACTAAAGAGAATGTTAGAAGGTATTAAAGCTAGAATGAAAGATATAAAGAAAGAAAGAAAGAAAGAAAGAAAGAAACTAAAGATAGAATGTTAGAAGGTATTAAAGCTAGAATGAAAGATATCAAGAAAGAAAGGAAAAAAGAAACTAAAGATAGAATATTAGAAGGTATTAAAGCTAGAATGAAAGATATAAAGAAAGAAAGAAAGAAACTAAAGAAAGAATGTTAGAAGGTATTAAAATTAGAATGAAAGATATCAAGAAAGAAAGAAAGAAAGAAACTAAAGATAGAATGTTAGAAGGTATTAAAGCTAGAATAAAAAATATAAAGAAAGAAAGAAAGAAACTAAGGATAGAATGTTAGAAGGTATTAAAGCTAGAATGAAAGATATCAAGAAAGAAAGAAAGTAAGAAACTAAAGATAAAATGTTAGAAGGTATTAAAGCTAGAATGAAAGATATAAAGAAAGAAAGAAAGAAAGAAAGAAAGAAAGAAACTAAAGAAAGAATGTTAGAAGATATTAAAATTAGAATGAAAGATGTAATAAAAAAAGAAAGAAAGAAACTAAAGAGAATGTTAGAAGGTATTAAAGCTAGAATGAAAGATATAAAGAAAGAAAGAAAGAAAGAAAGAAACTAAAGATAGAATGTTAGAAGGTATTAAAGCTAGAATGAAAGATATAAAGAAAGAAAGGAAAAAAGTAACTAAAGATAGAATGTTAGAAGGTATAAAAGCTAGAATGAAAGATATAAAGAAAGAAAGAAAGAAAGAAACTAAAGATACAATGTTAGAAGGTATTAAAGCTAGAATGAAAGATATCAAGAAAGAAGGAAAGAAAGAAAGTATAGATAGAATATTAGAAGGTATTAAAGCTAGAATGAAAGATATAAAGAAAGAAAGAAAGAAAGAAACTAAAGATAGAATGTTAGAGGGTATTAAAACTAGACTGAAAGATACCAAGAAAGAAAGAAGGAAAGAAACTAAAGATAGAATATTAGCAGGTATGAAAACTAGAATGAAAGTTATCAAGAATGAAAGAAAGAAACTGAATATAGAATGTTACAATGTATTAAAGCTATAATGAAAGATATAAAGAAAGAAAGAAAGAAACTAAAGACAGAATGTTATAAGGTATTGAAACTAGAAGGAGAGATATCAAGAAAGAAAGAAAGAAACTAAAGATAGAATATTAGAAGGTATTAAAGCTAGAATGAAATATATAAAGAAAGAAAGAAAGAAAGAAACTAAAGAAAGAATTTTAGAAGGTATTTAAATTAGAATGAAAGAAATCAAGAAAAAAAGAAAGAAAGAAACTAAAGAAAGAATGTTAGAAAGTATTAAAATTAGAATGAAAGATATCAAGAAAGAAAGAAAGGAAGAAAGAAACTAAAGATAGAATGTTAGAAGGTATTAAAGCTGGAATGAAAGATATCAAGAAAGAAAGAAAGAAAGAAATTAAAGATAGAATGTTAGAAGTTATTAAAGCTAGAATGAAAGATATAAAGAAAGAAAGAAAGAAAGAAAGAAACTAAAGAAAGAATCTTAGAAGGTATCAAATTTAGAATGAAAGATATCAAGAAAGAAAGAAAGAAACTAAAGATAGAATGTTAGAAGGTATTAAAGCTAGAATGAAAGATATCAAGAAAGAAAGGAAAAAAGAAACTAAAGATAGAATGTTAGAAGGTATTAAAGCTAGAATGAAAGATATAAAGAAAGAAAGAAAGAAATAAACTAAAGATAGAATATTAGAAGGTATTAAAGCTAGAATGAAAGATATAAAGAAAGAAAGAAAGAAACAAAGAAAGAAAGAAAGAAAGAAACTAAAGATAGAATGTTAGAAGGTATTAAAGCTAGAATGAAAGATATCAAGAAGGAAAGGAAAAAAGAAACTAAAGATAGAATGTTAGAAGGTATTAAAGCTAGAATGAAAGATATCAAGAAAGAAAGGAAAAAAGAAACTAAAGGTAGAATGTTAGAAGGTATTATAGCTAGAATGAAAGATATAAAGAAAGAAAGAAAGAAAGAAACTAAAGATAGAATGTTAGAAGGTATTAAAACTAGAATGAATGATATCAAGAAAAATAAAGAAAGATACTAAAGATAGAATGTTAGAAGGTATTAAAGCTTGAATGAAAGATATAAAGAAAGAAAGAAAGAAACTAAAGATAGAATGTTAGATGGTATTAAAGCTAGAATGAAAGATATAAAGAAAGAAAGAAGGAAACTAAAGATAGAATGTTAAAAGGTATTCAAACTAGAAGGAAAGATATCAAGAAAGAAAGAAAAAAAGAAACTAAAGATAGAATATTAGAAGGTATTAAAGCTAGAATGAAAGATATAAAGAAAGAAAGAAAGAAACTAAAGAAAGTATGTTAGAGGGTATTAAAATTACAATGAAAGATATGAAGAAAGAAAGAAAGAAACTAAAGATAGAATGTTCGAAGTTATTAAAGCTAGAATGAAAGATATAAAGAAAGAAAGAAAGAAACTAAAGAAAGAATGTTAGAAGGTATTAAAATTAGAATGAAAGATATCAAGAAAGAAAGAAAGAAACTAAAGATAGAATGTTAGAAGGTATTAAAGCAAGAATGAAAGATATAAAGAAAGAAAGAAAGAAAGAAACTAAAGATAGAATGTTAGAAGGTATTAAAGCTAGAATGAAAGATATCAAGAAAGAAAGGAAAAAAGAAACTAAAGATAGAATGTTAGAAGGTATTAAAGCTAGAATGAAAGATATCAAGAAAGAAAGAAAGAAAGAAACTACAGATAGAATATTAGAAGGTATTAAAGCTAGAATGAAATATAAAAAGAAAGAAAGAAAGAAAGAAACTAAAGAAAGAATTTTAGAAGGTATTAAAATTAGAATGAAAGATATCAAGAAAGAAAGAACGAAAGAAACTAAAGCTAGAATGTTAGAAGGTATTAAAGCTAGAATGAAAGATATCAAGAAAGAGAGAGAAAGAAAGAAACTAAAGAAAGAATGTTAGAAGGTATTAAAATTAGAATGAAAGATATCAAGAAAGAAAGAAAGAAACTAAAGATAGAATGTTAGAAGGTATTAAAGCTAGAATGAAAGATATAAGGAAAGAAAGAAAGAAAGAAAGAAACTAAAGATAGAATGTTAGAAGGTATTAAAGCTAGAATGAAAGATATCAAGAAAGAAAGGAAAAAAGAAACTCAAGATAGAATGTTAGAAGGTATTAAAGCTAGAATGAAAGATATGAAGAAAGAAAGAAAGAAAGAAAGAAACTAAAGAAAGAATGTTAGAAGTTATTAAAATTAGAATGAAAGATATCATGAAAGAAAGAAAATAAAGATAGAATGTTAGAAGGTATTAAAGCTAGAATGAAAGATATAAAGAAAGAAAGAAAGAAAGAAACTAAAAAAAGAATGTTAGAAGGTATTAAAATTAGAATGAAAGATATCATGAAAGAAAGAAAGAAAGAAACTAAAGATAGAATGTTAGAAGGTATTAAAGCTAGAATGAAAGATATAAAAAAAAAGAAAGAAAGAAACTAAAGATAGAATGTTAGAAGGTATTAAAGCTAGAATGAAAGATATCAAGAAAGAAAGGAAAAAAGAAACTAAAGATAGAATGTTAGAAGGTATAAAAGCTAGAATGAAAGATATAAAGAAAGAAAGAAAGAAAGAAAGAAACTAAAGATAGAATGTTAGAAGGTATTGAAGCTAGAATGAAAGATATAAAGAAAGAAAGAAAGAAAGAAAGAAAGAAAGAAACTAAAGATAGAATGTTAGAAGGTATTAAAGCTAGAATGAAAGATATCAAGAAGGAAAGGAAAAAAGAAACTAAAGATAGAATGTTAGAAGGTATTAAAGCTAGAATGAAAGATATCAAGAAAGAAAGGAAAAAAGAAACTAAAGATAGAATGTTAGAAGGTATTATAGCTAGAATGAAAGATATAAAGAAAGAAAGAAAGAAAGAAACTAAAGATAGAATGTTAGAAGGTATTAAAACTAGAATGAAAGATATCAAGAAAAATAAAGAAAGATACTAAAGATAGAATGTTAGAAGGTATTAAAGCTTGAATGAAAGATATAAAGAAAGAAAGAAAGAAACTAAAGATAGAATGTTAGATGGTATTAAAGCTAGAATGAAAGATATAAAGAAAGAAAGAAGGAAACTAAAGATAGAATGTTAAAAGGTATTGAAACTAGAACGAAAGATATCAAGAAAGAAAGAAAAAAAGAAACTAAAGAAAGAATGTTAGAAGGTATTTTTAAATTAGAATGAAAGATATCAAGAAAGAAAGAAAGAAAGAAACTAAAGATAGAATGTTAGAAGGTATTAAAGCTAGAATAAAAAATATAAAGAAAGAAAGAAAGAAACTAAGGATAGAATGTTAGAAGGTATTAAAGCTTGAATGAAAGATATAAAGAAAGAAAGAAAGTAAGAAACTAAAGATAAAATGTTAGAAGGTATTAAAGCTAGAATGAAAGATATAAAGAAAGAAAGAAAGAAAGAAAGAAACTAAAGATAGAATGTTAGAAGGTATTAAAGCTAGAATGAAAGATATCAAGAAAGAAAGGAAAAAAGAAACTAAAGATAGAATGTTAGAAGGTATAAAAGCTAGAATGAAAGATATAAAGAAAGAAAGAAAAAGAAACTAAAGATACAATGTTAGAAGGTATTAAAGCTAGAATGAAAGATATCAAGAAAGAAGGAAAGAAAGAAAGTAAAGATAGAATATTAGAAGGTATTAAAGCTAGAATGAAAGATATAAAGAAAGAAAGAAAGAAAGAAACTAAAGATAGAATGTTAGAGGGTATTAAAACTAGACTGAAAGATATCAAGAATGAAAGAAGGAAAGAAACTAAAGATAGAATATTAGGAGGTATGAAAACTAGAATGAAAGTTATCAAGAAAGAAAGAAAGAAACTGAATATAGAATGTTAGAATGTATTAAAGCTATAATGAAAGATATAAAGAAAGAAAGAAAGAAACTAAAGACAGAATGTTATAAGGTATTGAAACTAGAAGGAGAGATATCAAGAAAGAAAGAAAGAAACTAAAGATAGAATATTAGAAGGTATTAAAGCTAGAATGAAATATATAAAGAAAGAAAGAAAGAAAGAAACTAAAGAAAGAATTTTAGAAGGTATTTAAATTAGAATGAAAGAAATCAAGAAAAAAAGAAAGAAAGAAACTAAAGAAAGAATGTTAGAAGGTATTAAAATTAGAATGAAAGATATCAAGAAAGAAAGAAAGGAAGAAAGAAACTAAAGATAGAATGTTAGAAGGTATTAAAGCTGGAATGAAAGATATCAAGAAAGAAAGAAAGAAAGAAATTAAAGATAGAATGTTAGAAGTTATTAAAGCTAGAATGAAAGATATAAAGAAAGAAAGAAAGAAAGAAACTAAAGAAAGAATCTTAGAAGGTATTAAAGCTAGAATGAAAGATATCAAGAAAGAAAGGAAAAAAGAAACTAAAGATAGAATGTTAGAAGGTATTAAAGCTAGAATGAAAGATATAAAGAAAGAAAGGAAAAAAGAAACTAAGGATAGAATGTTAGAAGGTATTAAAGCTAGAATGAAAGATATCAAGAAAGAAAGGAAAAAAGAAACTAAAGGTAGAATGTTAGAAGGTATTATAGCTAGAATGAAAGATATAAAGAAAGAAAGAAAGAAAGAAACTAAAGATAGAATGTTAGAAGGTATTATAGCTAGAATGAAAGATATAAAGAAAGAAAGAAAGAAAGAAACTAAAGATAGAATGTTAGAAGTTATTAAAACTAGAATGAATGATATCAAGAAAAATAAAGAAAGATACTAAAGATAGAATGTTAGAAGGTATTAAAGCTTGAATGAAAGATATCAAGAAGGAAAGGAAAAAAGAAACTAAAGATAGAATGTTAGAAGGTATTAAAGCTAGAATGAAAGATATCAAGAAAGAAAGGAAAAAAGAAACTAAAGGTAGAATGTTAGAAGGTATTATAGCTAGAATGAAAGATATAAAGAAAGAAAGAAAGAAAGAAACTAAAGATAGAATGTTAGAAGTTATTAAAGCTAGAATGAAAGATATCAAGAAAGAAAGGAAAAAAGAAACTAAAGATAGAATGTTAGAAGGTATTAAAGCTTGAATGAAAGATATAAAGAAAGAAAGAAACTAAAGATAGAATGTTAGATGGTATTAAAGCTAGAATGAAAGATATAAAGAAAGAAAGAAGGAAACTAAATATAGAATGTTAAAAGTTATTGAAACTAGAAGGAAAGATATCAAGAAAGAAAGAAAAAAAGAAACTAAAGATAGAATATTAGAAGGTATTAAAGCTAGAATGAAAGATATAAAGAAAGAAAGAAAGAAACTAAAGAAAGAATGTTAGAAGGTATTAAAATTAGAATGAAAGATATCAAGAAAGAAAGAAAGAAAGAAACTAAAGATAGAATGTTAGAAGGTATTAAAGCTAGAATAAAAAATATAAAGAAAGAAAGAAAGAAACTAAGGATAGAATGTTAGAAGGTATTAAAGCTAGAATGAAAGATATCAAGAAAGAAAGAAAGTAAGAAACTAAAGATAAAATGTTAGAAGGTATTAAAGCTAGAATGAAAGATATAAAGAAAGAAAGAAAGAAAGAAAGAAACTAAAGATAGAATGTTAGAAGGTATTAAAGCTAGAATGAAAGATATCAAGAAAGAAAGGAAAAAAGAAACTAAAGATAGAATGTTAGAAGGTATAAAAGCTAGAATGAAAGATATAAAGAAAGAAAGAAAGAAAGAAACTAAAGATACAATGTTAGAAGGTATTAAAGCTAGAATGAAAGATATCAAGAAAGAAGGAAAGAAAGAAAGTAAAGATAGAATATTAGAAGGTATTAAAGCTAGAATGAAAGATATAAAGAAAGAAAGAAAGAAAGAAACTAAAGATAGAATGTTAGAGGGTATTAAAACTAGACTGAAAGATATCAAGAATGAAAGAAGGAAAGAAACTAAAGATAGAATATTAGGAGGTATGAAAACTAGAATGAAAGTTATCAAGAAAGAAAGAAAGAAACTGAATATAGAATGTTAGAATGTATTAAAGCTATAATGAAAGATATAAAGAAAGAAAGAAAGAAACTAAAGACAGAATGTTATAAGGTATTGAAACTAGAAGGAGAGATATCAAGAAAGAAAGAAAGAAACTAAAGATAGAATATTAGAAGGTATTAAAGCTAGAATGAAATATATAAAGAAAGAAAGAAAGAAAGAAACTAAAGAAAGAATTTTAGAAGGTATTTAAATTAGAATGAAAGAAATCAAGAAAAAAAGAAAGAAAGAAACTAAAGAAAGAATGTTAGAAGGTATTAAAATTAGAATGAAAGATATCAAGAAAGAAAGAAAGGAAGAAAGAAACTAAAGATAGAATGTTAGAAGTTATTAAAGCTGGAATGAAAGATATCAAGAAAGAAAGAAAGAAAGAAATTAAAGATAGAATGTTAGAAGTTATTAAAGCTAGAATGAAAGATATAAAGAAAGAAAGAAAGAAAGAAACTAAAGAAAGAATGTTAGAAGGTATTAAAATTAGAATGAAAGATATCAAGAAAGAAAGAAAGAAAGAAACTAAAGATAGAATGTTAGAAGGTATTAAAGCTAGAATAAAAAATATAAAGAAAGAAAGAAAGAAACTAAGGATAGAATGTTAGAAGGTATTAAAGCTAGAATGAAAGATATCAAGAAAGAAAGAAAGTAAGAAACTAAAGATAAAATGTTAGAAGGTATTAAAGCTAGAATGAAAGATATAAAGAAAGAAAGAAAGAAAGAAAGAAACTAAAGATAGAATGTTAAAAGGTATTAAAGCTAGAATGAAAGATATCAAGAAAGAAAGGAAAAAAGAAACTAAAGATAGAATGTTAGAAGGTATAAAAGCTAGAATGAAAGATATAAAGAAAGAAAGAAAGAAAGAAACTAAAGATACAATGTTAGAAGGTATTAAAGCTAGAATGAAAGATATAAAAAAAAAGAAAGAAAGAAACTAAAGATAGAATGTTAGAAGGTATTAAAGCTAGAATGAAAGATATCAAGAAAGAAAGGAAAAAAGAAACTAAAGATAGAATGTTAGAAGGTATAAAAGCTAGAATGAAAGATATAAAGAAAGAAAGAAAGAAAGAAAGAAACTAAAGATAGAATGTTAGAAGGTATTGAAGCTAGAATGAAAGATATAAAGAAAGAAAGAAAGAAAGAAAGAAAGAAAGAAACTAAAGATAGAATGTTAGAAGGTATTAAAGCTAGAATGAAAGATATCAAGAAGGAAAGGAAAAAAGAAACTAAAGATAGAATGTTAGAAGGTATTAAAGCTAGAATGAAAGATATCAAGAAAGAAAGGAAAAAAGAAACTAAAGATAGAATGTTAGAAGGTATTATAGCTAGAATGAAAGATATAAAGAAAGAAAGAAAGAAAGAAACTAAAGATAGAATGTTAGAAGGTATTAAAACTAGAATGAAAGATATCAAGAAAAATAAAGAAAGATACTAAAGATAGAATGTTAGAAGGTATTAAAGCTTGAATGAAAGATATAAAGAAAGAAAGAAAGAAACTAAAGATAGAATGTTAGATGGTATTAAAGCTAGAATGAAAGATATAAAGAAAGAAAGAAGGAAACTAAAGATAGAATGTTAAAAGGTATTGAAACTAGAACGAAAGATATCAAGAAAGAAAGAAAAAAAGAAACTAAAGATAGAATATTAGAAGGTATTAAAGCTAGAATGAAAGATATAAAGAAAGAAAGAAAGAAACTAAAGAAAGAATGTTAGAAGGTATTTTTAAATTAGAATGAAAGATATCAAGAAAGAAAGAAAGAAAGAAACTAAAGATAGAATGTTAGAAGGTATTAAAGCTAGAATAAAAAATATAAAGAAAGAAAGAAAGAAACTAAGGATAGAATGTTAGAAGGTATTAAAGCTTGAATGAAAGATATAAAGAAAGAAAGAAAGTAAGAAACTAAAGATAAAATGTTAGAAGGTATTAAAGCTAGAATGAAAGATATAAAGAAAGAAAGAAAGAAAGAAAGAAACTAAAGATAGAATGTTAGAAGGTATTAAAGCTAGAATGAAAGATATCAAGAAAGAAAGGAAAAAAGAAACTAAAGATAGAATGTTAGAAGGTATAAAAGCTAGAATGAAAGATATAAAGAAAGAAAGAAAAAGAAACTAAAGATACAATGTTAGAAGGTATTAAAGCTAGAATGAAAGATATCAAGAAAGAAGGAAAGAAAGAAAGTAAAGATAGAATATTAGAAGGTATTAAAGCTAGAATGAAAGATATAAAGAAAGAAAGAAAGAAAGAAACTAAAGATAGAATGTTAGAGGGTATTAAAACTAGACTGAAAGATATCAAGAATGAAAGAAGGAAAGAAACTAAAGATAGAATATTAGGAGGTATGAAAACTAGAATGAAAGTTATCAAGAAAGAAAGAAAGAAACTGAATATAGAATGTTAGAATGTATTAAAGCTATAATGAAAGATATAAAGAAAGAAAGAAAGAAACTAAAGACAGAATGTTATAAGGTATTGAAACTAGAAGGAGAGATATCAAGAAAGAAAGAAAGAAACTAAAGATAGAATATTAGAAGGTATTAAAGCTAGAATGAAATATATAAAGAAAGAAAGAAAGAAAGAAACTAAAGAAAGAATTTTAGAAGGTATTTAAATTAGAATGAAAGAAATCAAGAAAAAAAGAAAGAAAGAAACTAAAGAAAGAATGTTAGAAGGTATTAAAATTAGAATGAAAGATATCAAGAAAGAAAGAAAGGAAGAAAGAAACTAAAGATAGAATGTTAGAAGGTATTAAAGCTGGAATGAAAGATATCAAGAAAGAAAGAAAGAAAGAAATTAAAGATAGAATGTTAGAAGTTATTAAAGCTAGAATGAAAGATATAAAGAAAGAAAGAAAGAAAGAAACTAAAGAAAGAATCTTAGAAGGTATTAAAGCTAGAATGAAAGATATCAAGAAAGAAAGGAAAAAAGAAACTAAAGATAGAATGTTAGAAGGTATTAAAGCTAGAATGAAAGATATAAAGAAAGAAAGGAAAAAAGAAACTAAGGATAGAATGTTAGAAGGTATTAAAGCTAGAATGAAAGATATCAAGAAAGAAAGGAAAAAAGAAACTAAAGGTAGAATGTTAGAAGGTATTATAGCTAGAATGAAAGATATAAAGAAAGAAAGAAAGAAAGAAACTAAAGATAGAATGTTAGAAGGTATTATAGCTAGAATGAAAGATATAAAGAAAGAAAGAAAGAAAGAAACTAAAGATAGAATGTTAGAAGTTATTAAAACTAGAATGAATGATATCAAGAAAAATAAAGAAAGATACTAAAGATAGAATGTTAGAAGGTATTAAAGCTTGAATGAAAGATATCAAGAAGGAAAGGAAAAAAGAAACTAAAGATAGAATGTTAGAAGGTATTAAAGCTAGAATGAAAGATATCAAGAAAGAAAGGAAAAAAGAAACTAAAGGTAGAATGTTAGAAGGTATTATAGCTAGAATGAAAGATATAAAGAAAGAAAGAAAGAAAGAAACTAAAGATAGAATGTTAGAAGTTATTAAAGCTAGAATGAAAGATATCAAGAAAGAAAGGAAAAAAGAAACTAAAGATAGAATGTTAGAAGGTATTAAAGCTTGAATGAAAGATATAAAGAAAGAAAGAAACTAAAGATAGAATGTTAGATGGTATTAAAGCTAGAATGAAAGATATAAAGAAAGAAAGAAGGAAACTAAATATAGAATGTTAAAAGTTATTGAAACTAGAAGGAAAGATATCAAGAAAGAAAGAAAAAAAGAAACTAAAGATAGAATATTAGAAGGTATTAAAGCTAGAATGAAAGATATAAAGAAAGAAAGAAAGAAACTAAAGAAAGAATGTTAGAAGGTATTAAAATTAGAATGAAAGATATCAAGAAAGAAAGAAAGAAAGAAACTAAAGATAGAATGTTAGAAGGTATTAAAGCTAGAATAAAAAATATAAAGAAAGAAAGAAAGAAACTAAGGATAGAATGTTAGAAGGTATTAAAGCTAGAATGAAAGATATCAAGAAAGAAAGAAAGTAAGAAACTAAAGATAAAATGTTAGAAGGTATTAAAGCTAGAATGAAAGATATAAAGAAAGAAAGAAAGAAAGAAAGAAACTAAAGATAGAATGTTAGAAGGTATTAAAGCTAGAATGAAAGATATCAAGAAAGAAAGGAAAAAAGAAACTAAAGATAGAATGTTAGAAGGTATAAAAGCTAGAATGAAAGATATAAAGAAAGAAAGAAAGAAAGAAACTAAAGATACAATGTTAGAAGGTATTAAAGCTAGAATGAAAGATATCAAGAAAGAAGGAAAGAAAGAAAGTAAAGATAGAATATTAGAAGGTATTAAAGCTAGAATGAAAGATATAAAGAAAGAAAGAAAGAAAGAAACTAAAGATAGAATGTTAGAGGGTATTAAAACTAGACTGAAAGATATCAAGAATGAAAGAAGGAAAGAAACTAAAGATAGAATATTAGGAGGTATGAAAACTAGAATGAAAGTTATCAAGAAAGAAAGAAAGAAACTGAATATAGAATGTTAGAATGTATTAAAGCTATAATGAAAGATATAAAGAAAGAAAGAAAGAAACTAAAGACAGAATGTTATAAGGTATTGAAACTAGAAGGAGAGATATCAAGAAAGAAAGAAAGAAACTAAAGATAGAATATTAGAAGGTATTAAAGCTAGAATGAAATATATAAAGAAAGAAAGAAAGAAAGAAACTAAAGAAAGAATTTTAGAAGGTATTTAAATTAGAATGAAAGAAATCAAGAAAAAAAGAAAGAAAGAAACTAAAGAAAGAATGTTAGAAGGTATTAAAATTAGAATGAAAGATATCAAGAAAGAAAGAAAGGAAGAAAGAAACTAAAGATAGAATGTTAGAAGTTATTAAAGCTGGAATGAAAGATATCAAGAAAGAAAGAAAGAAAGAAATTAAAGATAGAATGTTAGAAGTTATTAAAGCTAGAATGAAAGATATAAAGAAAGAAAGAAAGAAAGAAACTAAAGAAAGAATGTTAGAAGGTATTAAAATTAGAATGAAAGATATCAAGAAAGAAAGAAAGAAAGAAACTAAAGATAGAATGTTAGAAGGTATTAAAGCTAGAATAAAAAATATAAAGAAAGAAAGAAAGAAACTAAGGATAGAATGTTAGAAGGTATTAAAGCTAGAATGAAAGATATCAAGAAAGAAAGAAAGTAAGAAACTAAAGATAAAATGTTAGAAGGTATTAAAGCTAGAATGAAAGATATAAAGAAAGAAAGAAAGAAAGAAAGAAACTAAAGATAGAATGTTAAAAGGTATTAAAGCTAGAATGAAAGATATCAAGAAAGAAAGGAAAAAAGAAACTAAAGATAGAATGTTAGAAGGTATAAAAGCTAGAATGAAAGATATAAAGAAAGAAAGAAAGAAAGAAACTAAAGATACAATGTTAGAAGGTATTAAAGCTAGAATGAAAGATATCAAGAAAGAAGGAAAGAAAGAAAGTAAAGATAGAATATTAGAAGGTATTAAAGCTAGAATGAAAGATATAAAGAAAGAAAGAAAGAAAGAAACTAAAGATAGAATGTTAGAGGGTATTAAAACTAGACTGAAAGATATCAAGAATGAAAGAAGGAAAGAAACTAAAGATAGAATATTAGGAGGTATGAAAACTAGAATGAAAGTTATCAAGAAAGAAAGAAAGAAACTGAATATAGAATGTTAGAATGTATTAAAGCTATAATGAAAGATATAAAGAAAGAAAGAAAGAAACTAAAGACAGAATGTTATAAGGTATTGAAACTAGAAGGAGAGATATCAAGAAAGAAAGAAAGAAACTAAAGATAGAATATTAGAAGGTATTAAAGCTAGAATGAAATATATAAAGAAAGAAAGAAAGAAAGAAACTAAAGAAAGAATTTTAGAAGGTATTTAAATTAGAATGAAAGAAATCAAGAAAAAAAGAAAGAAAGAAACTAAAGAAAGAATGTTAGAAGGTATTAAAATTAGAATGAAAGATATCAAGAAAGAAAGAAAGGAAGAAAGAAACTAAAGATAGAATGTTAGAAGGTATTAAAGCTGGAATGAAAGATATCAAGAAAGAAAGAAAGAAAGAAATTAAAGATAGAATGTTAGAAGTTATTAAAGCTAGAATGAAAGATATAAAGAAAGAAAGAAAGAAAGAAACTAAAGAAAGAATGTTAGAAGGTATTAAAATTAGAATGAAAGATATCAAGAAAGAAAGAAAGGAAAAAAGAAACTAAAGGTAGAATGTTAGAAGGTATTATAGCTAGAATGAAAGATATAAAGAAAGAAAGAAAGAAAGAAACTAAAGATAGAATGTTAGAAGGTATTAAAACTAGAATGAATGATATCAAGAAAAATAAAGAAAGATACTAAAGATAGAATGTTAGAAGGTATTAAAGCTTGAATGAAAGATATAAAGAAAGAAAGAAAGAAACTAAAGATAGAATGTTAGATGGTATTAAAGCTAGAATGAAAGATATAAAGAAAGAAAGAAGGAAACTAAAGATAGAATGTTAAAAGGTATTCAAACTAGAAGGAAAGATATCAAGAAAGAAAGAAAAAAGAAACTAAAGATAGAATATTAGAAGGTATTAAAGCTAGAATGAAAGATATAAAGAAAGAAAGAAAGAAACTAAAGAAAGTATGTTAGAGGGTATTAAAATTACAATGAAAGATATGAAGAAAGAAAGAAAGAAACTAAAGATAGAATGTTCGAAGTTATTAAAGCTAGAATGAAAGATATAAAGAAAGAAAGAAAGAAACTAAAGAAAGAATGTTAGAAGGTATTAAAATTAGAATGAAAGATATCAAGAAAGAAAGAAAGAAACTAAAGATAGAATGTTAGAAGGTATTAAAGCAAGAATGAAAGATATAAAGAAAGAAAGAAAGAAAGAAACTAAAGATAGAATGTTAGAAGGTATTAAAGCTAGAATGAAAGATATCAAGAAAGAAAGGAAAAAAGAAACTAAAGATAGAATGTTAGAAGGTATTAAAGCTAGAATGAAAGATATCAAGAAAGAAAGAAAGAAAGAAACTACAGATAGAATATTAGAAGGTATTAAAGCTAGAATGAAATATAAAAAGAAAGAAAGAAAGAAAGAAACTAAAGAAAGAATTTTAGAAGGTATTAAAATTAGAATGAAAGATATCAAGAAAGAAAGAACGAAAGAAACTAAAGCTAGAATGTTAGAAGGTATTAAAGCTAGAATGAAAGATATCAAGAAAGAGAGAGAAAGAAAGAAACTAAAGAAAGAATGTTAGAAGGTATTAAAATTAGAATGAAAGTTATCAAGAAAGAAAGAAAGAAACTAAAGATAGAATGTTAGAAGGTATTAAAGCTAGAATGAAAGATATAAGGAAAGAAAGAAAGAAAGAAAGAAACTAAAGATAGAATGTTAGAAGGTATTAAAGCTAGAATGAAAGATATCAAGAAAGAAAGGAAAAAAGAAACTCAAGATAGAATGTTAGAAGGTATTAAAGCTAGAATGAAAGATATGAAGAAAGAAAGAAAGAAAGAAAGAAACTAAAGAAAGAATGTTAGAAGTTATTAAAATTAGAATGAAAGATATCATGAAAGAAAGAAAATAAAGATAGAATGTTAGAAGGTATTAAAGCTAGAATGAAAGATATAAAGAAAGAAAGAAAGAAAGAAACTAAAGAAAGAATGTTAGAAGGTATTAAAATTAGAATGAAAGATATCATGAAAGAAAGAAAGAAAGAAACTAAAGATAGAATGTTAGAAGGTATTAAAGCTAGAATGAAAGATATAAAAAAAAAGAAAGAAAGAAACTAAAGATAGAATGTTAGAAGGTATTAAAGCTAGAATGAAAGATATCAAGAAAGAAAGGAAAAAAGAAACTAAAGATAGAATGTTAGAAGGTATAAAAGCTAGAATGAAAGATATAAAGAAAGAAAGAAAGAAAGAAAGAAACTAAAGATAGAATGTTAGAAGGTATTGAAGCTAGAATGAAAGATATAAAGAAAGAAAGAAAGAAAGAAAGAAAGAAACTAAAGATAGAATGTTAGAAGGTATTAAAGCTAGAATGAAAGATATCAAGAAGGAAAGGAAAAAAGAAACTAAAGATAGAATGTTAGAAGGTATTAAAGCTAGAATGAAAGATATCAAGAAAGAAAGGAAAAAAGAAACTAAAGATAGAATGTTAGAAGGTATTATAGCTAGAATGAAAGATATAAAGAAAGAAAGAAAGAAAGAAACTAAAGATAGAATGTTAGAAGGTATTAAAACTAGAATGAAAGATATCAAGAAAAATAAAGAAAGACACTAAAGATAGAATGTTAGAAGGTATTAAAGCTTGAATGAAAGATATAAAGAAAGAAAGAAAGAAACTAAAGATAGAATGTTAGATGGTATTAAAGCTAGAATGAAAGATATAAAGAAAGAAAGAAGGAAACTAAAGATAGAATGTTAAAAGGTATTGAAACTAGAACGAAAGATATCAAGAAAGAAAGAAAAAAAGAAACTAAAGATAGAATATTAGAAGGTATTAAAGCTAGAATGAAAGATATAAAGAAAGAAAGAAAGAAACTAAAGAAAGAATGTTAGAAGGTATTTTTAAATTAGAATGAAAGATATCAAGAAAGAAAGAAAGAAAGAAACTAAAGATAGAATGTTAGAAGGTATTAAAGCTAGAATAAAAAATATAAAGAAAGAAAGAAAGAAACTAAGGATAGAATGTTAGAAGGTATTAAAGCTTGAATGAAAGATATCAAGAAAGAAAGAAAGTAAGAAACTAAAGATAAAATGTTAGAAGGTATTAAAGCTAGAATGAAAGATATAAAGAAAGAAAGAAAGAAAGAAAGAAACTAAAGATAGAATGTTAGAAGGTATTAAAGCTAGAATGAAAGATATCAAGAAAGAAAGGAAAAAAGAAACTAAAGATAGAATGTTAGAAGGTATAAAAGCTAGAATGAAAGATATAAAGAAAGAAAGAAAAAGAAACTAAAGATACAATGTTAGAAGGTATTAAAGCTAGAATGAAAGATATCAAGAAAGAAGGAAAGAAAGAAAGTAAAGATAGAATATTAGAAGGTATTAAAGCTAGAATGAAAGATATAAAGAAAGAAAGAAAGAAAGAAACTAAAGATAGAATGTTAGAGGGTATTAAAACTAGACTGAAAGATATCAAGAATAAAAGAAGGAAAGAAACTAAAGATAGAATATTAGGAGGTATGAAAACTAGAATGAAAGTTATCAAGAAAGAAAGAAAGAAACTGAATATAGAATGTTAGAATGTATTAAAGCTATAATGAAAGATATAAAGAAAGAAAGAAAGAAACTAAAGACAGAATGTTATAAGGTATTGAAACTAGAAGGAGAGATATCAAGAAAGAAAGAAAGAAACTAAAGATAGAATATTAGAAGGTATTAAAGCTAGAATGAAATATATAAAGAAAGAAAGAAAGAAAGAAACTAAAGAAAGAATTTTAGAAGGTATTTAAATTAGAATGAAAGAAATCAAGAAAAAAAGAAAGAAAGAAACTAAAGAAAGAATGTTAGAAGGTATTAAAATTAGAATGAAAGATATCAAGAAAGAAAGAAAGGAAGAAAGAAACTAAAGATAGAATGTTAGAAGGTATTAAAGCTGGAATGAAAGATATCAAGAAAGAAAGAAAGAAAGAAATTAAAGATAGAATGTTAGAAGTTATTAAAGCTAGAATGAAAGATATAAAGAAAGAAAGAAAGAAAGAAACTAAAGAAAGAATCTTAGAAGGTATTAAAGCTAGAATGAAAGATATCAAGAAAGAAAGGAAAAAAGAAACTAAAGATAGAATGTTAGAAGGTATTAAAGCTAGAATGAAAGATATAAAGAAAGAAAGGAAAAAAGAAACTAAGGATAGAATGTTAGAAGGTATTAAAGCTAGAATGAAAGATATCAAGAAAGAAAGGAAAAAAGAAACTAAAGGTAGAATGTTAGAAGGTATTATAGCTAGAATGAAAGATATAAAGAAAGAAAGAAAGAAAGAAACTAAAGATAGAATGTTAGAAGGTATTATAGCTAGAATGAAAGATATAAAGAAAGAAAGAAAGAAAGAAACTAAAGATAGAATGTTAGAAGTTATTAAAACTAGAATGAATGATATCAAGAAAAATAAAGAAAGATACTAAAGATAGAATGTTAGAAGGTATTAAAGCTTGAATGAAAGATATCAAGAAGGAAAGGAAAAAAGAAACTAAAGATAGAATGTTAGAAGGTATTAAAGCTAGAATGAAAGATATCAAGAAAGAAAGGAAAAAAGAAACTAAAGGTAGAATGTTAGAAGGTATTATAGCTAGAATGAAAGATATAAAGAAAGAAAGAAAGAAAGAAACTAAAGATAGAATGTTAGAAGTTATTAAAGCTAGAATGAAAGATATCAAGAAAGAAAGGAAAAAAGAAACTAAAGATAGAATGTTAGAAGGTATTAAAGCTTGAATGAAAGATATAAAGAAAGAAAGAAACTAAAGATAGAATGTTAGATGGTATTAAAGCTAGAATGAAAGATATAAAGAAAGAAAGAAGGAAACTAAATATAGAATGTTAAAAGTTATTGAAACTAGAAGGAAAGATATCAAGAAAGAAAGAAAAAAAGAAACTAAAGATAGAATATTAGAAGGTATTAAAGCTAGAATGAAAGATATAAAGAAAGAAAGAAAGAAAGAAACTAAAGAAAGAATGTTAGAAGGTATTAAAATTAGAATGAAAGATATCAAGAAAGAAAGAAAGAAAGAAACTAAAGATAGAATGTTAGAAGGTATTAAAGCTAGAATAAAAAATATAAAGAAAGAAAGAAAGAAACTAAGGATAGAATGTTAGAAGGTATTAAAGCTAGAATGAAAGATATCAAGAAAGAAAGAAAGTAAGAAACTAAAGATAAAATGTTAGAAGGTATTAAAGCTAGAATGAAAGATATAAAGAAAGAAAGAAAGAAAGAAAGAAACTAAAGATAGAATGTTAAAAGGTATTAAAGCTAGAATGAAAGATATCAAGAAAGAAAGGAAAAAAGAAACTAAAGATAGAATGTTAGAAGGTATAAAAGCTAGAATGAAAGATATAAAGAAAGAAAGAAAGAAAGAAACTAAAGATACAATGTTAGAAGGTATTAAAGCTAGAATGAAAGATATCAAGAAAGAAGGAAAGAAAGAAAGTAAAGATAGAATATTAGAAGGTATTAAAGCTAGAATGAAAGATATAAAGAAAGAAAGAAAGAAAGAAACTAAAGATAGAATGTTAGAGGGTATTAAAACTAGACTGAAAGATATCAAGAATGAAAGAAGGAAAGAAACTAAAGATAGAATATTAGGAGGTATGAAAACTAGAATGAAAGTTATCAAGAAAGAAAGAAAGAAACTGAATATAGAATGTTAGAATGTATTAAAGCTATAATGAAAGATATAAAGAAAGAAAGAAAGAAACTAAAGACAGAATGTTATAAGGTATTGAAACTAGAAGGAGAGATATCAAGAAAGAAAGAAAGAAACTAAAGATAGAATATTAGAAGGTATTAAAGCTAGAATGAAATATATAAAGAAAGAAAGAAAGAAAGAAACTAAAGAAAGAATTTTAGAAGGTATTTAAATTAGAATGAAAGAAATCAAGAAAAAAAGAAAGAAAGAAACTAAAGAAAGAATGTTAGAAGGTATTAAAATTAGAATGAAAGATATCAAGAAAGAAAGAAAGGAAGAAAGAAACTAAAGATAGAATGTTAGAAGGTATTAAAGCTGGAATGAAAGATATCAAGAAAGAAAGAAAGAAAGAAATTAAAGATAGAATGTTAGAAGTTATTAAAGCTAGAATGAAAGATATAAAGAAAGAAAGAAAGAAAGAAACTAAAGAAAGAATCTTAGAAGGTATTAAAGCTAGAATGAAAGATATCAAGAAAGAAAGGAAAAAAGAAACTAAAGATAGAATGTTAGAAGGTATTAAAGCTAGAATGAAAGATATAAAGAAAGAAAGGAAAAAAGAAACTAAAGATAGAATGTTAGAAGGTATTAAAGCTAGAATGAAAGATATCAAGAAAGAAAGGAAAAAAGAAACTAAAGGTAGAATGTTAGAAGGTATTATAGCTAGAATGAAAGATATAAAGAAAGAAAGAAAGAAAGAAACTAAAGATAGAATGTTAGAAGGTATTATAGCTAGAATGAAAGATATAAAGAAAGAAAGAAAGAAACTAAAGATAGAATGTTAGAAGGTATTAAAACTAGAATGAATGATATCAAGAAAAATAAAGAAAGATACTAAAGATAGAATGTTAGAAGGTATTAAAGCTTGAATGAAAGATATCAAGAAGGAAAGGAAAAAAGAAACTAAAGATAGAATGTTAGAAGGTATTAAAGCTAGAATGAAAGATATCAAGAAAGAAAGGAAAAAAGAAACTAAAGGTAGAATGTTAGAAGGTATTATAGCTAGAATGAAAGATATAAAGAAAGAAAGAAAGAAAGAAACTAAAGATAGAATGTTAGAAGGTATTAAAGCTTGAATGAAAGATATAAAGAAAGAAAGAAAGAAACTAAAGATAGAATGTTAGATGGTATTAAAGCTAGAATGAAAGATATAAAGAAAGAAAGAAGGAAACTAAATATAGAATGTTAAAAGGTATTGAAACTAGAAGGAAAGATATCAAGAAAGAAAGAAAGAAAGAAACTAAAGAAAGAATGTTAGAAGGTATTAAAGCTAGAATAAAAAATATAAAGAAAGAAAGAAAGAAACTAAGGATAGAATGTTAGAAGGTATTAAAGCTAGAATGAAAGATATAAAGAAAGAAAGAAAGTAAGAAACTAAAGATAGAATGTTAGAAGGTATTAAAGCTAGAATGAAAGATATAAAGAAAGAAAGAAAGAAAGAAAGAAACTAAAGAAAGAATGTTAGAAGGTATTAAAATTAGAATGAAAGATGTAATGAAAAAAGAAAGAAAGAAACTAAAGAGAATGTTAGAAGGTATTAAAGCTAGAATGAAAGATATCAAGAAAGAAAGAAAGAAAGAAAGAAAGAAACTAAAGATAGAATGTTAGAAGGTATTAAAGCTAGAATGAAAGATATCAAGAAAGAAAGGAAAAAAGAAACTAAAGATAGAATATTAGAAGGTATTAAAGCTAGAATGAAAGATATAAAGAAAGAAAGAAAGAAACTAAAGAAAGAATGTTAGAAGGTATTAAAATTAGAATGAAAGATATCAAGAAAGAAAGAAAGAAAGAAACTAAAGATAGAATGTTAGAAGGTATTAAAGCTAGAATAAAAAATATAAAGAAAGAAAGAAAGAAACTAAGGATAGAATGTTAGAAGGTATTAAAGCTAGAATGAAAGATATCAAGAAAGAAAGAAAGTAAGAAACTAAAGATAAAATGTTAGAAGGTATTAAAGCTAGAATGAAAGATATGAAGAAAGAAAGAAAGAAAGAAAGAAACTAAAGAAAGAATGTTAGAAGGTATTAAAATTAGAATGAAAGATGTAATGAAAAAAAGAAAGAAAGAAACTAAAGAGAATGTTAGAAGGTATTAAAGCTAGAATGAAAGATATAAAGAAAGAAAGAAAGAAAGAAACTAAAGATAGAATGTTAGAAGGTATTAAAGCTAGAATGAAAGATATCAAGAAAGAAAGGAAAAAAGAAACTAAAGATAGAATGTTAGAAGGTATAAAAGCTAGAATGAAAGATATAAAGAAAGAAAGAAAGAAAGAAACTAAAGATACAATGTTAGAAGGTATTAAAGCTAGAATGAAAGATATCAAGAAAGAAGGAAAGAAAGAAAGTAAAGATAGAATATTAGAAGGTATTAAAGCTAGAATGAAAGATATAAAGAAAGAAAGAAAGAAAGAAACTAAAGATAGAATGTTAGAGGGTATTAAAACTAGACTGAAAGATATCAAGAAAGAAAGAAGGAAAGAAACTAAAGATAGAATATTAGCAGGTATGAAAACTAGAATGAAAGTTATCAAGAAAGAAAGAAAGAAACTGAATATAGAATGTTAGAATGTATTAAAGCTATAATGAAAGATATAAAGAAAGAAAGAAAGAAACTAAAGACAGAATGTTATAAGGTATTGAAACTAGAAGGAGAGATATCAAGAAAGAAATAAAGAAACTAAAGATAGAATATTAGAAGGTATTAAACCTAGAATGAAATATATAAAGAAAGAAAGAAAGAAAGAAACTAAAGAAAGAATTTTAGAAGGTATTTAAATTAGAATGAAAGAAATCAAGAAAAAAAGAAAGAAAGAAACTAAAGAAAGAATGTTAGAAGGTATTAAAATTAGAATGAAAGATATCAAGAAAGAAAGAAAGGAAGAAAGAAACTAAAGATAGAATGTTAGAAGGTATTAAAGCTGGAATGAAAGATATCAAGAAAGAAAGAAAGAAAGAAATTAAAGATAGAATGTTAGAAGTTATTAAAGCTAGAATGAAAGATATAAAGAAAGAAAGAAAGAAAGAAACTAAAGAAAGAATCTTAGAAGGTATCAAAATTAGAATGAAAGATATCAAGAAAGAAAGAAAGAAACTAAAGATAGAATGTTAGAAGGTATTAAAGCTAGAATGAAAGATATCAAGAAAGAAAGGAAAAAAGAAACTAAAGATAGAATGTTAGAAGGTATTAAAGCTAGAATGAAAGATATAAAGAAAGAAAGAAAGAAATAAACTAAAGATAGAATATTAGAAGGTATTAAAGCTAGAATGAAAGATATAAAGAAAGAAAGAAAGAAAGAAAGAAAGAAACTAAAGATAGAATGTTAGAAGGTATTAAAGCTAGAATGAAAGATATCAAGAAGGAAAGGAAAAAAGAAACTAAAGGTAGAATGTTAGAAGGTATTATAGCTAGAATGAAAGATATAAAGAAAGAAAGAAAGAAAGAAAGAAACTAAAGATAGAATGTTAGAAGGTATTAAAACTAGAATGAATGATATCAAGAAAAATAAAGAAAGATACTAAAGATAGAATGTTAGAAGGTATTAAAGCTTGAATGAAAGATATAAAGAAAGAAAGAAAGAAACTAAAGATAGAATGTTAGATGGTATTAAAGCTAGAATGAAAGATATAAAGAAAGAAAGAAGGAAACTAAAGATAGAATGTTAAAAGGTATTGAAACTAGAAGGAAAGATATCAAGAAAGAAAGAAAAAAAGAAACTAAAGATAGAATATTAGAAGGTATTAAAGCTAGAATGAAAGATATAAAGAAAGAAAGAAAGAAACTAAAGAAAGAATGTTAGAAGGTAGTAAAATTAGAATGAAAGATATCAAGAAAGAAAGAAAGAAAGAAACTAAAGATAGAATGTTAGAAGGTATTAAAGCTAGAATAAAAAATATAAAGAAAGAAAGAAAGAAACTAAGGATAGAATGTTAGAAGGTATTAAAGCTAGAATGAAAGATATCAAGAAAGAAAGAAAGTAAGAAACTAAAGATAGAATGTTAGAAGGTATAAAAGCTAGAATGAAAGATATAAAGAAAGAAAGAAAGAAAGAAAGAAACTAAAGATAGAATGTTAGAAGGTATTAAAGCTAGAATGAAAGATATCAAGAAAGAAAGGAAAAAAGAAACTAAAGATAGAATGTTAGAAGGTATAAAAGCTAGAATGAAAGATATAAAGAAAGAAAGAAAGAAAGAAACTAAAGATAGAATGTTAGAAGGTATTAAAGCTAGAATGAAAGATATCAAGAAAGAAAGGAAAAAAGAAACTAAAGATAGAATGTTAGAAGGTATAAAAGCTAGAATGAAAGATATAAAGAAAGAAAGAAAGAAAGAAACTAAAGATACAATGTTAGAAGGTATTAAAGCTAGAATGAAAGATATCAAGAAAGAAGGATAGAAAGAAAGTAAAGATAGAATATTAGAAGGTATTAAAGCTAGAATGAAAGATATAAAGAAAGAAAGAAAGAAAGAAACTAAAGATAGAATGTTAGAAGGTATGAAAACTAGAATGAAAGTTATCAAGAAAGAAAGAAAGAAACTGAAGATAGAATTTTAGAATGTATTAAAGCTATAATGAAAGATATAAAGAAAGAAAGAAAGAAACTAAAGACAGAATGTTATAAGGTATTGAAACTAGAAGGAGAGATATCAAGAAAGAAAGAAAGAAACTAAAGATAGAATATTAGAAGGTATTAAAGCTAGAATGAAAGATATCAAGAAAGAAAGGAAAAAAGAAACTAAAGATAGAATGTTAGAAGGTATTAAAGCTTGAATGAAAGATATAAAGAAAGAAAGAAACTAAAGATAGAATGTTAGATGGTATTAAAGCTAGAATGAAAGATATAAAGAAAGAAAGAAGGAAACTAAATATAGAATGTTAAAAGTTATTGAAACTAGAAGGAAAGATATCAAGAAAGAAAGAAAAAAAGAAACTAAAGATAGAATATTAGAAGGTATTAAAGCTAGAATGAAAGATATAAAGAAAGAAAGAAAGAAACTAAAGAAAGAATGTTAGAAGGTATTAAAATTAGAATGAAAGATATCAAGAAAGAAAGAAAGAAAGAAACTAAAGATAGAATGTTAGAAGGTATTAAAGCTAGAATAAAAAATATAAAGAAAGAAAGAAAGAAACTAAGGATAGAATGTTAGAAGGTATTAAAGCTAGAATGAAAGATATCAAGAAAGAAAGAAAGTAAGAAACTAAAGATAAAATGTTAGAAGGTATTAAAGCTAGAATGAAAGATATAAAGAAAGAAAGAAAGAAAGAAAGAAAGAAACTAAAGATAGAATGTTAGAAGGTATTAAAGCTAGAATGAAAGATATCAAGAAAGAAAGGAAAAAAGAAACTAAAGATAGAATGTTAGAAGGTATAAAAGCTAGAATGAAAGATATAAAGAAAGAAAGAAAGAAAGAAACTAAAGATACAATGTTAGAAGGTATTAAAGCTAGAATGAAAGATATCAAGAAAGAAGGAAAGAAAGAAAGTAAAGATAGAATATTAGAAGGTATTAAAGCTAGAATGAAAGATATAAAGAAAGAAAGAAAGAAAGAAACTAAAGATAGAATGTTAGAGGGTATTAAAACTAGACTGAAAGATATCAAGAATGAAAGAAGGAAAGAAACTAAAGATAGAATATTAGGAGGTATGAAAACTAGAATGAAAGTTATCAAGAAAGAAAGAAAGAAACTGAATATAGAATGTTAGAATGTATTAAAGCTATAATGAAAGATATAAAGAAAGAAAGAAAGAAACTAAAGACAGAATGTTATAAGGTATTGAAACTAGAAGGAGAGATATCAAGAAAGAAAGAAAGAAACTAAAGATAGAATATTAGAAGGTATTAAAGCTAGAATGAAATATATAAAGAAAGAAAGAAAGAAAGAAACTAAAGAAAGAATTTTAGAAGGTATTTAAATTAGAATGAAAGAAATCAAGAAAAAAAGAAAGAAAGAAACTAAACAAAGAATGTTAGAAGGTATTAAAATTAGAATGAAAGATATCAAGAAAGAAAGAAAGGAAGAAAGAAACTAAAGATAGAATGTTAGAAGGTATTAAAGCTGGAATGAAAGATATCAAGAAAGAAAGAAAGAAAGAAATTAAAGATAGAATGTTAGAAGTTATTAAAGCTAGAATGAAAGATATAAAGAAAGAAAGAAAGAAAGAAACTAAAGAAAGAATGTTAGAAGGTATTAAAATTAGAATGAAAGATATCAAGAAAGAAAGAAAGAAAGAAACTAAAGATAGAATGTTAGAAGGTATTAAAGCTAGAATAAAAAATATAAAGAAAGAAAGAAAGAAACTAAGGATAGAATGTTAGAAGGTATTAAAGCTAGAATGAAAGATATCAAGAAAGAAAGAAAGTAAGAAACTAAAGATAAAATGTTAGAAGGTATTAAAGCTAGAATGAAAGATATAAAGAAAGAAAGAAAGAAAGAAAGCAACTAAAGATAGAATGTTAGAAGGTATTAAAGCTAGAATGAAAGATATCAAGAAAGAAAGGAAAAAAGAAACTAAAGATAGAATGTTAGAAGGTATAAAAGCTAGAATGAAAGATATAAAGAAAGAAAGAAAGAAAGAAACTAAAGATACAATGTTAGAAGGTATTAAAGCTAGAATGAAAGATATCAAGAAAGAAGGAAAGAAAGAAAGTAAAGATAGAATATTAGAAGGTATTAAAGCTAGAATGAAAGATATAAAGAAAGAAAGAAAGAAAGAAACTAAAGATAGAATGTTAGAGGGTATTAAAACTAGACTGAAAGATATCAAGAATGAAAGAAGGAAAGAAACTAAAGATAGAATATTAGGAGGTATGAAAACTAGAATGAAAGTTATCAAGAAAGAAAGAAAGAAACTGAATATAGAATGTTAGAATGTATTAAAGCTATAATGAAAGATATAAAGAAAGAAAGAAAGAAACTAAAGACAGAATGTTATAAGGTATTGAAACTAGAAGGAGAGATATCAAGAAAGAAAGAAAGAAACTAAAGATAGGATATTAGAAGGTATTAAAGCTAGAATGAAATATATAAAGAAAGAAAGAAAGAAAGAAACTAAAGAAAGAATTTTAGAAGGTATTTAAATTAGAATGAAAGAAATCAAGAAAAAAAGAAAGAAAGAAACTAAAGAAAGAATGTTAGAAGGTATTAAAATTAGAATGAAAGATATCAAGAAAGAAAGAAAGGAAGAAAGAAACTAAAGATAGAATGTTAGAAGGTATTAAAGCTGGAATGAAAGATATCAAGAAAGAAAGAAAGAAAGAAATTAAAGATAGAATGTTAGAAGTTATTAAAGCTAGAATGAAAGATATAAAGAAAGAAAGAAAGAAAGAAACTAAAGAAAGAATCTTAGAAGGTATTAAAGCTAGAATGAAAGATATCAAGAAAGAAAGGAAAAAAGAAACTAAAGATAGAATGTTAGAAGGTATTAAAGCTAGAATGAAAGATATAAAGAAAGAAAGGAAAAAAGAAACTAAAGATAGAATGTTAGAAGGTATTAAAGCTAGAATGAAAGATATCAAGAAAGAAAGGAAAAAAGAAACTAAAGGTAGAATGTTAGAAGGTATTATAGCTAGAATGAAAGATATAAAGAAAGAAAGAAAGAAAGAAACTAAAGATAGAATGTTAGAAGGTATTATAGCTAGAATGAAAGATATAAAGAAAGAAAGAAAGAAACTAAAGATAGAATGTTAGAAGGTATTAAAACTAGAATGAATGATATCAAGAAAAATAAAGAAAGATACTAAAGATAGAATGTTAGAAGGTATTAAAGCTTGAATGAAAGATATCAAGAAGGAAAGGAAAAAAGAAACTAAAGATAGAATGTTAGAAGGTATTAAAGCTAGAATGAAAGATATCAAGAAAGAAAGGAAAAAAGAAACTAAAGGTAGAATGTTAGAAGGTATTATAGCTAGAATGAAAGATATAAAGAAAGAAAGAAAGAAAGAAACTAAAGATAGAATGTTAGAAGGTATTAAAGCTTGAATGAAAGATATAAAGAAAGAAAGAAAGAAACTAAAGATAGAATGTTAGATGGTATTAAAGCTAGAATGAAAGATATAAAGAAAGAAAGAAGGAAACTAAATATAGAATGTTAAAAGGTATTGAAACTAGAAGGAAAGATATCAAGAAAGAAAGAAAAAAAGAAACTAAAGATAGAATATTAGAAGGTATTAAAGCTAGAATGAAAGATATAAAGAAAGAAAGAAAGAAACTAAAGAAAGAATGTTAGAAGATATTAAAATTAGAATGAAAGATATCAAGAAAGAAAGAAAGAAAGAAACTAAAGATAGAATGTTAGAAGGTATTAAAGCTAGAATAAAAAATATAAAGAAAGAAAGAAAGAAACTAAGGATAGAATGTTAGAAGGTATTAAAGCTAGAATGAAAGATATCAAGAAAGAAAGAAAGTAAGAAACTAAAGATAGAATGTTAGAAGGTATTAAAGCTAGAATGAAAGATATAAAGAAAGAAAGAAAGAAAGAAAGAAACTAAAGAAAGAATGTTAGAAGGTATTAAAATTAGAATGAAAGATGTAATGAAAAAAAGAAAGAAAGAAACTAAAGAGAATGTTAGAAGGTATTAAAGCTAGAATGAAAGATATAAAGAAAGAAAGAAAGAAAGAAAGAAACTAAAGATAGAATGTTAGAAGGTATTAAAGCGAGAATGAAAGATATCAAGAAAGAAAGGAAAAAAGAAACTAAAGATAGAATATTAGAAGGTATTAAAGCTAGAATGAAAGATATAAAGAAAGAAAGAAAGAAACTAAAGAAAGAATGTTAGAAGGTATTAAAATTAGAATGAAAGATATCAAGAAAGAAAGAAAGAAAGAAACTAAAGATAGAATGTTAGAAGGTATTAAAGCTAGAATAAAAAATATAAAGAAAGAAAGAAAGAAACTAAGGATAGAATGTTAGAAGGTATTAAAGCTAGAATGAAAGATATCAAGAAAGAAAGAAAGTAAGAAACTAAAGATAAAATGTTAGAAGGTATTAAAGCTAGAATGAAAGATATGAAGAAAGAAAGAAAGAAAGAAAGAAACTAAAGAAAGAATGTTAGAAGGTATTAAAATTAGAATGAAAGATGTAATGAAAAAAAGAAAGAAAGAAACTAAAGAGAATGTTAGAAGGTATTAAAGCTAGAATGAAAGATATAAAGAAAGAAAGAAAGAAAGAAACTAAAGATAGAATGTTAGAAGGTATTAAAGCTAGAATGAAAAATATCAAGAAAGAAAGGAAAAAAGAAACTAAAGATAGAATGTTAGAAGGTATAAAAGCTAGAATAAAAGATATAAAGAAAGAAAGAAAGAAAGAAACTAAAGATACAATGTTAGAAGGTATTAAAGCTAGAATGAAAGATATCAAGAAAGAAGGAAAGAAAGAAAGTAAAGATAGAATATTAGAAGGTATTAAAGCTAGAATGAAAGATATAAAGAAAGAAAGAAAGAAAGAAACTAAAGATAGAATGTTAGAGGGTATTAAAACTAGACTGAAAGATATCAAGAAAGAAAGAAGGAAAGAAACTAAAGATAGAATATTAGCAGGTATGAAAACTAGAATGAAAGTTATCAAGAAAGAAAGAAAGAAACTGAATATAGAATGTTAGAATGTATTAAAGCTATAATGAAAGATATAAAGAAAGAAAGAAAGAAACTAAAGACAGAATGTTATAAGGTATTGAAACTAGAAGGAGAGATATCAAGAAAGAAATAAAGAAACTAAAGATAGAATATTAGAAGGTATTAAACCTAGAATGAAATATATAAAGAAAGAAAGAAAGAAAGAAACTAAAGAAAGAATTTTAGAAGGTATTTAAATTAGAATGAAAGAAATCAAGAAAAAAAGAAAGAAAGAAACTAAAGAAAAAATGTTAGAAGGTATTAAAATTAGAATGAAAGATATCAAGAAAGAAAGAAAGGAAGAAAGAAACTAAAGATAGAATGTTAGAAGGTATTAAAGCTGGAATGAAAGATATCAAGAAAGAAAGAAAGAAAGAAATTAAAGATAGAATGTTAGAAGTTATTAAAGCTAGAATGAAAGATATAAAGAAAGAAAGAAAGAAAGAAACTAAAGAAAGAATCTTAGAAGGTATCAAAATTAGAATGAAAGATATCAAGAAAGAAAGAAAGAAACTAAAGATAGAATGTTAGAAGGTATTAAAGCTAGAATGAAAGATATCAAGAAAGAAAGGAAAAAAGAAACTAAAGATAGAATGTTAGAAGGTATTAAAGCTAGAATGAAAGATATAAAGAAAGAAAGAAAGAAATAAACTAAAGATAGAATATTAGAAGGTATTAAAGCTAGAATGAAAGATATAAAGAAAGAAAGAAAGAAAGAAAGAAAGAAAGAAAGAAACTAAAGATAGAATGTTAGAAGGTATTAAAGCTAGAATGAAAGATATCAAGAAGGAAAGGAAAAAAGAAACTAAAGATAGAATGTTAGAAGGTATTAAAGCTAGAATGAAAGATATCAAGAAAGAAAGGAAAAAAGAAACTAAAGGTAGAATGTTAGAAGGTATTATAGCTAGAATGAAAGATATAAAGAAAGAAAGAAAGAAAGAAACTAAAGATAGAATGTTAGAAGGTATTAAAACTAGAATGAATGATATCAAGAAAAATAAAGAAAGATACTAAAGATAGAATGTTAGAAGGTATTAAAGCTTGAATGAAAGATATAAAGAAAGAAAGAAAGAAACTAAAGATAGAATGTTAGATGGTATTAAAGCTAGAATGAAAGATATAAAGAAAGAAAGAAAGAAACTAAAGAAAGAATGTTAGAAGGTAGTAAAATTAGAATGAAAGATATCAAGAAAGAAAGAAAGAAAGAAACTAAAGATAGAATGTTAGAAGGTATTAAAGCTAGAATAAAAAATATAAAGAAAGAAAGAAAGAAACTAAGGATAGAATGTTAGAAGGTATTAAAGCTAGAATGAAAGATATCAAGAAAGAAAGAAAGTAAGAAACTAAAGATAGAATGTTAGAAGGTATAAAAGCTAGAATGAAAGATATAAAGAAAGAAAGAAAGAAAGAAAGAAACTAAAGATAGAATGTTAGAAGGTATTAAAGCTAGAATGAAAGATATCAAGAAAGAAAGGAAAAAAGAAACTAAAGATAGAATGTTAGAAGGTATAAAAGCTAGAATGAAAGATATAAAGAAAGAAAGAAAGAAAGAAACTAAAGATAGAATGTTAGAAGGTATTAAAGCTAGAATGAAAGATATCAAGAAAGAAAGGAAAAAAGAAACTAAAGATAGAATGTTAGAAGGTATAAAAGCTAGAATGAAAGATATAAAGAAAGAAAGAAAGAAAGAAACTAAAGATACAATGTTAGAAGGTATTAAAGCTAGAATGAAAGATATCAAGAAAGAAGGATAGAAAGAAAGTAAAGATAGAATATTAGAAGGTATTAAAGCTAGAATGAAAGATATAAAGAAAGAAAGAAAGAAAGAAACTAAAGATAGAATGTTAGAAGGTATTAAAACTAGACTGAAAGATATCAAGAAAGAAAGAAAGAAAGAAACTAAAGATAGAATATTAGCAGGTATGAAAACTAGAATGAAAGTTATCAAGAAAGAAAGAAAGAAACTGAAGATAGAATTTTAGAATGCATTAAAGCTATAATGAAAGATATAAAGAAAGAAAGAAAGAAACTAAAGACAGAATGTTATAAGGTATTGAAACTAGAAGGAGAGATATCAAGAAAGAAAGAAAGAAACTAAAGATAGAATATTAGAAGGTATTAAAGCTAGAATGAAATATATAAAGAAAGAAAGAAAGAAACTAAAGAAAGAATTTTAGAAGGTATTTAAATTAGAATGAAAGAAATCAAGAAAAAAAGAAAGAAAGAAACTAAAGAAAGAATGTTAGAAGGTATTAAAATTAGAATGAAAGATATAAAGAAAGAAAGAAAGGAAGAAAGAAACTAAAGATAGAATGTTAGAAGGTATTAAAGCTAGAATGAAAGATATCAAGAAAGAAAGAAAGAAAGAAATTAAAGATAGAATGTTAGAAGGTATTAAAGCTAGAATGAAAGATATAAAGAAAGAAAGAAAGAAAGAAACTAAAGAAAGAATCTTAGAAGGTATCAAAATTAGAATGAAAGATATCAAGAAAGAAAGAAAGAAACTAAAGATAGAATGTTAGAAGGTATTAAAGCTAGAATGAAAGATATCAAGAAAGAAAGGAAAAAAGAAACTAAAGATAGAATGTTAGAAGGTATTAAAGCTAGAATGAAAGATATAAAGAAAGAAAGAAAGAAAGAAAGAAAGAAACTAAAGAAAGTATGTTAGAAGATATTAATATTACAATGAAAGATATGAAGAAAGAAAGAAAGAAACTAAAGATAGAATGTTAGAAGGTATTAAAGCTAGAATGAAAGATATAAAGAAAGAAAGAAAGAAACTAAAGAAAGAATGTAAGAAGGTATTAAAATTAGAATGAAAGATATCAAGAAAGAAAGAAAGAAACGAAAGTTAGAATGTTAGAAGGTATTAAAGCTAGAATGAAAGATATCAAGAAAGAAAGAAAGAAAGACACTAAAGATAGAATGTTAGCAGGTATTAAAGCTAGAAAGAAAGATATCAATAAAGCAAGCAGGAAAGAAACGAAAGTTAGAATGTTAGAAGGTATTAAAGAGAGAAGGAAAGATATCAATAAAGAAGGAAAGAAACTAAAGATAGAATGTTAGCAGGTATTAAAGCTAGAATGAAAGATATCAAGAAAGAAAGAAAGAAAGAAAGAAACTAAAGAAAGAATGTTAGAAGGTATTAAAGCTAGAATGAAAGGTATCAATAAAGCAAACTAGAAAGAAACGAAAGTTAGAATGTTAGAAGGTATTAAAGATAGAAGGAAAGATATCAATAAAGAAAAAAAAACTAAAGTTAGAATGTTACAAGGTATTGAAGCTAGAAGGAAAGTTATCAAGAAAGAAAGAAAGAAACTAAAGATAGAATGTTAGAAAGTATTAAAACTAGAATGAAAGTTATCAATAAAGAAAGAAAGAAACTAAAGATAGAATGTTCGAAGGTACTAAAGCTAGAATGAAAGATATCAATAAAGCAAGCAAGAAAGAAACGAAAGTTAGAATGTTAGAAGGTATTAAAGATAGAAGGAAAGATATCAATAAAGAAAGAAAGAAACGAAAGTTAGAATGTTAGAAGTTATTAAAGCTAGAATGAAAGATATCAAGTAAGAAAGAAAGAAAGAAACTAAAGATAGAATGTTAGACGGTATTAAAGCTAAAATGAAAGTTATGAAGAAAGAAAGTAACTAAAGATAGAATGTTAGAGAGTATTAAAACTAGAATGAAAGTTATCAATAAAGAAAGAAAGAAAGAAAGGAAAGTTAGAATGTTAGAAGTTATTAAAGCTAGAATGAAAGATATGAAGAAAGAAAGAAAGAAAGAAACTAAAGTAGAATGTTAGTAGGTATTAAAGCTAGAAAGAAAGATATCAATAAAGCAAGCAGGAAAGAAACGAAAGTTAGAATGTTACAAGGTATTAAAGAGAGAAGGAAAGATATCAATAAAGAAGGAAAGAAACTAAAGATAGAATGTTAGACGTATTAAAGCTGAAATGAAAGTTATCAAGAAAGAAAGAAAGAAATTAAAGATAGAATGTTAGAAAGTATTAAAGCTAAAAGGAAAGATATCAATAAATAAATAAAGAAACGAAAAATAGAATGTTAGACAGTATTAAAACTAGAATGAAAGTTATCTATAAATAAAGAATGAAAGAAACTAAAGATAGAATGTTTGAAGTTATTAAAGCTAGAATGAAAGATATCAATAAAGCAAGCAAGAAAGAAACGAAAGTTGAAAGTTAGAAAGTATTAAAACTAGAATGAAAGTTATAAATAAAGAAAGAAAGAAACTAAAGATAGAATGTTAGAAAGTATTAAAACTAGAATGAACGTTATCAATAAAGAAAGAAAGAAACTAAAAATAGAATGTTAGAAAGTATAAAAACTAGAATGAAAGTTATCAATAAAGAAAGAAAGAAACTAAAAATAGAATGTTCGAAGGTACTAAAGCTAGAATGAAAGATATCAATGAAGCAAGCATGAAACTAAAAAAAGAATGTTAGAAAGTATTAAAACTAGAATTAAAGTTATAAATAAAGAAACTAAATATAGAATGTTAGAAAGTTTTAAAACTAGAATGAAAGTTATCAATAAAGAAAGAAAGAAAGAAAGAAACGAAAGTTAGAATGTTAGAAGGTATTAACGCTAGAATGAAAGATTTCATTAAAGATAGAAAGAAAGAAACAAAAGAGAGAATGTTAGAAGGCATTAAAGCTAGAATGAAAGATATCAATAAAGCAAGCAAGATAGAAACGAAAGTTAAATGTTAGAAGGTATTAAATATAGAAGGAAAGATAACAATAACAAAAGAAAGAAACTAAAGTTAGAATGTTACAAGGTATTAAAGCTAGAAGGAAAGTTATCAATAAAGAAAGAAAGAAAGACACTCAAGATAGAATGTTAGAAAGCATTAAAACTAGAATGAAAGTTATCTATAAAGAAAGAAAGAAACTAAAGATAGAATGTTAGAAAGTATTAAAACTAGAATGAAAGTTATCTATAAAGAAAGAAAGAAAGAAACTAAAGATAGAATGTTTGAAGGTATTAAAGCAAGAATGAAAGATATCAATAAAGCAAGCAAGAAAGAAACGAAAGTTAGAATGTTAGAAGGTATTAAAGATAGAAGGAAAGATATCAAGAAAGAAAGAAAGAAACTAAAGATAGAATTTTAGAAGTTATTAAAGCTAGAATGAAAGATTTCATTAAAGATAGAAAGAAAGAAACAAAAGATAGAATGTTAGAAGGTATTAAAGCTAGAATGAAAGATATCAATAAAGCAAGCAAGAAAGAAATGAAAGTTGAATGTTAAAAAGTATTAAAACTAGAATGAAAGTTATAAATAAAGAAAGAAAGAAACTAAAGATAGAATGTTAGAAAGTATTAAAACTAGAATGAAAGTTATCAATAAAGAAAGAAAGAAACTAAAAATAGAATGTTCGAAGGTACTAAAGCTAGAATGAAAGATATCAATAAAGCAAGCAAGAAACTAAAAAAAGAATGTTAGAAAGTATTAAAACTAGAATGAAAGTTATAAATAAAGAAAGAAACTAAAGATAGAATGTTAGAAAGTTCTAAAACTAGAGTGAAAGTTATCAATAAAGAAAGAAAGAAAGAAACGAAAGTTAGAATGTTAGAAGGTATTAAAGCTAGAATGAAAGATTTCATTAAAGATAGATAGAAAGAAACAAAAGATAGAATGTAAGCAGGTATTAAAACTAGAACGAAAGTTATCAAGAAAGAAAGAAAGAAAGAAACTAAAGATAGAATTTTAGAAGTTATTAAAGCTAGAATGAAAGATATCAAGAAAGAAAGAAAGAAAGAAAGAAAGAAAGGAAAGTTAGAATGTTAGAAGTAATTAAAGCTAGAATGAAAGATATGAAGAAAGAAAGAAGGAAACTAAAGTTATAATGTTAGTAGGTATTAAAGCTAGAAAGAAAGATATCAATAAAGCAAGCAGGAAAGAAACGAAAGTTAGAATGTTAGAAGGTATTAAAGATAGAAGGAAAGATATCAATAAAGAAAGAAAGAAACTAAAGTTAGAATGTTACAAGGTATTGAAGCTAGAAGGAAAGTTATCAATAAAGAAAGAAAGAAACTAAAGATAGAATGTTCGAAGGTACTAAAGCTAGAATGAAAGATATCAATAAGGCAAGCAAGAAAGAAACGAAAGTTAGAATGTTAGAAGGTATTAAAGATAAAAGGAAAGATATCAATAAAGAAAGAAAGAAACTAAAGTTCGAATGTTAGAAGTTATTAAAGCTAGAATGAAAGATATCAAGTAAGAAAGAAAGAAAGAAACTAAAGATAGAATGTTAGACGGTATTAAAGATAAATTAAAAGTTATGAAGTAAGAAAGAAAGTAACTAAAGATAGAATGTTAGAGAGTATTAAAACTAGAATGAAAGTTATCAATAAAGAAAGAAAGAAACAATCCAAAGTTAGAATGTTAGAAGGTATTAAAGCTAGAATGAAAGATATGAAGAAAGAAAGAAAGAAACTAAAGTTAGAATGTTAGAAGGTATTAACGCTAGAATGAAAGATTTCATTAAAGATAGAAAGAAAGAAACAAAAGAGAGAATGTTAGAAGGCATTAAAGCTAGAATGAAAGATATCAATAAAGCAAGCAAGAAAGAAACGAAAGTTGAATGTTAGAAGGTATTAAAGATAGAAGGAAAGATATCAATAACAAAAGAAAGAAACTAAAGTTCGAATGTTACAAGGTATTAAAGCTAGAAGGAAAGTTATCAATAAAGAAAGATAGAAAGACACTAAAGATAGAATGTTAGAAAGTTTTAAAACTAGAATGAAAGTTATCAATAAAGAAAGAAAGAAACGAAAGTTAGAATGTTAGAAGGTATTAAAGCTAGAATGAAAGATTTCATTAAAGATAGATAGAAAGAAACAAAAGATAGAATGTTAGAAGGCATTAAAGCTAGAATGAAAGATATCAATAAAGCAAGCAAGAAAGAAACGAAAGTTAGAATGTTAGAAAGTATTAAAGACATATGGAAAGATATCAATAAAGAAAGAAAGAAACGAAAGTTAGAATGTTAGAAGGTATTAAAACTAGAATGAAAGTTATCAATAAAGAAAGAAAGAAAGAAAGAAACTAAAGATAGAATGTTCGAGGGTATTAAAGCTAGAATGAGATATCAATAAAACAAGCAAGAAAGAAACGAAAGTTAGAATGTTAGAAGGTATTAAAGATAGAAGGAAAGATATCAATAAAGAAAGAAAGAAACTAAAGTTAGAATGTTAGAAGTTATTAAAGCTAGAATGAAAGATTTCATTAAACATAGAAAGAAAGAAACAAAAGATAGAATGTTAGAAGGTATTAAAGCTAGAATGAAAGGTATCAATAAAGCAAGCAAGAAAGAAACGAAAGTTAGAATGTTAGAACGTATTAAAGATAGAAGGAAAGATATCATTAAAGAAAGAAAGAAACTAAAGTTAGAATGTTAGAATGTATGAAAGCTAGAATGAAAGATTTTATTAAAGATAGAAAGAAACAAAAGATTGAATGTTAGAAGGTATTAAAACTAGACTGAAAGATATCAAGAAAGAAAGAAAGAAAAAAGAAACTAAAGATAGAATGTTAGAGGTATTAAAGCTAAAATGAAAGTTATCAATAAATAAAGAAAGAAAGAAACTAAAGAGAGAATGTTAGAAAGTATTAAAACTAGAATGAAAGTTATCAATAAAGAAAGAAAGAAAGAAACTAAAGATAGAATGTTTGAAGGTACTAAAGCTAGAATGAAAGGTATTAATAAAGCAAGCAGGAAAGAAACGAAAGTTAGAATGTTAGAAGGTATCGAAGCTAGAATGAAAGATATCAATCACAAAAGAAAGAAACTAAAGTTAGACTGTTAGAAGGTATTAAAAATAGAATGAAAGATATCAAGAAAGAAAGAAAGGAAGAAACTAAAGATAGAACGTTAGCAGGTATTAAAACTAGAATGAAAGTTATCAAGAAAGAAAGAAAGAAACTAAAGTTAGAATGTTAGAAGTTATTAAAGCTAGAATGAAAGATTTCATTAAAGATAGAAAGAAAGAAACAAAAGATAGAATGTTAGAAGGTATTAAAGCTGGAATGAAAGATATCAATAAAGCAAGCAAGAAAGAAACAAAAGTTAGAATGTAAGAAGGTATTAAACGTCGAAGGAAAGATATCAATAAAGAAGGAAAGAAACTAAAGATAGAATGTTAGCAGGTATTAAAGCTAGAATGAAAGATATGAAGAAAGAAAGAAAGAAAGAAAGAAAGAAAGAAAGTAACTACAGATAGAATGTTAGACGTACTAAAGCTAAAATGAAAGTTATAAAGAAAGAAAGAAAGAAATTAAAGATAGAATGTTAGAAAGTATTAAAACTAGAATGAAAGTTATCAATAAAGAAAGAAAGAAACAAAAGTTAGAATGTTAGAAGTTATTAAAGCTAGAATGAAAGATTTCATTAAAGATAGAAAGAAAGAAACAAAAGATAGAATGTTAGAAGGTATTAAAGCTAGAATGAAAGATATCAATAAAGCAAGCAAGAAAGAAACGAAAGTTGAATGTTAGAAGGTATTAAAGATTCAAGGAAGGATATCAATAACAAAAGAACGAAACTAAAGTTAGACTGTTTGGAGGTATTAAAGCTAAAATGAAAGTTATTAAGAAAGAAAGAAAGAAACTAAAGAGAGAATGTTAGAAGGTGTTAAAGCTAGAATGAATGATATCAAAAGAGCAAGAATGAAAGAAAGAAAGAAACTAAAGATAGAATGTTAGATGTATTAAAGCTAAAATGAAAGTTATCAAGAAAGAAAGAAAGAATCTAAAGATAGAATGTTAGAAAGTATTAAAACTAGAATGAAAGTTATCAATAAAGAAAGGAAGAAAGAAACTAAAGATAGAATGTTCGAAGGTATTAAAGCTAGAATGAAAGATATCAATAAAGCAAGCAAGAAAGAAACGAAAGTTAGAATGTTAGAAGGTATTAAAGATAGAAGGAAAGAAATCAATAACAAAAGAACGAATCTAAAGTTAGACTGTTATAAGGTGTTAAAGCTAAAATGAAAGTTATCAAGAAAGAAAGAACGAAACTCAAGATAGAATGTTAGAAAGTATTAAAGCTAGAATGAAAGGTATCAATAAAGCAAGCAAGAAAGAAACAAAAGTTAGAATGTTAGAAGGTATTAAAGATAGAAGGAAAGATATCAAGAAAGAAAGAAAGAAACTAAAGTTAGAATGTTACAAGGTATTAAAGCTAGATGGAAAGATATCAAGAAAGAAAGAAAGAAAGAAACTAAAGATAGAATGTTAGAAAGTATTAAAACTTGAATGAAAGTTATCAAGAAAGAAAGAAAGAAACTAAAGATAGAATGTTAGAAAGTATTAAAGCTAGAACGAAAGGGATCAATAAAGCAAGCAAGAAAGAAACAAAAGTTAGAATGTTAGAAGGTATTAAAGATAGAAGGAAAGATATCAATAAAGAAAGAAAGAAACTAAAGTTAGAATGTTACAAGGTATTAAAGCTAGATGGAAAGATATCAATAAATAAATAAAGAAAGAAACTAAAGATAGAATGTTAGAAGGTATTAAAGCTAGAATGAAAGATATCAATAAAGCAAGCAAGAAAGAAACGAAAGTTGAATGTTAGAAGGTATTAAAGATAGAAGGAAATATATCAAAAACAAAAGAAAGAAACTAAAGTTAGACTGTTAGAAGGTATTAAAACTAGAATGAAAGATATCAAGAAAGAAAGAAAGAAAGAAAGAAAGTAAAGATTGAATGTTAGAAGGTATTAAAGCTAGAATGAAAGATATCAAGAAAGAAAGAAAGAAAGAAACGAAAGTTAGAATGTTAGAAAGTATTAAAGATAGAATGAAAGATATAAAGAAAGAAAGAAAGAAAGACACTAAAGATAGAATGTTAGCAGGTATTAAAACTAGAATGAAAGTTATCAAGAAAGAAAGAAAGAAAGAAAGAAACTAAAGTTAGAATGTTAGATGTTATTAAAGCTAGAATGAAAGATTTCATTAAAGATAGAAAGAAAGAAACAAAAGATAGAATGTTAGAAGGTATTAAACCTAGAATGAAAGATATCAATAAAGCAAGCAAGAAAGAAACAAAAGTTGAATGTTAGAAGGTATTAAAGATTGAAGGAAAGATATCAATAACAAAAGAACGAAACTAAAGTTAGACTGTTTGAAGGCGTTAAAGCTAAAATGAAAGTTATCAAGAAAGAAAGAAAGAAACTAAAGATAGAATGTTAGAAGGTATTAAAACTAGAATGAAAGGTATCAATAAAGCAAGCAAGAAAGAAACGAAAGTTAGAATGATAGAAGGTATTAAAGATAGAAGGAAAGATATCAATAAATAAAGAAAGAAACTAAAGTTAGAATGTTACAAGGTATTAAAGTTAAATGGAAAGATATCAATAAATAAATAAAGAAAGAAACTAAAGATGGAATATTAGAAAGTATTAAAGCTAGAATGAAAGATATCAAGAAAGAAAGAAAGAAACTAAAGATAGAATTTTAGAATTTATTAAAGCTAGAATGAAAGATATCACGAAAGAAAGAAAGGAAGGAAGGAAACTTAGAATTTTAGAAGTTATTAAAGCTAGAATGAAAGATATGAAGAAAGAAAGAAAGAAAGAAACTAAAGTTAGAATGTTAGAAGGTATTAAAGCTAGAATGAAAGATATCAATAAAGCAAGCAAGCAAGAAACGAAAGTTAGAATGTTAGAAGGTATTAAAGATAGAAGGAAAGATACCAATAAAGAAGGAAAGAAACTAAAGATAGAATGTTAGATGTATTAAAGCTAAAATGAAAGTTATCAAGAAAGAAAGAAAGAATCTAAAGATAGAATGTTAGAAAGTATTAAAAGTATAATGAAAGTTATCAATAAAGAAAGGAAGAAAGAAACTAAAGATAGAATGTTCGAAGGTATTAAAGCTAGAATGAAAGATATCAATAAAGCAAGCAAGAAAGAAACGAAAGTTAGAATGTTAGAAGGTATTAAAGATAGAAGGAAAGAAATCAATAACAAAAGAACGAAACTAAAGTTAGACTGTTATAAGGTGTTAAAGCTAAAATGAAAGTTATCCAGAAAGAAAGAAAGAATCTAAAGATAGAATGTTAGAAAGTATTAAAGCTAGAATGAAAGGTATCAATAAAGCAAGCAAGAAAGAAACAAAAGTTAGAATGTTAGAAGGTATTAAAGATAGAAGGAAAGATATCAAGAAAGAAAGAAAGAAACTAAAGTTAGAATGTTACAAGGTATTAAAGCTAGATGGAAAGATATCAATAAAGAAAGAAAGAAAGAAACTAAAGATAGAATGTTAGAAAGTATTAAAACTTGAATGAAAGTTATCAATAAAGAAAGTAAGAAACTAAAGATAGAATGTTAGAAAGTTTTAAAACAAGAATGAAAGTTATCAATAAAGAAAGAGAGAAAGAAACGAAAGTTAGAATGTTAGAAAGTATTAAAGCTAGAATGAAAGATATCAAGAAAGAAAGAAAGAAAGACACTAAAGATAGAATGTTAGAAGTTATTAAAGCTAGAATGAAAGATTTCATTAAAGATAGAAAGAAAGAAACAAAAGATAGAATATTAGAAGGTATTAAAGCTAGAATGAAAGATATCAATAAAGCAAGAAAGAAAGAAACGAAAGTTGAATGATAAAAGATATTATAGCTAGAATGAAAGATATCAAGAAAGAAAGAAAGCAACTAAAGTTAGAATGTTAGAAGGTATCGAAGCAAGAATGAAAGACACCAAGAACGAAAGAAAGAAACTAAAGTTAGAATTTTAGAAGTTATTAAAGCTAGAATGAAAGATTTCATTAAAGATAGAAAGAAAGAAACAAAAGATAGAATATTAGAAGGTATTAAAGCTAGAATGAAAGATATCAATAAAGCAAGCAAGAAAGAAACGAAAGTTGAATGATAAAAGATATTATAGCTAGAATGAAAGATATCAAGAAAGAAAGAAAGCAACTAAAGTTAGAATGTTAGAAGGTATCGAAGCAAGAATGAAAGATACCAAGAAAGAAAGAAAGCAACTAAAGTTAGAATGTTAGAAAGTATTAAAGATAGTAGGAAAGATATCAATAAAGAAAGAAAGAAACTAAAGTTAGAATGTTACAAGGTATTAAAGCTAGAAGGAAAGATATCAATAAAGAAAGAAAGAAAGAAACAAAAGATAGAATGTTAGAAAGTATTAAAACTAGAATGAGTTATCAATAAAGAAAGAAAGAAACTAAAGATAGAATGTTAGAAGGTATTAAAGCTAGAATGAAAGATTTCATTAAAGATAGAAAGAAAGAAACAAAAGATAGAATGTTAGAAGGTATTAAAGATAGAATGAAAGATATCAATAAAGCAAGCAAGAAAGAAAAGAAAGTTGAATGTTAGAAGGTATTAAAGCTAAAATGAATGTTATCAAGAAAGAAAGAAAGAAACTAAAGATAGAATGTTAGAAAGTATTAAAGATAGATAGAAAGTAATCAAGAAAGAAAGAAAGAAACTAAAGATAGAATGTTAGAAAGTATTAAAGCTAGAATGAAAAGTATCAATAATGCAAGCAAGCAAGAAACAAAAGTTAGAATGTTAGAAGGTATTAAAGATAGAAGGAAATATATCAATAAAGAAAGAAAGAAACTAAAGTTAGAATGTTACAAGGTATTAAAGCTAGATGGAAAGATATCAATGAATAAAGAAAGAAAGAAACTAAAGATAGAATGGTACAAAGTATTAAAACTTGAATGAAAGTTATCAATAAAGAAAGTAAGAAACGAAAGATAGAATGTAGAAAGTATTAAAACTAGAATGAAAGTTATCAAGAAAGAAAGAAAGAAAGTAAAGATAGAATGTTAGAAGGTATTAAAGCTAGAATGAAAGATATCAATAAAGCAAGCAAGAAGGAAACGAAAGTTAGAATGTTAGAAGGTATTAAAGATAGAAGGAAAGATTTCATTAAAGATAGATAGAAAGAAATAAAAGATAGAATGTTAGAAGGTATTAAAGCTAGAATGAAAGATATCAATAAAGCAAGGAAGAAAGAAACGAAAGTTGAATGTTAGAAGGTATTAAAGATTGAAGGAAAGATATCAATAACAAAAGAACGAATCTAAACTTAGACTGTTAGAAGGTATTAATGCTAAAATGAAAGTTATCAAGAAAGAAAGAAAGAAACTAAAGATAGAATGTTAGAAAGTATTAAAGCTAGAATGAAAGGTATCAATAAAGTAAGCAAGAAAGAAACAAAAGTTAGAATGTTAGAAGGTATTAAAGCTAGATGGAAAGATATCAATAAAGAAAGAAAGAAAGAAACTAAAGATAGAATGTTACAAAGTATTAAAACTTGAATGAAAGTTATCAAGAAAGAAAGAAAGAAACGAAAGGTAGAATGTTAGAAAGTATTAAAACTAGAATGAAAGTTATCAATAAAGAAAGAAAGAACGAAACTAAAGTTAGACTGTTAGAAGGTATTAAAGCTAAAATGAAAGTTATCAAGAAAGAAAGAAAGAAACTAAAGTTAGAATGTTAGAAAGTATTAAAGATAGTAGGAAAGATATCAATAAAGAAAGAAAGAAACTAAAGTTAGAATGTTAAAAGGTATTAAAGCTAGATGGAAAGATATCAATAAATAAAGAAAGAAAGAAACTAAAGATAGAATGTTACAAAGTATTAAAACTTGAATGAAAGTTATCAATAAAGAAAGAAAGAAACGAAAGATAGAATGTTAGAAAGTATTAAAACTAGAATGAAAGTTATCAATAAAGAAAGAAAGAAAGAAAGTAAAGATAGAATGTTAGAAAGTATTAAAGCTGGAATGAAAGATATCAAGAAAGAAAGAAAGCAACTAAAGTTAGAATGTTAGAAAGTATTAAAACTAGAATGAAAGTTATCAATAAAGAAAGGAAGAAAAAAACTAAAGATAGAATGTTAGAAAGTATTAAAGCTAGAATGAAAGGTATCAATAAAGCAAGCAAGAAAGAAACAAAAGTTAGAATGTTAGAAGGTATTAAAGCTAGAATGAAAGATATCAAGAAAGAAAGAAAGAAAGACACTAAAGATAGAATGTTAGCAGGTATTAAAACTGGAATGAAAGTTATCAAGAAAGAAAGAAAGAAACTAAAGTTAGAATGTAAGAAGTTATTAAAGCTAGAATGAAAGATTTCATTAAAGATAGAAAGAAAGAAACAAATATAGAATATTAGAAGGTATTAAAGCTAGAATGAAAGATATCAATAAAGCAAGCAAGAAAGAAACGAAAGTTGAATGATTTAAGGTAATAAAGATAGAAGGAAAGATATCAATAACAAAAGAACGAAACTAAAGTTAGACTGTTAGAAGGTATTAAAGCTAAAATGAAAGTTATCAAGAAAGAAAGAAAGAAACTAAAGATAGAATGTTAGAAAGTATTAAAGCTAGAATGAAAGGTATCAATAAAGCAAGCAAGAAAGAAAGAAAAGTTAGAATGTTAGAAGGTATTAAAGATAGAAGGAAAGATATCAATAAAGAAAGAAAGAAACTAAAGTTAGAATATTACAAGGTATTAAAGCTAGATGGAAAGATATCAATAAATAAATAAAGAAACAAACTAAAGATAGAATGTTACAAAGTATTAAAACTTGAATGAAAGTTATCAATAAAGAAAGAAAGAAACGAAAGATAGAATGTTAGAAAGTATTAAAACTAGAATGAAAGTTATCAATAAAGAAAGAAAGAACGAAACTAAAGTTAGACTGTTAGTAGGTATTAAAGCTAAAATGAAAGTTATCAAGAAAGAAAGAAAGAAACTAAAGTTAGAATGTTAGAAAGTATTAAAGATAGTAGGAAAGATATCAATAAAGAAAGAAAGAAACTAAAGTTAGAATGTTAAAAGGTATTAAAGCTAGATGGAAAGATATCAATAAATAAAGAAAGAAAGAAACTAAAGATAGAATGTTACAAAGTATTAAAACTTGAATGAAAGTTATCAATAAAGAAAGAAAGAAACGAAAGATAGAATGTTAGAAAGTATTAAAACTAGAATGAAAGTTATCAATAAAGAAAGAAAGAAAGAAAGTAAAGATAGAATGTTAGAAGTTATTAAAGCTAGAATGAAAGATATCAAGAAAGAAAGAAAGCAACTAAAGTTAGAATGTTAGAAAGTATTAAAGATAGTAGGAAAGATATCAATAAAGAAAGAAAGAAACTAAAGTTAGAATGTTAAAAGGTATTAAAGCTAGAAGGAAAGATATCAATAAAGAAAGAAAGAAAGAAACAAAAGATATAATGTTAGAAAGTATTAAAACTAGAATGAAAGTTATGAATAAAAAAGAAAGAAACTAAAGATAGAATGTTAGAAGGTATTAAAGCTAGAATGAAAGATTTCATTAAAGATAGAAAGAAAGAAACAAAAGATAGAATGTTAGAAGGTATTAAAGATAGAATGAAAGATATCAATAAAGCAATCAAGAATGAAACGAAAGTTGAACGTTAGAAGGTATTAAAGCTAAAATGAATGTTATCAAGAAAGAAAGAAAGAAACTAAAGATAGAATGTTAGAAAGTATTATAGCTAGATAGAAAGTAATCAAGAAAGAAAGAAAGAAACTAAAGATAGAATGTTAGAAAGTATTAAAGCTAGAATGAAAGGTATCAATAATGCAAGCAAGCAAGAAACAAAAGTTAGAATGTTAGAAGGTATTAAAGATAGAAGGAAAGATATCAATAAAGAAAGAAAGAAACTAAAGTTAGAATGTTGCAAGGTATTAAAGCTAGATGGAAAGATATCAATGAATAAAGAAAGAAAGAAACTAAAGATAGAATGTTACAAAGTATTAAAACTTGAATGAAAGTTATCAATAAAGAAAGAAAGAAACGAAAGATAGAATGTTAGAAAGTATTAAAACTAGAATGAAAGTTATCAAGAAAGAAAGAAAGAAAGTAAAGTTAGAATGTTAGAAGGTATTAAAGCTAGAATGAAAGATATGAATAAAGCAAGCAAGAAAGAAACGAAAGTTAGAATGTTAGAAGGTATTAAAGATAGAGGGAAAGATATCAATAAAGAAAGAAAGAAACTAAAGTTAGAATGTTAGAAGTTATTAAAGCTAGAATGAAAGATTTCATTAAAGATCGATAGAAAGAAATAAAAGATAGAATGTTAGAAGGTATTAAAGATAGTAGGAAAGATATCAATAAAGAAAGAAAGAAACTAAAGTTAGAATGTTAAAAGGTATTAAAGCTAGATGGAAAGATATCAATAAATAAAGAAAGAAAGAAACTAAAGATAGAATGTTACAAAGTATTAAAACTTGAATGAAAGTTATCAATAAAGAAAGAAAGAAACGAAAGATAGAATGTTAGAAAGTATTAAAACTAGAATGAAAGTTATCAATAAAGAAAGAAAGAAAGAAAGTAAAGTTAGACTGTTAGAAGGTATTAAAGCTAAAATGAAAGTTATCAAGAAAGAAAGAAAGAAACTAAAGTTAGAATGTTAGAAAGTATTAAAGATAGTAGGAAAGATATCAATAAAGAAAGAAAGAAACTAAAGTTAGAATGTTAAAAGGTATTAAAGCTAGATGGAAAGATATCAATAAATAAAGAAAGAAAGAAACTAAAGATAGAATGTTACAAAGTATTAAAACTTGAATGAAAGTTATCAATAAAGAAAGAAAGAAACGAAAGATAGAATGTTAGAAAGTATTAAAACTAGAATGAATGTTATCAATAAAGAAAGAAAGAAAGAAAGTAAAGATAGAATGTTAGAAAGTATTAAAGCTGGAATGAAAGATATCAAGAAAGAAAGAAAGCAACTAAAGTTAGAATGTTAGAAAGTATTAAAACTAGAATGAAAGTTATCAATAAAGAAAGGAAGAAAAAAACTAAAGATAGAATGTTAGAAAGTATTAAAGCTAGAATGAAAGGTATCAATAAAGCAAGCAAGAAAGAAACAAAAGTTAGAATGTTAGAAGGTATTAAAGCTAGAATGAAAGATATCAAGAAAGAAAGAAAGAAAGACACTAAAGATAGAATGTTAGCAGGTATTAAAACTGGAATGAAAGTTATCAAGAAAGAAAGAAAGAAACTAAAGTTAGAATGTAAGAAGTTATTAAAGCTAGAATGAAAGATTTCATTAAAGATAGAAAGAAAGAAACAAATATAGAATATTAGAAGGTATTAAAGCTAGAATGAAAGATATCAATAAAGCAAGCAAGAAAGAAACGAAAGTTGAATGATTTAAGGTAATAAAGATAGAAGGAAAGATATCAATAACAAAAGAACGAAACTAAAGTTAGACTGTTAGAAGGTATTAAAGCTAAAATGAAAGTTATCAAGAAAGAAAGAAAGAAACTAAAGATAGAATGTTAGAAAGTATTAAAGCTAGAATGAAAGGTATCAATAAAGCAAGCAAGAAAGAAAGAAAAGTTAGAATGTTAGAAGGTATTAAAGATAGAAGGAAAGATATCAATAAAGAAAGAAAGAAACTAAAGTTAGAATATTACAAGGTATTAAAGCTAGATGGAAAGATATCAATAAATAAATAAAGAAACAAACTAAAGATAGAATGTTACAAAGTATTAAAACTTGAATGAAAGTTATCAATAAAGAAAGAAAGAAACGAAAGATAGAATGTTAGAAAGTATTAAAACTAGAATGAAAGTTATCAATAAAGAAAGAAAGAACGAAACTAAAGTTAGACTGTTAGTAGGTATTAAAGCTAAAATGAAAGTTATCAAGAAAGAAAGAAAGAAACTAAAGTTAGAATGTTAGAAAGTATTAAAGATAGTAGGAAAGATATCAATAAAGAAAGAAAGAAACTAAAGTTAGAATGTTAAAAGGTATTAAAGCTAGATGGAAAGATATCAATAAAGAAAGAAAGAAAGAAACTAAAGATAGAATGTTACAAAGTATTAAAACTTGAATGAAAGTTATCAATAAAGAAAGAAAGAAACGAAAGATAGAATGTTAGAAAGTATTAAAACTAGAATGAAAGTTATCAATAAAGAAAGAAAGAAAGAAAGTAAAGATAGAATGTTAGAAGTTATTAAAGCTAGAATGAAAGATATCAAGAAAGAAAGAAAGCAACTAAAGTTAGAATGTTAGAAAGTATTAAAGATAGTAGGAAAGATATCAATAAAGAAAGAAAGAAACTAAAGTTAGAATGTTAAAAGGTATTAAAGCTAGAAGGAAAGATATCAATAAAGAAAGAAAGAAAGAAACAAAAGATATAATGTTAGAAAATATTAAAACTAGAATGAAAGTTATGAATAAAAAAGAAAGAAACTAAAGATAGAATGTTAGAAGGTATTAAAGCTAGAATGAAAGATTTCATTAAAGATAGAAAGAAAGAAACAAAAGATAGAATGTTAGAAGGTATTAAAGATAGAATGAAAGATATCAATAAAGCAATCAAGAATGAAACGAAAGTTGAACGTTAGAAGGTATTAAAGCTAAAATGAATGTTATCAAGAAAGAAAGAAAGAAACTAAAGATAGAATGTTAGAAAGTATTATATCTAGATAGAAAGTAATCAAGAAAGAAAGAAAGAAACTAAAGATAGAATGTTAGAAAGTATTAAAGCTAGAATGAAAGGTATCAATAATGCAAGCAAGCAAGAAACAAAAGTTAGAATGTTAGAAGGTATTAAAGATAGAAGGAAAGATATCAATAAAGAAAGAAAGAAACTAAAGTTAGAATGTTGCAAGGTATTAAAGCTAGATGGAAAGATATCAATGAATAAAGAAAGAAAGAAACTAAAGATAGAATGTTACAAAGTATTAAAACTTGAATGAAAGTTATCAATAAATTAAGAAAGAAACGAAAGATAGAATGTTAGAAAGTATTAAAACTAGAATGAAAGTTATCAAGAAAGAAAGAAAGAAAGTAAAGTTAGAATGTTAGAAGGTATTAAAGCTAGAATGAAAGATATCAATAAAGCAAGGAAGAAAGAAAAGAAAGTTAGAATGTTAGAAGGTATTAAAGATAGAGGGAAAGATATCAATAAAGAAAGAAAGAAACTAAAGTTAGAATGTTAGAAGTTATTAAAGCTAGAATGAAAGATTTCATTAAAGATCGATAGAAAGAAATAAAAGATAGAATGTTAGAAGGTATTAAAGCTAGAATGAAAGATATCAATAAAGCAAGCAAGAAAGAAACGAAAGTTGAATGTTAGAAGGTATTAAAGATTGAAGGAAAGATATCAATAACAAAAGAACGAAACTAAAGTTAGACTGTTTGAAGGTATTAAAGCTAAAATGAAAGTAATCAAGAAAGAAAGAAAGAAACTAAAGTTAGAATGTTAGAAGGTATCGAAGCTAGAATGAAAGATACCAAGAAAGAAAGAAAGAAACTAAAGATTGAATTTTAGAAGTTATTAAAGCTAGAAGGAAAGATATCAAGAAAGAAAGAAAGCAACTAAAGTTAGAATGTTACAAGGTATTAAAGCTAGATGGAAAGATATCAATAAATAAAGAAAGAAAGAAACTAAAGATAGAATGTTAGAAATTATTAAAACTTGAATGAAATTTATCAATAAAGAAAGTAAGAAACTAAAGATAGAATGTTAGAAAGTTTTAAAAGAAGAATGAAAGTTATCAATAAAGAGAGAAAGAAACGAAAGTTAGAATGTAAGAAAGTATTAAAGCTAGAATGAAAGATATCAAGAAAGAAAGAAAGAAAGACACTAAAGATAGAATGTTAGCAGGTATTAAAACTAGAATGAAAGTTATCAAGAAAGAAAGAAAGAAACTAAAGTTAGAATGTTAGAAGTTATTAAAGCTAGAATGAAAGATTTCATTAAAGATAGAAAGAAAGAAACAAAAGATAGAATGTTAGAAGGTATTAAAGCTAGAATGAAAGTTATCAATAAAGCAAGCAAGAAAGAAACGAAAGTTGAATGATTTAAGGTATTAAAGATAGAAGGAAAGATATCAATAACAAAAGAACGAAACTAAAGTTAGACTGTTAGAAGGTATTAAAGCTAAAATGAAAGTTATAAAGAAAGAAAGAAGGAAACTAAAGATAGAATGTTAGAAAGTATTAAAGCTAGAATGAAAGGTATCAATAAAGCAAGCAAGCAAGAAAGAAAAGTTAAAATGTTAGAAAGTATTAAAGTTAGATGGAAAGATATCAATAAATAAAGAAAGAAAGAAACTAAAGATAGAATGTTACAAAGTATTAAAACTTGAATGAAAGTTATCAATAAAGAAAGAAAAAAACGAAAGATAGAACGTTAGAAAGTATTAAAACTAGAATGAAAGTTATCAATAAAGAAAGAAAGAAACGAAAGATAGAATGTTAGAAAGTATTAAAACTAGAATGAAAGTTATCAATAAAGAAAGAAAGAAAGAAACTAAAGATAGAATGTCCGAAGGTATTAAAGCTAGAATGAAAGTTATCAATAAAGCAAGCAAGAAACAAACGAAAGTTAGAATGTTAGAAAGTATTAAAGATAGAAGGAAAGATATCAATAAAGAAAGATAGAAACGAAAGTTAGAATGTTAGAAGGTATTAAAGCTAGAATGAAAGATATCAAGAAAGAAAGAAAGAAAGAAAGAAAGAAACTAAAGATAGAATGTTAGAAAGTATTAAAACTAGAATGAAAGTTATCAATAAAGAAAGAAAGAAACTAAAGATAGAATGTTAGAAAGTTTTAAAACAAGAATGAAAGTTATCAATAAAGAAAGAAAGAAAGAAACGAAAGTTAGAATGTTAGAAAGTATTAAAGCTAGAATGAAAGATATCAAGAAAGAAAGAAAGAAAGACACTAAAGATAGAATGTTAGAAGTTATTAAAGCTAGAAAGAAAGATATCAAGAAAGAAAGAAAGAAATAAAGTAAAGTAAGAATGTTAGAAGGTATTAAAGCTAGAATGAAAGATATGAAGAAAGAAAGAAAGAAACTTAAGTTAGAATGTTAGATGGTATTAAAGCTAGAATGAAAGATATCAATAAAGTAAGCAAGAAACAAACAAAAGTTAGAATGTTAGAAGGTATTAAAGATAGAAGGAAAGATACCAATAAAGAAGGAAAGAAACTAAAGATAGAATGTTAGAAGGTATTAAAGCTAGAATGAAAGATATCAATAAAGCAAGCAAGAAAGAAACGAAAGTTGAATATTAGAAGGTATTAAAGATTGAAGGAAAGATATCAATAACAAAAGAACGAAACTAAAGTTAGACTGTTAGAAGGTATTAAAACTAGAATGAAAGATATTAAGAAAGAAAGAAAGAAAGAAACTAAAGATAGAATGTTAGACGTTATTAAAGCTAAAATGAAAGTTATCAAGAAAGAAAGAAAGAAACTAAAGACAGAATGTTAGAAGGTATTAAAGCTGGAATGAAAAGAAACGAAAGTTAGAATGTTAGAAGGTATTAAAGATAGAAGGAAAGATATCAATAAAGAAAGAAAGAAACTAAAGTTAGAATGTTACAAGGTATTAAAGCTAGATGGAAAGATATCAAAAAATAAAGAAAGAAAGAAACTAAAGATAGAATGTTCGAAGATATAAAAGCAAAAATGAAAGTTATCAATAAAGCAAGCAAGAAAGAAACGAAAGTTAGAATGTTAGAAAGTATTACAGATAGAAGGAAAGATATCAATAAAGAAAGAAAGAAACGAAAGTTAGAATGTTAGAAGGTATTAAAGCTAGAATGAAAGATATCAAGAAAGAAAGAAAGAAAGAAATACACTAAAGATAGAATGTTAGCAGGTATTAAAACTAGAATGAAAGTTATCAAGAAAGAAAGAAAGAAACTAAAGATAGAATTTTAGAAGTTATTAAAGCTAGAATGAAAGATATCAAGAAAGAAAGAAAGAAAGAAAGAAAGGAAAGTTAGAATGTTAGAAGGTATTAAAGCTAGAATGAAAGATATGAAGAAAGAAAGAAAGAAAGAAACTTAAGTTAGAATGTTAGATGGTATTAAAGCTAGAATGAAAGATATCAATAAAGCAAACAAGAAAGAAACGAAAGTTAGAATGTTAGAAGGTATTAAAGATAGAAGGAAAGATACCAATAAAGAAGGAAAGAAACTAAAGATAGAATGCTAGAAGGTTTTAAAGCTAGAATGAAAGATATCAATAAAGCAAGCAAGAAAGAAACGAAAGTTGAATTTTAGAAGGTATTAAAGATAGAAGGAAAGATATCAATAACAAAAGAACGAAACTAAAGTTAGACTGTTAGAAGGTATTAAAACTAGAAAGAAAGATATCAAGAAAGAAAGAAAGAAAGGAAGAAACTAAAGATAGAACGTTAGAAGGTATTAAAGCTAGAATGAAAGGTATCAAGAAAGCAATCAAGAAAGAAACGAAAGTTAGAATGTTAGAAGGTATTAAAGATATAAGGAAAGATATCAATAAACAGAGAAAGAAACTAAAGTTAGAATGTTACAAGGTATTAAAGCTAGATGGAAAAATATTAATGAATAGAGAAAGAAAGAAACTAAAGATAGAATGTTAGAAAGTTTTAAAACAAGAATGAAAGTTATCAATAAAGAAAGAAAGAAAGAAAGGAAAGTTAGAATGTTATAAGGTATTAAAGCTAGAATGAAAGATATGAAGAAAGAAAGAAAGAAAGAAAGAAAGGAAAGTTAGAATGTTAGAAGGTATTAAAGCTAGAATGAAAGATATGAAGAAAGAAAGAAAGAAAGAAACTAAAGTTAGAATGTTAGAAGGTATTAAAGCTAGAATGAAAGATATCAATAAAGGAAGCAAGAAAGAAACGTAAGTTAGAATGTTAGAAGGTATTAAAGATAGAAGGAAAGATACCAATAAAGAAGGAAAGAAACTAAAGATAGAATGTTAGCAGGTATTAAAGCTAGAATGAATGATATCAAAAAAGCAAGCAAGCAAGAAAGAAAGAAACTAAAGATAGAATGTTAGAAGGTATTAAAGCTAGAATGAAAGATATGAAGAAAGAAAGAAAGAAACTAAAGAAAGAATGTTAGAAGGTATTAAAATTAGAATGAAAGATATCATGAAAGAAAGAAAGAAAGAAACTAAAGATAGAATGTTAGAAGGTATTAAAGCTAGAATGAAAGTTATCAAGAAAGAAAGAAAGAATCTAAAGATAGAATGTTAGAAAGTATTAAAACTAGAATGAAAGTTATCAATAAAGCAAGCAAGAAAGAAACGAAAGTTAGAATGTTAGAAGGTATTAAAGATAGAAGGAAAGATATCAATAAAGAAAAAAAGAAACTAAAGTTAGAATGTTAGAAGTTATTAAAGCTAGAATGAAAGATTTCATTAAAGATAGAAAGAAAGAAACAAAAGATAGAATGTTAATAGGTATTAAAGCTAGAATGAAAGATATCAATAAAGCAAGCAAGAAAGAAACGACAGTTGAATGTTAGAAGGTATTAAAGATAGAAGGAAAGATATCAATAAGAAAAAAACGAAACAAAAGTTAGACTGTAAGAAGGTATTAAAACTAGAATGAAAGTTATCAATAAAGAAAGAAAGAAAGAAACTAAAGATAGAATGTTCGAAGGTATTAAAGCTAGAATGAAAGATACCAATAAAGCAAGCAAGCAAGAAAGGAAAGTTAGAATGTTAGAAGGTATTAAAGATAGAAGGAAAGATATCAATAAAGAAAGAAAGATACTAAAGTTAGAATGTTAGAAGGTATTAAAGATAGAAGGAGATATCAATAACAAAAGAACGAAACTAAAGTTAGACTGTTAGAAGGTATTAAAACTAGAATGAAAGATATCAAGAAAGAAAGAAAGAAACTAAAGATACAACGTTAGACGGTATTAAAGCTAAAATGAAAGTTATCAAGAAAGAAAGAAAGAAACTAAAGATAGAATGTTAGAAAGTATTAAAGCTAGAATGAAAGGTATCAAGAAAGCAAGCAAGAAAGAAAAAAAAGTTAGAATGTTAGAAGGTATTAAAGATAGAAGGAAAGATATCAATAAAGAAAGAAAGAAACGAAAGTTAGAATGTTACAAGGTATTAAAGCTAGATGGAAAGATATCAATAAAGAAAGAAAGAAAGAAACTAAAGATAGAATGTTAGAAGGTATTAAAGCTAGAATGAAAGATATCAATAAAGCAAGCAAGAAAGAAACGAAAGTTAGAATGTTAGAAGGTATTAAAGATAGAAGGAAAGATATCAAGAAAGAAAGAAAGAAACTAAAGTTAGAATGTTAGAAGTTATTAAAGCTAGAATGAAAGGTATCAATAAAGCAAACAAGAAAGAAACAAAAGTTATAATGTTAGAAGGTATTAAAGATAGAAGGAAAGATATCAAGAAAGAAAGAAAGAAACTAAAGTTAGAATGTTAGAAGTTATTAAAGCTAGCATGAAAGATTTCATTAAAGATAGAAAGAAAGGAACAAAAGATAGAATGCTAGAAGGTATTAAAGCTAGAATGAAAGATATCAAGAAAGAAAGAAAGAAAGAAAGAAAGGAAAGTTAGAATGTTAAAAGGAATTAAAGCTAGAATGAAAGATATGAAGAAAGAAAGAAAGAAAGAAAGGAAAGTTAGAATGTTAAAATTAATTAAAGCTAGAATGAAAGATATGAAGAAAGAAAGAAAGAAACTAAAGTTAGAATGTTAGAAGGTATTAAAGCTAGAATGAAAGATATCAATAAAGCAAGCAAGAAAGAAACGAAAGTTAGAATGTTAGAAGGTATTAAAGGTACAAGGAAAGATATCAATAAAGAAGGAAAGAAACTAAAGATAGAATGTAAGCAGGTATTAAAGCTAGAATGAAAGATATGAAGAAAGAAAGAAAGAAAGAAACTAAAGATAGAATGTTAGACGTATTAAAGCTAAAATGAAAGTTATCAAGAAAGAAAAAGAAATTAAAGATAGAATGTTAGAAGGTATTAAATCTAAAAGGAAAGATATCAATTAAGAAAGAAAAAAAGAAACTAAAGATAGAATGTTCGAGGGTATTAAAGCTAGAATGAAAGATATCAATAAAGCAAGCAAGAAAGAAACGAAAGTTAGAATGTTAGAAGGTATTAAAGATAGAAGGAAAGATAACAAGAAAGAAAGAAAGAAACTAAAGTTAGAATGTTAGAAGGTATTAAAGCTAGAATGAAAGATTTCATTAAAGATAGAAAGAAAGAAACAAAAGATAGAATGATAAAAGATATTAAAGCTAGAATGAAAGATATCAAGAAAGAAAGAAAGAAACTAAAGATAGAATGTTAGAAAGTATTAAAGATAGAATGAAAGGTATCAATAAAGCAAACAAGATAGAAACAAAAGTTAGAATGTTAGAAGGTATTAAAGATAGAAGGAAAGATATCAATAAAGAAAGAAAGAAACTAAAGTTAGAATGTTAGAAGTAATTAAAGCTAGAATGAAAGATTTCATTAAAGATAGAAAGAAAGAAACAAAAGATAGAATGCTAGAAGGTATTAAAGCTAGAATGAAAGATATCAAGAAAGAAAGAAAGAAACTAAAGATAGAATGTTAGAAAGTATTAAAGCTAGAATGAAAGGTATCAATAAAGCAAACAAGATAGAAACAAAAGTTAGAATGTTAGAAGGTATTAAAGATAGAAGGAAAGATATCAATAACAAAAGAACGAAACTAAAGTTAGACTGTTAGAAGGTATTAAAACTAGAATGAAAGATATCAAGAAAGAAAGAAAGAAAGAAAGAAACTAAAGATACAACGTTAGACGGTATTTAAGCTAAAATGAAAGTTATCAAGAAAGAAAGAAAGAAACTAAAGATAGAATGTTAGAAAGTATTAAAGCTAGAATGAAAGGTATCAATAAAGCAATCAAGAAAGAAACAAAAGTTAGAATGTTAGAAGGTATAAAAGATAGAAGGAAAGATATCAATAAAGAAAGAAAGAAACTAAAGTTAGAATGTTACAAGGTATTAAAGCTAGATGGAAAGATATCAATAAAGAAAGAAAGAAAGAAACTAAAGATAGAATGTTAGAAAGTATTAAAACTTAAATGAAAGTTATCAATAAAGAAAGAAACGAAAGATAGAATGTTAGAAAGTATTAAAACTAGAATGAAAGATATCAAGAAAGAAAGAAAGAAAGACACTAAAGATAGAATGTTAGCAGGTATTAAAACTAGAATGAAAGTTATCAAGAAAGAAAGAAAGAAAGAAACTAAAGATAGAATTTTAGAAGTTATTAAAGCTAGAATGAAAGATATCAAGAAAGAAAGAAAGAAAAAAAGGAAATTTAGAATGTTAAAAGGAATTAAAGCTAGAATGAAAGATATGAAGAAAGAAAGAAAGAAAGAAAGAAACTAAAGTTAGAATGTTAGAAGGTATTAAAGCTAGAATGAAAGATATCAATAAAGGAAGCAAGAAAAAAAAGAAAGTTAGAATGTTAGAAGGTATTTAAGGTACAAGGAAAGATATCAATAAAGAAGGAAAGAAACTAAAGATAGAATGTTAGCAGGTATTAAAGCTAGAATGAAAGATATGAAGAAAGAAAGAAAGAAAGAAAGAAACTAAAGATAGAATGTTAGACGTATTAAAGCTAAAATGAAAGTTATCAAGAAAGAAAGAAAGAAATTAAAGATAGAATGTTAGAAATTATTAAAGCTAGATTGAAAGATTTCATTAAAGATAGAAAGAAAGAAACAAAAGATATAATGTTAGAAGGTATTAAAGCTAGAATGAAAGATATCAATAAAGCAAGCAAGAAGGAAACGAAAGTTGAATGTTAGAAGGTATTAAAGATAGAAGGAAAGATATCAATAACAAAAGAACGAAACTAAAGTTAGACTGTTAGAAGGAATTAAAACTAGAATGAAAGATATCAAGAAAGAATGAAAGAAAGAAAGAAAGAAAGAAAGAAACTAAAGATACAACGTTAGACGGTATTAAAGCTAAAATGAAAGTTATCAAGAAAGAAAGAAAGAAACTAAAGATAGAATGTTAAAAAGTATTAAAGCTAGAATGAAAGGTATCAATAAAGCAAGCAAGAAAGAAACAAAAGTTAGAATGTTAGAAGGTATTAAAGATAGAAGGAAAGATATCAATAAAGAAAGAAAGAAACTAAAGTTAGAATGTTACAAGGTATTAAAGCAAGATGGAAAGATATCAATAAATAAAGAAAGAAAGAAACTAAAGATAGAATGTTAGAAAGTATTAAAACTTGAATGAAAGTTATCAAGAAAGAAAGAAAGAAAGAAAGAAACTAAAGATAGAATTTTAGAAGTTATTAAAGCTAGAATGAAAGATATCAATAACAAAAGAACGAAACTAAAGTTAGACTGTTAGAAGGTATTAAAACTAGAATGAAAGATATTAAGAAAGAAAGAAAGAAAGAAAGAAACTAAAGATAGAATGTTAGAAGGTATTAAAACTAGAATGAAAGTTATCAATAAAGAATGAAAGAAATAAACAAAAGTTAGAATGTTAGAAGGTATTAAAGCTAGAATGAAAGATATGAAGAAAGAAAGAAAGAAACTAAAGTTAGAATGTTAGATGGTTTTAAAACTAGAATGAAAGTTATCAAGAAAGAAAGAAAGAAATTAAAGATAGAATATTAGAAGGTATTAAAGCTTAAAGGAAAGATATCAATAAAAAAATAAAGAAAGAAACTAAAGATAGATGGTTAGAAAGTATTAAAACTAGAAAGAAAGTTATCAAAAAAGAAAGAAAGAAAGAAAGGAAAGTTAGAATGTTAGAAGGTATTAAAGCTAGAATGAAAGACATCAAGAAAGCAAGCAAGAAAGAAACGAAAGTTAGAATGTTAGAAGGTATTAAAGATAGAATGAAAGATATCAATAAAGAAAGAAAGACACTAAAGATAGAATTTTAGAAGTTATTAAAGCTAGAATGAAAGATATCAAGAAAGAAAGAAAGAAGAAACTAAAGATAGAATGTTAGAAGGTATTAAAGCTAGAATGAAAGATATCAATAAAGCAAGCAAGAAAGAAACGAAAGTTAGAATGTTAGAAGGTTCTAAAGATAGAAGGAAAGATATCTAGAAAGAAAGAAAGAAACGAAAGTTAGAATGTTGGAAGGTATTAAAGCTAAAAGGAAAGATATCAATAAATAAATAAATAAAGAAATTAAAGATAGAATGTTAGAAATTATTAAATCTAGAATGAAAGATATCAATAAAGCAAGAAAGAAAGAAACTAAAGATAGAATTTTAGAAGTTATTAAAGCTAGAATGAAAGATATCAAGAAAGAAAGAAAGAAGAAACTAAAGATAGAATGTTAGACGGTATTAAAGCTAAAATGAAAGTTATGAAGTAAGAAAGAAAGTAACTAAAGATAGAATGTTAGAAACTATTAAAACTAGAATGATAGTTATCAATAAAGAATGAAAGAAATAAACAAAAGTTAGAATGTTAGAAGGTATTAAAGCTGGAATGAAAGATATGAAGAAAGAAAGAAAGATACTAAAGTTAGAATGTTAGATGGTATTAAAACTAGAATGAAATTTATCAAGAAAGAAAGAAAGAAATTAAAGATAGAATGTTAGAAGGTATTAAAGCTAAAAGGAAAGATATCAATAAATAAAGAAAGAAAGAAACTAAAGATAGAATGTTAGAAAGTATTAAAACTGGAATGAAAGTAATCAATAAAGAAAGAAAGAAAGAAAGAAAGGAAAGTTAGAATGTTAGAAGGTATTAAAGCTAGAATGAAAGACATCAATAAAGCAAGCAAGAAAGAAACGAAAGTTAGAATGTTAGGTGTTAAAGATAGAATGAAAGATATCAAGAAAGAAAGAAAGAAACTAAAGTTAGAATGTTAGAAGGTATTAAAGCTAGAATGAAAGACATCAATAAAGCAAGCAAGAAAGAAACGAAAGTTAGAATGTTAGAAGGTATTAAAGATAGAATGAAAGATATGAAGAAAGAAAGAAAGAAAGAAACTAAAGTTAGAATGTTAGAAGGTATTAAAGATAGAAGGAAAGATACCAATAAAGAAGGAAAGAAACTAAAGATAGAATGTTAGCAGGTATTAAAGCTAGAATGAATGATATCAAAAAATCAAGAAAGAAAGAAAGAAAGAAAGAAAGAAACTAAAGATAGAATGTTAGAAAGTATTAAAACTAGAATGAAAGTTTTCAATAAAGAAAGGAAGAAAGAAACTAAAGATAGAATGTTCGAAGGTATTAAAGCTAGAATGAAAGCTATCAATAAAGCAAGCAAGAAAGAAACGAAAGTTAGAATGTTAGAAGGTATTAAAGATAGAAGGAAAGATATCAATAAAGAAAGAAAGAAACTAAAGTTAGAACGTTAGAAGTTATTAAAGCTAGAATGAAAGATTTCATTAAAGATAGAAAGAAAGAAACAAAAGATAGAATGTTAGAAGGTATTAAAGCTAGAATGAAAGATATGAAGAAAGAAAGAAAGAAAGAAAGAAAGAAACTAAAGAAAGAATGTTAGAAGGTATTAAAGCTAGAATGAAATATCAATAAAGCAAGCAAGAAAGAAACGAAAGTTGAATGTTAGAAGGTATTAAACATAGAAGGAGAGATACCAATAACAAAAGAACGAAACTAAAGTTAGACTGTTAGAAGGTACTAAAACTAGAATGAAAGTTATCAGTAAAGAAAGAAAGAAAGAAACTAAAGGTAGAATGTTCGATGATATTAAAGCTAGAATGAAAGATATCAATAAAGCAAGCAAGAAAGAAACGAAAGTTAGGATGTTAGAAGGTATTAAAGATAGAAGGAAAGATATCAATAAAGAAAGAAAGAAACTAAAGATAGAATGTTAGAAAGTATTAAAAATTGAATGAAAGTTATCAATAAAGAAAGAAAGAAACGAAAGTTAGAATGTTAGAAAGTATTAAAACTGGAATGAAAGTTATCAATAAAGAAAGAAAGAAAGAAACTAAAGATAGAATGTCCGAAGGTATTAAAGCTAGAATGAAAGTTATCAATAAAGCAAGCAAGAAACAAACGAAAGTTAGAATGTTAGAAAGTATTAAAGATAGAAGGAAAGATATCAATAAAGAAAGATAGAAACGAAAGTTAGAATGTTAGAAGGTATTAAAGCTAGAATGAAAGATATCAAGAAAGAAAGAAAGAAAGAAAGAAAGAAAGAAAGAAAGAAACTAAAGATAGAATGTTAGAAAGTATTAAAACTAGAATGAAAGTTATCAATAAAGAAAGAAAGAAACTAAAGATAGAATGTTAGAAAGTTTTAAAACAAGAATGAAAGTTATCAATAAAGAAAGAAAGAAAGAAACGAAAGTTAGAATGTTAGAAAGTATTAAAGCTAGAATGAAAGATATCAAGAAAGAAAGAAAGAAAGACACTAACGATAGAATGTTAGAAGTTATTAAACCTAGAAAGAAAGATATCAAGAAAGAAAGAAAGAAAGTAAAGTTAGAATGTTAGAAGGTATTAAAGCTAGAATGAAAGATATGAAGAAAGAAAGAAAGAAACTTAAGTTAGAATGTTAGATGGTATTAAAGCTAGAATGAAATATATCAATAAAGCAAGCAAGAAAGAAACGAAAGTTGAATGTTAGAAGGTATTAAAGATTGAAAGAAAGATATCAATAACAAAAGAACGAAACTAAAGTTAGACTGTTAGAATGTATTAAAACTAGAATGAAAGATATTAAGAAAGAAAGAAAGAAAGAAACTAAAGATAGAATGTTAGACGGTATTAAAGCTAAAATGAAAGTTATCAAGAAAGAAAGAAAGAAACTAAAGACAGAATGTTAGAAGGTATTAAAGCTGGAATGAAAAGAAACGAAAGTTAGAATGTTAGAAGGTATTAAAGATAGAAGGAAAGATATCAATAAAGAAAGAAAGAAACTAAAGTTAGAATGTTACAAGGTATTAAAGCTGGATGGAAAGATATCAAAAAATAAAGAAAGAAAGAAACTAAAGATAGAATGTTCGAAGATATTAAAGCTAAAATGAAAGATATCAATAAAGCAAACAAGAAAGAAACGAAAGTTAGAATGTTAGAAAGTATTAAAACTAGAATGAAAGTTATCAATAAAGAAAGAAAGAAAGTAACTAAAGATAGAATGTTCGAAGGTATTAAAGCTAGAATGAAAGTTATCAATAAAGCAAGCAAGAAAGAAACGAAAGTTAGAATGTTAGAAAGTATTAAAGATAGAAGGAAAGATATCAATAAAGAAAGAAAGAAACGAAAGTTAGAATGTTAGAAGGTATTAAAGCTAGAATGAAAGATATCAAGAAAGAAAGAAAGAAAGAAAGAAACTAAAGATAGAATGTTAGAAAGTATTAAAACTAGAATGAAAGTTATCAATAAAGAAAGAAAGAAACTAAAGATAGAATGTTAGAAAGTTTTTAAACAAGAATGAAAGTTATCAATAAAGAAAGAAAGAAAGAAACGAAAGTTAGAATCTTAGAAAGTATTAAAGCTAGAATTAAAGATATCAAGAAAGAAAGAAAGAAAGAAAGAAAGACACTAAAGATAGAATGTTAGCAGGTATTAAAACTAGAATGAAAGTTATCAAGAAAGAAAGAAAGAAACTAAAGATAGAATTTTAGAAGTTATTAAAGCTAGAATGAAAGATATCAAGAAAGAAAGAAAGAAAGAAAGAAAGGAAAGTTAGAATGTTAGAAGGTATTAAAGCTAGAATGAAAGATATGAAGAAAGAAAGAAAGAAACTTAAGTTAGAATGTTAGATGGTATTAAAGCTAGAATGAAAGATATCAATAAAGCAAGCAAGAAAGAAACGAAAGTTAGAATGTTAGAAGGTATTAAAGATAGAAGGAAAGATACCAATAAAGAAGGAAAGAAACTAAAGATAGAATGCTAGAAGGTTTTAAAGCTAGAATGAAAGATATCAATAAAGCAAGCAAGAAAGAAACGAAAGTTGAATTTTAGAAGGTATTAAAGATAGAAGGAAAGATATCAATAACAAAAGAACGAAACTAAAGTTAGACTGTTAGAAGGTATTAAAACTAGAAAGAAAGATATCAAGAAAGAAAGAAAGAAAGAAAGAAACTAAAGATAGAACGTTAGACGGTATTAAAGCTAAAATGAAAGTTATCAAGAAAGAAAGAAAGAAACTAAAGATAGAATGTTAGAAGGTATTAAAGCTAGAATGAAAGGTATCAAGAAAGCAAGCAAGAAAGAAACGAAAGTTAGAATGTTAGAAGGTATTAAAGATATAAGGAAAGATATCAATAAAAAAAGAAAGAAACTAAAGTTAGAATGTTACAAGGTATTAAAGCTAGATGGAAAGATATTAATGAAAAAAGAAAGAAAGAAACTAAAGATAGAATGTTAGAAAGTATTAAATCTAGAATGATATTTATCAATGAAGAAAGAAAGAAACTAAAGATAGAATGTTAGAAAGTTTTAAAACAAGAATGAAAGTTATCAATAAAGAAAGAAAGAAAGAAAGGAAAGTTAGAATGTTAGAAGGTATTAAAGCTAGAATGAAAGATATGAAGAAAGTAAGAAAGAAAGAAAGGAAAGTTAGAATGTTAGAAGGTATTAAAGCTAGAATGAAAGATATGAAGAAAGAAAGAAAGAAACTAAAGTTAGAATGTTAGAAGGTATTAAAGCTAGAATGAAAGATATCAATAAAGGAAGCAAGAAAGAAAAGTATTTTAGAATGTTAGAAGGTATTAAAGATAGAAGGAAAGATACCAATAAAGAAGGAAAGAAACTAAAGATAGAATGTTAGCAGGTATTAAAGCTAGAATGAATGATATCAAAAAAGCAAGCAAGCAAGAAAGAAAGAAACTAAAGATAGAATGTTAGACGTATTAAAGCTAAAATGAAAGTTATCAAGAAAGAAAGAAAGAATCTAAAAATAGAATGTTAGAAAGTATTAAAACTAGAATGAAAGTTATCAATAAAGAAAGGAAGAAAGAAACTAAAGGTAGAATGTTCAAAGGTATTGAAGCTAGAATGAAAGATATCAATAAAGCAAGCAAGAAAGAAACGAAAGTTAGAATGTTAGAAGGTATTAAAGATAGAAGGAAAGATATCAATAAAGAAAAAAAGAAACTAAAGTTAGAATGTTAGAAGTTATTAAAGCTAGAATGAAAGATTTCATTAAAGATAGAAAGAAAGAAACAAAAGATAGAATGTTAATAGGTATTAAAGCTAGAATGAAAGATATCAATAAAGCAAGCACGAAAGAAACGAAAGTTGAATGTTAGAAGGTATTAAAGATAGAAGGAAAGATATCAATAAGAAAAAAAGAAACTAAAGTTAGACTGTTAGAAGGTACTAAAACTAGAATGAAAGTTATCAGTAAAGAAAGAAAGAAAGAAACTAAGGGTAGAATGTTCGATGGTATTAAAGCTAGAATGAAAGATATCAATAAAGCAAGCAAGAAAGAAACTAAAGTTAGAATGTTAGAAGGTATTAAAGATAGAAGGAAAGATATCAATAAAGAAAGAAAGAAACTAAAGTTAGAATGTTACAAGGTATTAAAGCTAGATGGAAAGATATCAATAAAGAAAGAAAGAAACTAAAGATAGAATGTTAGAAAGTATTAAAACTAGAATGAAAGTTATCAATAAAGAAAGAAAGAAAGAAACTAAAGATAGAATGTCCGAAGGTATTAAAGCTAGAATGAAAGTTATCAATAAAGCAAGCAAGAAACAAACGAAAGTTAGAATGTTAGAAAGTATTAAAGATAGAATTAAAGATATCAATAAAGAAAGATAGAAACGAAAGTTAGAATGTTAGAAGGTATTAAAGCTAGAATGAAAGATATCAAGAAAGAAAGAAAGAAAGAAAGAAAGAAACTAAAGATAGAATGTTAGAAAGTATTAAAACTAGAATGAAAGTTATCAATAAAGAAAGAAAGAAACTAAAGATAGAATGTTAGAAAGTTTTAAAACAAGAATGAAAGTTATCAATAAAGAAAGAAAGAAAGAAACGAAAGTTAGAATGTTAGAAAGTATTAAAGCTAGAATGAAAGATATCAAGAAAGAAAGAAAGAAAGACACTAAAGATAGAATGTTACAAGTTATTAAAGCTAGAAAGAAAGATATCAAGAAAGAAAGAAAGAAAGAAAGTAAAGTTAGAATGTTAGAAGGTATTAAAGCTAGAATGAAAGATATGAAGAAAGAAAGAAAGAAAGAAACTTAAGTTAAAATGTTAGATGGTATTAAAGCTAGAATGAAAGATATCAATAAAGCAAGCAAGAAAGAAACAAAAGTTAGAATGTTAGAAGGTATTAAAGATAGAAGGAAAGATACCAATAAAGAAGGAAAGAAACTAAAGATAGAATGTTAGAAGGTATTAAAGCTAGAATGAAAGATATCAATAAAGCAAGCAAGAAAGAAACAAAAGTTGAATATTAGAAGGTATTAAAGATTGAAGGAAAGATATCAATAACAAAAGAACGAAACTAAACTTAGACTGTTAGAAGGTATTAAAACTAGAATGAAAGATATTAAGAAAGAAAGAAAGAAAGAAATTAAAGATAGAATGTTAGACGGTTTTAAAGCTAAAATGAAAGTTATCAAGAAATAAAGAAAGAAACTAAAGACAGAATGTTAGAAGGTATTAAAGCTGGAATGAAAAGAAACGAAAGTTAGAATGTTAGAAGGTATTAAAGATAGAAGGAAAGATATCAATAAAGAAAGAAATAAACTAAAGTTAGAATGTTACAAGGTATTAAAGCTGTAAGGAAAGATATCAAAAAATAAAGAAAGAAAGAAACTAAAGATAGAATGTTCGAAGATATTAAAGCTAAAATGAAAGATATCAATAAAGCAAGCAAGAAAGAAACGAAAGTTAGAATGTTAGAAAGTATTAAAACTAGAATGAAAGTTATCAATAAAGAAAGAAAGAAAGTAACTAAAGATAGAATGTTCGAAGGTATTAAAGCTAGAATGAAAGTTATCAATAAAGCAAGCAAGAAAGAAACAAAAGTTAGAATGTTAGAAAGTATTAAAGATAGAAGGAAAGATATCAATAAAGAAAGAAAGAAACGAAAGTTAGAATGTTAGAACGTATTAAAGCTAGAATGAAAGATATAAAGAAAGAAAGAAAGAAAGAAAGAAACTAAAGATAGAATGTTAGAAAGTATTAAAACTAGAATGAAAGTTATCAATAAAGAAAGAAAGAAACGAAAGTTAGAATCTTAGAAAGTATTAAAGCTAGAATTAAAGATATCAAGAAAGAAAGAAAGAAAGAAAGACACTAAAGATAGAATGTTAGCAGGTATTAAAACTAGAATGAAAGTTATCAAGAAAGAAAGAAAGAAACTAAAGATAGAATTTTAGAAGTTATTAAAGCTAGAATGAAAGATATCAAGAAAGAAAGAAAGAAAGAAAGAAAGGAAAGTTAGAATGTTAGAAGGTATTAAAGCTAGAATGAAAGATATGAAGAAAGAAAGAAAGAAACTTAAGTTAGAATGTTAGATGGTATTAAAGCTAGAATGAAAGATATCAATAAAGCAAGCAAGAAAGAAACGAAAGTTAGAATGTTAGAAGTTATTAAAGATAGAAGGAAAGATACCAATAAAGAAGGAAAGAAACTAAAGATAGAATGTTAGCAGGTATTAAAGCTAGAATGAATGATATCAAAAAATCAAGAAAGAAAGAAAGAAAGAAAGAAACTAAAGTAAGAATGTTAGAAAGTATTAAAACTAGAATGAAAGTTTTCAATAAATAAAGGAAGAAAGAAACTAAAGATAGAATGTTCGAAGGTATTAAAGCTAGAATGAAAGATATCAATAAAGCAAGCAAGAAAGAAACGAAAGTTAGAATGTTAGAAGGTATTAAAGATAGGAGAGATACCAATAACAAAAGAACGAAACTAAAGTTAGACTGTTAGAAGGTACTAAAACTAGAATGAAAGTTAACAGTAAAGAAAGAAAGAAAGAAACTAAAGGAAGAATGTTCGATGGTATTAAAGCTAGAATGAAAGATATCAATAAAGCAAGCAAGAAAGAAACGAAAGTTAGAATGTTAGAAGGTATTAAAGATAGAAGGAAAGATATCAATAAAGAAAGAAAGAAACTAAAGTTAGAATGTTACAAGGTATTAAAGCTAGATGGAAAGTTATCAATAATGAAAGAAAGAAACTAAAGATAGAATGTTAGAAAGTATTAAAAATTGAATGAAAGTTATCAATAAAGAAAGAAAGAAACGAAAGATAGAATGTTAGAAAGTATTAAAACTAGAATGAAAGTTATCAATAAAGAAAGAAAGAAAGAAACTAAAGATAGAATGTCCGAAGGTATTAAAGCTAGAATGAAAGATATCAAGAAAGAAAGAAAGAAAGAAAGAAACTAAAGATAGAATGTTAGAAAGTATTAAAACTAGAATGAAAGTTATCAATAAAGAACGAAAGAAACTAAAGATAGAATGTTAGAAAGTTTTAAAACAAGAATGAAAGTTATCAATAAAGAAAGAAAGAAAGAAACGAAAGTTAGAATGTTAGAAAGTGTTAAAGCTAGAATGAAAGATATCAAGAAAGAAAGAAAGAAAGACACTAAAGATAGAATGTTAGAAGTTATTAAAGCTAGAAAGAAAGATATCAAGAAAGAAAGAAAGAAAGACACTAAAGTTAGAATGTTAGAAGGTATTAAAGCTAGAATGAAAGATATCAATAAAGCAAGCAAGAAAGAAACGAAAGTTGAATATTAGAAGGTATTAAAGATTGAAGGAAAGATATCAATAACAAAAGAACGAAACTAAAGTTAGTCTGTTAGAATGTATTAAAACTAGAATGAAAGATATTAAGAAAGAAAAAAAGAAAGAAACTAAAGATAGAATGTTAGAAGGTATTAAAGCTGGAATGAATAGAAACGAAGGTTAGAATGTTAGAAGGTATTAAAGATAGAAGGAAAGATATCAATAAAGAAAGAAAGAAACTTAAATTAGAATGTTACAAGGTATTAAAGCTGGATGGAAAGATATCAAAAAATAAAGAAAGAAAGAAACTTAAGATAGAATGTTCGAAGACATTAAAGCTAAAATGAAAGATATCAATAAAGCAAGCAAGAAAGAAACGAAAGTTAGAATGTTAGAAAGTATTAAAACTAGAATGAAAGTTATCAATAAAGAAAGAAAGAAAGTAACTAAAGATAGAATGTTCGAAGGTATTAAAGCTAGAATGAAAGTTATCAATAAAGCAAGCAAGAAAGAAACGAAAGTTAGAATGTTAGAAAGTATTAAAGATAGAAGGAAAGATATCAATAAAGAAAGAAAGAAACGAAAGTTAGAATGTTAGAAGGTATTAAAGCTAGAATGAAAGATATCAAGAAAGAAAGAAAGAAAGAAAGAAACTAAAGATAGAATGTTAGAAAGTATAAAAACTAGAATGAAAGTTATCAATAAAGAAAGAAAGAAACTAAAGATAGAATGTTAGAAAGTTTTTAAACAAGAATGAAAGTTATCAATAAAGAAAGAAAGAAAGAAACGAAAGTTAGAATCTTAGAAAGTATTAAAGCTAGAATTAAAGATATCAAGAAAGAAAGAAAGAAAGAAAGACACTAAAGATAGAATGTTAGCAGGTATTAAAACTAGAATGAAAGTTATCAAGAAAGAAAGAAAGAAACTAAAGATAGAATTTTAGAAGTTATTAAAGCTAGAATGAAAGATATCAAGAAAGAAAGAAAGAAAGAAAGAAAGGAAAGTTAGAATGTTAGAAGGTATTAAAGCTAGAATGAAAGATATGAAGAAAGAAAGAAAGAAAGAAACTTAAGTTAGAATGTTAGATGGTATTAAAGCTAGAATGAAAGATATCAATAAAGCAAGCAAGAAAGAAACGAAAGTTAGAATGTTAGAAGGTATTAAAGATAGAAGGAAAGATACCAATAAAGAAGGAAAGAAACTAAAGATAGAATGCTAGAAGGTTTTAAAGCTAGAATGAAAGATATCAATAAAGCAAGCAAGAAAGAAACGAAAGTTGAATTTTAGAAGGTATTAAAGATAGAACGAAAGATATCAATAACAAAAGAACGAAACTAAAGTTAGACTTTTAGAAGGTATTAAAACTAGAAAGAAAGATATCAAGAAAGAAAGAAAGAAAGAAAGAAACTAAAGATAGAACGTTAGACGGTATTAAAGCTAAAATGAAAGTTATCAAGAAAGAAAGAAAGAAACTAAAGATAGAATGTTAGAAGGTATTAAAGCTAGAATGAAAGGTATCAAGAAAGCAAGCAAGAAAGAAACGAAAGTTAGAATGTTAGAAGGTATTAAAGATATAAGGAAAGATATTAATAAACAAAGAAAGAAACTAAAGTTAGAATGTTACAAGGTATTAAAGCTATATGGAAAGATATTAATGAATAAAGAAAGAAAGAAACTAAAGATAGAATGTTAGAAAGTATTAAATCTAGAATGAAATTTATCAATGAAGAAAGAAAGAAACTAAAGATAGAATGTTAGAAAGTTTTAAAACAAGAATGAAAGTTATCAATAAAGAAAGAAAGAAAGAAAGGAAAGTTAGAATGTTAGAAGGTATTAAAGCTAGAATGAAAGATATGAAGAAAGAAAGAAAGAAAGAAAGGAAAGTTAGAATGTTAGAAGGTATTAAAGCTAGAATGAAAGATATGAAGAAAGAAAGAAAGAAACTAAAGTTAGAATGTTAGAAGGTATTAAAGCTAGAATGAAAGATATCAATAAAGGAAGCAAGAAAGAAACGTAAGTTAGAATGTTAGAAGGTATTAAAGATAGAAGGAAAGATACCAATAAAGAAGGAAAGAAACTAAAGATAGAATGTTAGACGTATTAAAGCTAGAATGAATGATATCAAAAAAGCAAGCAAGCAAGAAAGAAAGAAACTAAAGATAGAATGTTAGACGTATTAAAGCTAAAATGAAAGTTATCAAGAAAGAAAGAAAGAATCTAAAGATAGAATGTTAGAAAGTATTAAAGCTAGAATGAAAGGTATCAATAAAGCAAGCAAGAAAGAAACGAAAGTTAGAATGTTAGAAGGTATTAAAAATAGAAGGAAAGATATCAATAAAGAAAAAAAGAAACTAAAGTTAGAATGTTAGAAGTTATTAAAGCTAGAATGAAAGATTTCATTAAAGATAGAAAGAAAGAAACTAAAGATAGAATGTTCGAAGGTATTAAAGCTAGAATGAAAGATACCAATAAAGCAAGCAAGAAAGAAAGGAAAGTTAGAATGTTAGATGGTATTAAAGATAGAAGGAAAGATATCAATAACAAAAGAACGAAACTAAAGTTAGACTGTTAGAAGGTATTAAAACTAGAATGAAAGATATCATGAAAGAAAGAAAGAAAGAAAGAAACTAAAGATACAACGTTAGACGGTATTAAAGCTAAAATGAAAGTTATCAAGAAAGAAAGAAAGAAACTAAAGATAGAATGTTAGAAAGTATTAAAGCTAGAATGAAAGGTATCAATAAAGCAAGCAAGAAAGAAAAAAAAGTTAGAATGTTAGAAGGTATTAAAGCTAGATGGAAAGATATCAATAAAGAAAGAAAGAAAGAAACGAAAGTTAGAATGTTACAAGGTATTAAAGCTAGAATGAAAGAGATGAAAAAAGAAAGAAAGAAACTAAAGTTACAATGTTAGAAGGTATTAAAGGAAGAATGAAAGATATCAATAAAGCAAGTAAGAAAGAAACGAAAGTTAGAATGTTAGAAGGTATTAAAGATAGAAGGAAAGATATCAATAAAGAAGGGAAGAAACTAAAGATAGAATGTTAGCTGGTATTAAAGCTAGAATGAAAGATATCAAGAAAGAAAGAAAGAAAGAAATTAAAGATAGAATGTTACACGCATTAAAGCTAAAATGACAGTTATCAAGAAGGAAAGAAAGAAATTAAAGATAGAATGTTAGAAGGTATTAAAGCGAAAAGGAAAGATATCAATAAAGAAAGAAAGAAAGAAAGAAAATATAGAATGTTAGAAAGTATTAAAACTAGAATGAAAGTTATCAATAAAGAAAGAAAGAAAGGAACTAAAGATAGAATGTTAATAGGTATTAAAGCTAGAATGAAAGATATCAATAAAGCAAGCAAGAAAGAAACGAAAGTTGAATGTTAGAAGGTATTAAAGATAGAAGGAAAGATATCAATAACAAAAAAACGAAACTAAAGTTAGACTGTTAGAAGGTATTAAAACTAGAATGAAAGTTATCAAGAAAGAAAGAAAGAAAGAAAGAAAGAAAGAAACTAAAGATACAACGTTAGACAGAATTAAAGCTAAAATGAAAGTTATCAAGAAAGAAAGAAAGAAACTAAAGATAGAATGTTAGAAAGTATTAAAGCTAGAATGAAAGGTATCAATAAAGCAAACTAGAAAGAAACAAAAGTTAGAATGTTAGAAGGTATTAAAGCTATAATGAAAGATTTCATTAAAGATAGAAAGAAAGAAACAAAAGATAGAATGATAAAAGATATTAAAGCTAGAATGAAAGATATCAAGAAAGAAAGAAAGCAACTAAAGTTAGAATGTTAGAAGGTATCGAAGCTAGAATGAAAGATATCAATAAAGCAAGCAAGAAAAAAACGAAAGTTGAATGTTAGAAGGTATTAAAGATAGAAGGAAAGATATCAATAACAAAAGAACGAAACTAAAGTTAGACTGTTAGAAGGTATTAAAACTAGAATGAAAGATATCAAGAAAGAAAGAAAGAAAGAAAGAAACTAAAGATACAACGTTAGACGGAATTAAAGCTAAAATGAAAGTTATCAAGAAAGAAAGAAAGAAACTATAGATAGAATGTTAGAAAGTGTTAAAGCTAGAATGAAAGGTATCAATAAAGTAAACAAGAAAGAAACAAAAGTTAGAATGTTAGAAGGAATAAAGATAGAAGGAAAGATATCAATAAAGAAAGAAAGAAACTAAAGTTAGAATGTTACAAGGTATTAAAGCTAGATGGAAAGATATCATTAAATAAAGAAAGAAAGAAACTAAAGATAGAATGTTAGAAAGAATTAAAACTTGAATGAAAGTTATCAATAAAGAAAGTAAGAAACGAAAGATAGAATGTTAGAAAGCATTAAAAGTAGAATGAAAGTTATCAATAAAGAAAGAAAGAAAGAAACTAAAGATAGAATGTTCAAAGTTATTAAAGCTAGAATGAAAGATATCAATAAAGCAAGCAAGAAAGAAACGAAAGTTAGAATTAGAAGGTATTAAAGATAGCAGGAAAGATATCAATAAAGATAGAATGAAACTAAAGTTAGAATGTTAGAAGTTATTAAAGCTAGAATGAAAGATTTCATTAAAGATAGAAAGAAAGAAACAAAAGATAGAATGCTAAAAGGTATTAAAGCTAGAATGAAAGATATCAATAAAGCAAGCAAGAAAGAAACGAAAGTTGAATGTTAAAAGGTATTAAAGTTAGAAGGAAAGATATCAATAACAAAAGAACGAAACTAAAGTTAGACTGTTAGAAGGTATTAAAACTAGATTAAAGATATCAAGAAAGAAAGAAAGAAAGAAAGAAACTAAAGATACAACGTTAGACGGTATTAAAGCTAAAATGAAAGTTATCAAGAAAGAAAGAAAGAAACTAAAGTTAGAATGTTAGAAAGTATTAAAGCTAGAATGAAAGGTATCAATAAAGCAAGCAAAAAAGAAACAAAAGTTAGAATGTTAGAAGGTATTAAAGATAGAAGGAAAGATATCAATAAAGAAAGAAAGAAACTAAAGTTAGAATGTTAGAAGTTATTAAAGCTAGAATGAAAGATTTCATTAAAGATAGAAAGAAAGAAACAAAAGATAGAATGCTAGAAGGTATTAAAGCTAGAATGAAAGATATCAATAAAGCAAGCAAGAAAGAAACGAAAGTTGAATGTTAGAAGGTATTAAAGATAGATGGAAAGATATCAATAACAAAAGATCGAAACTAAAGTTAGACTGTTAGAAGGTATTAAAACTAGAATTAAAGATATCAAGAAAGAAAGAAAGAAAGAAAGAAACTAAAGATAAAACGTTAGATGGTATTAAAGCTAAAATGAAAGTTATCAAGAAAGAAAGAAAGAAACTAAAGATAGAATGTTAGAAAGTATTAAAGCTAAAATGAAAGTTATCAAGAAAGAAAGAAAGAAAGAAAGAAAGAAACTAAAGATACAACGTTAGACAGAATTAAAGCTAAAATGAAAGTTATCAAGAAAGAAAGAAAGAAACTAAAGATAGAATGTTAGAAAGTATTAAAGCTAGAATGAAAGGTATCAATAAAGCAAACAAGAAAGAAACAAAAGTTAGAATGTTAGAAGGTATTAAAGCTAGAATGAAAGATTTCATTAAAGATAGAAAGAAAGAAACAAAAGATAGAATGATAAAAGATATTAAAGCTAGAATGAAAGATATCAAGAAAGAAAGAAAGAAAGGAAAGTTAGAATGTTAGAAGGTATTAAAGCTAGAATGAAAGATATGAAGAAAGAAAGAAAGAAACTTAAGTTAGAATGTTAGATGGTATTAAAGCTAGAATGAAAGATATCAATAAAGCAAGCAAGAAAGAAACGAAAGTTAGAATGTTAGAAGTTATTAAAGATAGAAGGAAAGATACCAATAAAGAAGGAAAGAAACTAAAGATAGAATGTTAGCAGGTATTAAAGCTAGAATGAATGATATCAAAAAATCAAGAAAGAAAGAAAGAAAGAAAGAAACTAAAGTTAGAATGTTAGAAAGTATTAAAACTAGAATGAAAGTTTTCAATAAATAAAGGAAGAAAGAAACTAAAGATAGAATGTTTGAAGGTATTAAAGCTAGAATGAAAGATATCAATAAAGCAAGCAAGAAAGAAACGAAAGTTAGAATGTTAGAAGGTATTAAAGATAGAAGGAAAGATATCAATAAAGAAAGAAAGAAACTGAAGTTAGAATGTTAGAAGTTATTAAAGCTAGAATGAAAGATTTCATTAAAGATAGAAAGAAAGAAACAAAAGATAGAATGTTAGAAGGTATTAAAGCTAGAATGAAATATCAATAAAGCAAGCAAGAAAGAAACGAAAGTTGAATGTTAGAAGGTATTAAAGATAGGAGAGATACCAATAACAAAAGAACGAAACTAAAGTTAGACTGTTAGAAGGTACTAAAACTAGAATGAAAGTTAACAGTAAAGAAAGAAAGAAAGAAACTAAAGGTAGAATGTTCGATGGTATTAAAGCTAGAATGAAAGATATCAATAAAGCAAGCAAGAAAGAAACGAAAGTTAGAATGTTAGAAGGTATTAAAGATAGAAGGAAAGATATCAATAAAGAAAGAAAGAAACTAAAGTTAGAATGTTACAAGGTATTAAAGCTAGATGGAAAGATATCAATAATGAAAGAAAGAAACTAAAGATAGAATGTTAGAAAGTATTAAAAATTGAATGAAAGTTATCAATAAAGAAAGAAAGAAACGAAAGATAGAATGTTAGAAAGTATTAAAACTAGAATGAAAGTTATCAATAAAGAAAGAAAGAAAGAAACTAAAGATAGAATGTCCGAAGGTATTAAAGCTAGAATGAAAGATATCAAGAAAGAAAGAAAGAAAGAAAGAAACTAAAGATAGAATGTTAGAAAGTATTAAAACTAGAATGAAAGTTATCAATAAAGAACGAAAGAAACTAAAGATAGAATGTTAGAAAGTTTTAAAACAAGAATGAAAGTTATCAATAAAGAAAGAAAGAAAGAAACGAAAGTTAGAATGTTAGAAAGTGTTAAAGCTAGAATGAAAGATATCAAGAAAGAAAGAAAGAAAGACACTAAAGATAGAATGTTAGAAGTTATTAAAGCTAGAAAGAAAGATATCAAGAAAGAAAGAAAGAAAGACACTAAAGATAGAATGTTAGAAGGTATTAAAGCTAGAATGAAAGATATCAATAAAGCAAGCAAGAAAGAAACGAAAGTTGAATATTAGAAGGTATTAAAGATTGAAGGAAAGATATCAATAACAAAAGAACGAAACTAAAGTTAGTCTGTTAGAATGTATTAAAACTAGAATGAAAGATATTAAGAAAGAAAAAAAGAAAGAAACTAAAGATAGAATGTTAGAAGGTATTAAAGCTGGAATGAATAGAAACGAAGGTTAGAATGTTAGAAGGTATTAAAGATAGAAGGAAAGATATCAATAAAGAAAGAAAGAAACTTAAATTAGAATGTTACAAGGTATTAAAGCTGGATGGAAAGATATCAAAAAATAAAGAAAGAAAGAAACTTAAGATAGAATGTTCGAAGACATTAAAGCTAAAATGAAAGATATCAATAAAGCAAGCAAGAAAGAAACGAAAGTTAGAATGTTAGAAAGTATTAAAACTAGAATGAAAGTTATCAATAAAGAAAGAAAGAAAGTAACTAAAGATAGAATGTTCGAAGGTATTAAAGCTAGAATGAAAGTTATCAATAAAGCAAGCAAGAAAGAAACGAAAGTTAGAATGTTAGAAAGTATTAAAGATAGAAGGAAAGATATCAATAAAGAAAGAAAGAAACGAAAGTTAGAATGTTAGAAGGTATTAAAGCTAGAATGAAAGATATCAAGAAAGAAAGAAAGAAAGAAAGAAAGAAACTAAAGATAGAATGTTAGAAAGTATTAAAACTAGAATGAAAGTTATCAATAAAGAAAGAAAGAAACTAAAGATAGAATGTTAGAAAGTTTTTAAACAAGAATGAAAGTTATCAATAAAGAAAGAAAGAAAGAAACGAAAGTTAGAATCTTAGAAAGTATTAAAGCTAGAATTAAAGATATCAAGAAAGAAAGAAAGAAAGAAAGACACTAAAGATAGAATGTTAGCAGGTATTAAAACTAGAATGAAAGTTATCAAGAAAGAAAAAAAGAAACTAAAGATAGAATTTTAGAAGTTATTAAAGCTAGAATGAAAGATATCAAGAAAGAAAGAAAGAAAGAAAGAAAGGAAAGTTAGAATGTTAGAAGGTATTAAAGCTAGAATGAAAGATATGAAGAAAGAAAGAAAGAAAGAAACTTAAGTTAGAATGTTAGATGGTATTAAAGCTAGAATGAAAGATATCAATAAAGCAAGCAAGAAAGAAACGAAAGTTAGAATGTTAGAAGGTATTAAAGATAGAAGGAAAGATACCAATAAAGAAGGAAAGAAACTAAAGATAGAATGCTAGAAGGTTTTAAAGCTAGAATGAAAGATATCAATAAAGCAAGCAAGAAAGAAACGAAAGTTGAATTTTAGAAGGTATTAAAGATAGAACGAAAGATATCAATAACAAAAGAACGAAACTAAAGTTAGACTTTTATAAGGTATTAAAACTAGAAAGAAAGATATCAAGAAAGAAAGAAAGAAAGAAAGAAACTAAAGATAGAACGTTAGACGGTATTAAAGCTAAAATGAAAGTTATCAAGAAAGAAAGAAAGAAACTAAAGATAGAATGTTAGAAGGTATTAAAGCTAGAATGAAAGGTATCAAGAAAGCAAGCAAGAAAGAAACGAAAGTTAGAATGTTAGAAGGTATTAAAGATATAAGGAAAGATATTAATAAACAAAGAAAGAAACTAAAGTTAGAATGTTACAAGGTATTAAAGCTAGATGGAAAGATATTAATGAATAAAGAAAGAAAGAAACTAAAGATAGAATGTTAGAAAGTATTAAATCTAGAATGAAATTTATCAATGAAGAAAGAAAGAAACTAAAGATAGAATGTTAGAAAGTTTTAAAACAAGAATGAAAGTTATCAATAAAGAAAGAAAGAAAGAAAGGAAAGTTAGAATGTTAGAAGGTATTAAAGCTAGAATGAAAGATATGAAGAAAGAAAGAAAGAAACTAAAGTTAGAATGTTAGAAGGTATTAAAGCTAGAATGAAAGATATCAATAAAGGAAGCAAGAAAGAAACGTAAGTTAGAATGTTAGAAGGTATTAAAGATAGAAGGAAAGATACCAATAAAGAAGGAAAGAAACTAAAGATAGAATGTTAGCAGGTATTAAAGCTAGAATGAATGATATCAAAAAAGCAAGCAAGCAAGAAAGAAAGAAACTAAAGATAGAATGTTAGACGTATTAAAGCTAAAATGAAAGTTATCAAGAAAGAAAGAAAGAATCTAAAGATAGAATGTTAGAAAGTATTAAAGCTAGAATGAAAGGTATCAATAAAGCAAGCAAGAAAGAAACGAAAGTTAGAATGTTAGAAGGTATTAAAGATAGAAGGAAAGATATCAATAAAGAAAAAAAGAAACTAAAGTTAGAATGTTAGAAGTTATTAAAGCTAGAATGAAAGATTTCATTAAAGATAGAAAGAAAGAAACTAAAGATAGAATGTTCGAAGGTATTAAAGCTAGAATGAAAGATACCAATAAAGCAAGCAAGAAAGAAAGGAAAGTTAGAATGTTAGATGGTATTAAAGATAGAAGGAAAGATATCAATAACAAAAGAACGAAACTAAAGTTAGACTGTTAGAAGGTATTAAAACTAGAATGAAAGATATCATGAAAGAAAGAAAGAAAGAAAGAAACTAAAGATACAACGTTAGACGGTATTAAAGCTAAAATGAAAGTTATCAAGAAAGAAAGAAAGAAACTAAAGATAGAATGTTAGAAAGTATTAAAGCTAGAATGAAAGGTATCAATAAAGCAAGCAAGAAAGAAAAAAAAGTTAGAATGTTAGAAGGTATTAAAGCTAGATGGAAAGATATCAATAAAGAAAGAAAGAAAGAAACGAAAGTTAGAATGTTACAAGGTATTAAAGCTAGAATGAAAGAGATGAAAAAAGAAAGAAAGAAACTAAAGTTACAATGTTAGAAGGTATTAAAGGAAGAATGAAAGATATCAATAAAGCAAGAAAGAAAGAAACGAAAGTTAGAATGTTAGAAGGTATTAAAGATAGAAGGAAAGATATCAATAAAGAAGGGAAGAAACTAAAGATAGAATGTTAGCTGGTATTAAAGCTAGAATGAAAGATATCAAGAAAGAAAGAAAGAAAGAAATTAAAGATAGAATGTTACACGCATTAAAGCTAAAATGACAGTTATCAAGAAGGAAAGAAAGAAATTAAAGATAGAATGTTAGAAGGTATTAAAGCGAAAAGGAAAGATATCAATAAAGAAAGAAAGAAAGAAAGAAAATATAGAATGTTAGAAAGTATTAAAACTAGAATGAAAGTTATCAATAAAGAAAGAAAGAGAGGAACTAAAGATAGAATGTTAATAGGTATTAAAGCTAGAATGAAAGATATCAATAAAGCAAGCAAGAAAGAAACGAAAGTTGAATGTTAGAAGGTATTAAAGATAGAAGGAAAGATATCAATAACAAAAAAACGAAACTAAAGTTAGACTGTTAGAAGGTATTAAAACTAGAATGAAAGTTATCAAGAAAGAAAGAAAGAAAGAAAGAAAGAAAGAAACTAAAGATACAACGTTAGACGGAATTAAAGCTAAAATGAAAGTTATCAAGAAAGAAAGAAAGAAACTATAGATAGAATGTTAGAAAGTGTTAAAGCTAGAATGAAAGGTATCAATAAAGTAAACAAGAAAGAAACAAAAGTTAGAATGTTAGAAGGAATAAAGATAGAAGGAAAGATATCAATAAAGAAAGAAAGAAACTAAAGTTAGAATGTTACAAGGTATTAAAGCTAGATGGAAAGATATCATTAAATAAAGAAAGAAAGAAACTAAAGATAGAATGTTAGAAAGAATTAAAACTTGAATGAAAGTTATCAATAAAGAAAGTAAGAAACGAAAGATAGAATGTTAGAAAGCATTAAAAGTAGAATGAAAGTTATCAATAAAGAAAGAAAGAAAGAAACTAAAGATAGAATGTTCAAAGTTATTAAAGCTAGAATGAAAGATATCAATAAAGCAAGCAAGAAAGAAACGAAAGTTAGAATTAGAAGGTATTAAAGATAGCAGGAAAGATATCAATAAAGATAGAATGAAACTAAAGTTAGAATGTTAGAAGTTATTAAAGCTAGAATGAAAGATTTCATTAAAGATAGAAAGAAAGAAACAAAAGATAGAATGCTAAAAGGTATTAAAGCTAGAATGAAAGATATCAATAAAGCAAGCAAGAAAGAAACGAAAGTTGAATGTTAAAAGGTATTAAAGTTAGAAGGAAAGATATCAATAACAAAAGAACGAAACTAAAGTTAGACTGTTAGAAGGTATTAAAACTAGAATGAAAGATATCAAGAAAGAAAGAAAGAAAGAAAGAAACTAAAGATACAACGTTAGACGGTATTAAAGCTAAAATGAAAGTTATCAAGAAAGAAAGAAAGAAACTAAAGTTAGAATGTTAGAAAGTATTAAAGCTAGAATGAAAGGTATCAATAAAGCAAGCAAAAAAGAAACAAAAGTTAGAATGTTAGAAGGTATTAAAGATAGAAGGAAAGATATCAATAAAGAAAGAAAGAAACTAAAGTTAGAATGTTAGAAGTTATTAAAGCTAGAATGAAAGATTTCATTAAAGATAGAAAGAAAGAAACAAAAGATAGAATGCTAGAAGGTATTAAAGCTAGAATGAAAGATATCAATAAAGCAAGCAAGAAAGAAACGAAAGTTGAATGTTAGAAGGTATTAAAGATAGATGGAAAGATATCAATAACAAAAGATCGAAACTAAAGTTAGACTGTTAGAAGGTATTAAAACTAGAATTAAAGATATCAAGAAAGAAAGAAAGAAAGAAAGAAACTAAAGATAAAACGTTAGATGGTATTAAAGCTAAAATGAAAGTTATCAAGAAAGAAAGAAAGAAACTAAAGATAGAATGTTAGAAAGTATTAAAGCTAGAATGAAAGTTATCAAGAAAGAAAGAAAGAAAGAAAGAAAGAAACTAAAGATACAACGTTAGACAGAATTAAAGCTAAAATGAAAGTTATCAAGAAAGAAAGAAAGAAACTAAAGATAGAATGTTAGAAAGTATTAAAGCTAGAATGAAAGGTATCAATAAAGCAAACAAGAAAGAAACAAAAGTTAGAATGTTAGAAGGTATTAAAGCTAGAATGAAAGATTTCATTAAAGATAGAAAGAAAGAAACAAAAGATAGAATGATAAAAGATATTAAAGCTAGAATGAAAGATATCAAGAAAGAAAGAAAGCAACTAAAGTTAGAATGTTAGAAGGTATCGAAGCTAGAATGAAAGATATCAATAAAGCAAGCAAGAAAAAAACGAAAGTTGAATGTTAGAAGGTATTAAAGATAGAAGGAAAGATATCAATAACAAAAGAACGAAACTAAAGTTAGACTGTTAGAAGGTATTAAAACTAGAATGAAAGATATCAAGAAAGAAAGAAAGAAAGAAAGAAACTAAAGATACAACGTTAGATGGAATTAAAGCTAAAATGAAAGTTATCAAGAAAGAAAGAAAGAAACTATAGATAGAATGTTAGAAAGTGTTAAAGCTAGAATGAAAGGTATCAATAAAGTAAACAAGAAAGAAACAAAAGTTAGAATGTTAGAAGGTATTAAAGATAGAAGGAAAGATATCAATAGAGAAATAAAGAAACTAAAGTTAGAATGTTACAAGGTATTAAAGCTAGATGGAAAGATATCATTAAATAAAGAAAGAAAGAAACTAAAGATAGAATGTTAGAAAGAATTAAAACTTGAATGAAAGTTATCAATAAAGAAAGAAAGAAACGAAAGATAGAATGTTAGAAAGCATTAAAAGTAGAATGAAAGTTATAAAGAAAGAAAGAAAGAAAGAAACTAAAGATAGAATGTTCAAAGTTATTAAAGCTAGAATGAAAGATATCAATAAAGCAAGCAAGAAAGAAACGAAAGTTAGAATTAGGAGGTATTAAAGATAGCAGGAAAGATATCAATAAAGATAGAAAGAAACTAAAGTTAGAATGTTAGAAGTTATTAAAGCTAGAATGAAAGATTTCATTAAAGATAGAAAGAAAGAAACAAAAGATAGAATGCTAAAAGGTATTAAAGCTAGAATGAAAGATATCAATAAAGCAAGCAAGAAAGAAACGAAAGTTGAATGTTAAAAGGTATTAAAGTTAGAAGGAAAGATATCAATAACAAAAGAACGAAACTAAAGTTAGACTGTTAGAAGGTATTAAAACTAGAATGAAAGATATCAAGAAAGAAAGAAAGAAAGAAAGAAACTAAAGATACAACGTTAGACGGTATTAAAGCTAAAATGAAAGTTATCAAGAAAGAAAGAAAGAAACTAAAGTTAGAATGTTAGAAAGTATTATAGCTAGAATGAAAGGTATCAATAAAGCAAGCATAAAAGAAACAAAAGTTAGAATGTTAGAAGGTATTAAAGATAGAAGGAAAGATATCAATAAAGAAGGGAAGAAACTAAAGATAGAATGTTAGCTGGTATTAAAGCTAGAATGAAAGATATCAAGAAAGAAAGAAAGAAAGAAATTAAAGATAGAATGTTACACGCATTAAAGCTAAAATGACAGTTATCAAGAAGGAAAGAAAGAAATTAAAGATAGAATGTTAGAAGGTATTAAAGCGAAAAGGAAAGATATCAATAAAGAAAGAAAGAAAGAAAGAAAATATAGAATGTTAGAAAGTATTAAAACTAGAATGAAAGTTATCAATAAAGAAAGAAAGAGAGGAACTAAAGATAGAATGTTAATAGGTATTAAAGCTAGAATGAAAGATATCAATAAAGCAAGCAAGAAAGAAACGAAAGTTGAATGTTAGAAGGTATTAAAGATAGAAGGAAAGATATCAATAACAAAAAAACGAAACTAAAGTTAGACTGTTAGAAGGTATTAAAACTAGAATGAAAGTTATCAAGAAAGAAAGAAAGAAAGAAAGAAAGAAAGAAACTAAAGATACAACGTTAGACGGAATTAAAGCTAAAATGAAAGTTATCAAGAAAGAAAGAAAGAAACTATAGATAGAATGTTAGAAAGTGTTAAAGCTAGAATGAAAGGTATCAATAAAGTAAACAAGAAAGAAACAAAAGTTAGAATGTTAGAAGGAATAAAGATAGAAGGAAAGATATCAATAAAGAAAGAAAGAAACTAAAGTTAGAATGTTACAAGGTATTAAAGCTAGATGGAAAGATATCATTAAATAAAGAAAGAAAGAAACTAAAGATAGAATGTTAGAAAGAATTAAAACTTGAATGAAAGTTATCAATAAAGAAAGTAAGAAACGAAAGATAGAATGTTAGAAAGCATTAAAAGTAGAATGAAAGTTATCAATAAAGAAAGAAAGAAAGAAACTAAAGATAGAATGTTCAAAGTTATTAAAGCTAGAATGAAAGATATCAATAAAGCAAGCAAGAAAGAAACGAAAGTTAGAATTAGAAGGTATTAAAGATAGCAGGAAAGATATCAATAAAGATAGAATGAAACTAAAGTTAGAATGTTAGAAGTTATTAAAGCTAGAATGAAAGATTTCATTAAAGATAGAAAGAAAGAAACAAAAGATAGAATGCTAAAAGGTATTAAAGCTAGAATGAAAGATATCAATAAAGCAAGCAAGAAAGAAACGAAAGTTGAATGTTAAAAGGTATTAAAGTTAGAAGGAAAGATATCAATAACAAAAGAACGAAACTAAAGTTAGACTGTTAGAAGGTATTAAAACTAGAATGAAAGATATCAAGAAAGAAAGAAAGAAAGAAAGAAACTAAAGATACAACGTTAGACGGTATTAAAGCTAAAATGAAAGTTATCAAGAAAGAAAGAAAGAAACTAAAGTTAGAATGTTAGAAAGTATTAAAGCTAGAATGAAAGGTATCAATAAAGCAAGCAAAAAAGAAACAAAAGTTAGAATGTTAGAAGGTATTAAAGATAGAAGGAAAGATATCAATAAAGAAAGAAAGAAACTAAAGTTAGAATGTTAGAAGTTATTAAAGCTAGAATGAAAGATTTCATTAAAGATAGAAAGAAAGAAACAAAAGATAGAATGCTAGAAGGTATTAAAGCTAGAATGAAAGATATCAATAAAGCAAGCAAGAAAGAAACGAAAGTTGAATGTTAGAAGGTATTAAAGATAGATGGAAAGATATCAATAACAAAAGATCGAAACTAAAGTTAGACTGTTAGAAGGTATTAAAACTAGAATTAAAGATATCAAGAAAGAAAGAAAGAAAGAAAGAAACTAAAGATAAAACGTTAGATGGTATTAAAGCTAAAATGAAAGTTATCAAGAAAGAAAGAAAGAAACTAAAGATAGAATGTTAGAAAGTATTAAAGCTAGAATGAAAGTTATCAAGAAAGAAAGAAAGAAAGAAAGAAAGAAACTAAAGATACAACGTTAGACAGAATTAAAGCTAAAATGAAAGTTATCAAGAAAGAAAGAAAGAAACTAAAGATAGAATGTTAGAAAGTATTAAAGCTAGAATGAAAGGTATCAATAAAGCAAACAAGAAAGAAACAAAAGTTAGAATGTTAGAAGGTATTAAAGCTAGAATGAAAGATTTCATTAAAGATAGAAAGAAAGAAACAAAAGATAGAATGATAAAAGATATTAAAGCTAGAATGAAAGATATCAAGAAAGAAAGAAAGCAACTAAAGTTAGAATGTTAGAAGGTATCGAAGCTAGAATGAAAGATATCAATAAAGCAAGCAAGAAAAAAACGAAAGTTGAATGTTAGAAGGTATTAAAGATAGAAGGAAAGATATCAATAACAAAAGAACGAAACTAAAGTTAGACTGTTAGAAGGTATTAAAACTAGAATGAAAGATATCAAGAAAGAAAGAAAGAAAGAAAGAAACTAAAGATACAACGTTAGATGGAATTAAAGCTAAAATGAAAGTTATCAAGAAAGAAAGAAAGAAACTATAGATAGAATGTTAGAAAGTGTTAAAGCTAGAATGAAAGGTATCAATAAAGTAAACAAGAAAGAAACAAAAGTTAGAATGTTAGAAGGTATTAAAGATAGAAGGAAAGATATCAATAGAGAAATAAAGAAACTAAAGTTAGAATGTTACAAGGTATTAAAGCTAGATGGAAAGATATCATTAAATAAAGAAAGAAAGAAACTAAAGATAGAATGTTAGAAAGAATTAAAACTTGAATGAAAGTTATCAATAAAGAAAGAAAGAAACGAAAGATAGAATGTTAGAAAGCATTAAAAGTAGAATGAAAGTTATAAAGAAAGAAAGAAAGAAAGAAACTAAAGATAGAATGTTCAAAGTTATTAAAGCTAGAATGAAAGATATCAATAAAGCAAGCAAGAAAGAAACGAAAGTTAGAATTAGGAGGTATTAAAGATAGCAGGAAAGATATCAATAAAGATAGAAAGAAACTAAAGTTAGAATGTTAGAAGTTATTAAAGCTAGAATGAAAGATTTCATTAAAGATAGAAAGAAAGAAACAAAAGATAGAATGCTAAAAGGTATTAAAGCTAGAATGAAAGATATCAATAAAGCAAGCAAGAAAGAAACGAAAGTTGAATGTTAAAAGGTATTAAAGTTAGAAGGAAAGATATCAATAACAAAAGAACGAAACTAAAGTTAGACTGTTAGAAGGTATTAAAACTAGAATGAAAGATATCAAGAAAGAAAGAAAGAAAGAAAGAAACTAAAGATACAACGTTAGACGGTATTAAAGCTAAAATGAAAGTTATCAAGAAAGAAAGAAAGAAACTAAAGTTAGAATGTTAGAAAGTATTATAGCTAGAATGAAAGGTATCAATAAAGCAAGCATAAAAGAAACAAAAGTTAGAATGTTAGAAGGTATTAAAGATAGAAGGAAAGATATCAATAAAGAAAGAAAGAAACTAAAGTTAGAATGTTAGAAGTTATTAAAGCTAGAATGAAAGATTTCATTAAAGATAGAAAGAAAGAAACAAAAGATAGAATGCTAGAAGGTATTAAAGCTAGAATGAAAGATATCAATAAAGCAAGCAAGAAAGAAACGAAAGTTGAATGTTAGAAGGTATTAAAGATAGATGGAAAGATATCAATAACAAAAGATCGAAACTAAAGTTAGACTGTTAGAAGGTATTAAAACTAGAATTAAAGATATCAAGAAAGAAAGACAGAAAGAAAGAAACTAAAGATAAAACGTTAGATGGTATTAAAGCTAAAATGAAAGTTATCAAGAAAGAAAGAAAGAAACTAAAGATAGAATGTTAGAAAGTATTAACGGCCTGTTAAACACGGCCTGACTCCTTGAGCTATAAATCTTTGCTTAGCTTGGTCTATACATGCGAAAAGGCAGAGATAAAATCAGGAGCTGGGTTCGTGGACAACCCCATAAACCATCAGATAATAGTGTCGAGCGTATCGCCCGTTTAAAAAGGCTGGAAGAGGGGGAGCCCCTCCTTCCTGAAATCAACATGGAAAAAAAAGTTTCAGAGCTTGCCTCTTCCGTGAAAGGAATGGAAGGACAACTTGGACAGGTACTCTCTAAAATGGACATTTTAATAAGAGGGAACCAACAGATGGGACAAGATATACAAAACTGCAGGGAGAATTGACAGATATTAAGACAAGTTTAGGCAAAACAGAAGGCAGGTTGCAACAGCTGGAAGATTTCCAGAGCGTGGCATCAAAACGGCACCAAGTGATTGATGACCTTCAGAAAAAGGTTATCTATTTAGAAGATAATTCAAGACGTAATAATATCAAAATAATGAATTTTGAACATGAGAAAGAAAAGGATTTGAGGGGGGAAGTGATGGACTGGATTAATTCTGTTATGAAATCCCAACATGTGGCTGAGGAAGATATTGAGAGAGTACATTTTGTGGGGAACCCAAAGAAAACCAGAAGACCCATAATACTAAGATTTTTTAACTATATGAAGAAAGAACAGTTTCTTAGGGTCATTAAAGAAAAGCCTGAATTGCTAGTTTATAGATCAAATTCAGTTCAGATCTATCAGGATGTAAGCCCCGAAACCAGCCAGTGGAGAAGAACAATGAAGCCCATCACTTCAATTTTAATTAAGAACGGCAAGAGATACAACTGGGGCCACCCTGTCTTTTTGAAAATATGGAAGGATGGAACCCTACATAAAATCTACTCCTTTGAAGATGGGAAGGATTTGATGAAAGCCTGGGGACTTTGGCAAGAAGATGAGAGTGAAGGGACAAGCAAGCAAGTAGCTTTGTAAAGACTGGTAGTCCGAAAGAGAAGATTTTTTGAGAGAAGATACTTTAATTGGAAGAGATTACTGGGCGTTACTGGATGTCGGAAGAATTTTTTTTTTTCTTTCTCCTTTACCCTCCCTTTTTTTCCTTTTTTTCTTTTTTCTTTTTGATTTTTGATTTTTCTTTTTGTAATGAGGGTTGGGATTTTTTTTTTCTTTTTTTGTTCTGCTTATTTTATTATAATATTAAATTTTTTTTATAATATTAATAAGATCTTTTTAAAATTTTTTTAATTTTTTTAAATTTTTTTTCTTTTTCATATTTTTTTTTCTTTTCCTTTTTTATTTTTATTTTTTTTTCTCATTGTTGTTTTGGATTACCTGATTAGACTTGGGTGGTAGAAAGAAGAAGAGATGTTAAAAGTTAGGAGGGAAGGCATTTGAGTATATATATAGATAAAAATATGAGGTGGGGTGAAATTGGGATGAGGGTTTGGCTGGGGTCCGGACTGGTGGGGGTGACGTCTCCCCCCCTCCCAGAGCTCGCGCCGAACATTAGTGAGACGTGGGGAAACGGGAGGGAGGAAAATAATTTATATGTAGGTAAGAAGGATAGGGATAGGAAACTAGAGGTTGGTGAATTTATTTTTTTTAGTTGTTTTTGTTTTTGTTTTTGTTATGTGAGATGCACAAAGGGACCGCATAAGAGGCAGAGAAAGGAACGGATATGGGGAAAAACATAAGGGTAGCGACTTTAAATGTGAAAGGCCTAGGGTCTGTGTTAAAGAGAAGGAGGATAGAATTATTATTAAAGAAAAGTAAAGTTGACATTATCTATTTACAAGAGACACATCAACTAAAGGATGGAGTCAATGAATTGAAATTACAAAACATCCATATATATGAAAAAGCATTTGGGACCTCTAAATCTAGAGGGGTAGCAATATTAATATCTAAACATTGTGAATTTGTGATGAAAGAAGTAATAAAAGATAGTAATGGTAGATATTTGATAATTCAAGGTCAAATGGGGGAGGAAGATTATACATTAGTAAATGTGTATGCACCAAACATGAATCAAGGAGAATTTTATAGAACTGTGATTGAAGAAATGGAAAAGGTTAGGAAAGGATATGTGATTATGGCAGGAGATTTTAATATGGTTCTGGATAAGGTGAAAGATAAATCCACATGTAAAAAAGATGAGTTGAATAAAAGAGGTACCCTCCTGAGTAAGATATTAAACACTACGGATTTGAAAGATATATGGAGAGAATTAAAGGGAGATGAAAGAAGGTTTACATATTATTCTTCTGTACATAATAGTTATTCTAGAATAGATTTTATGTTTATTTCACAAAACTTAATTTCAAAAGTAGTAGATACAAATATTAATGTGATAAAAATAACAGATCATGCGTTGATGGTGTTAGAGATGAAAGTTAAGAAGGACTATAGAGAAGCTAGAAGATGGAGAATGGACTCCAATATTTTTCAACATACAGAGGTTGTGGATAAAGTTAAGAAAGAATGGTTGGAAATATGGTCATTTAATGAAGCAGGTGGGAATAAAATAGGAGTGTTATGGGACACTATGAAAGCAGTCATGAGAGGAATCGCCATAAGAGAATCCTGTAGATTAAAAAAATTGAGAGAAGAAAATATAAATGGAATTGTAGAATCATTAAAGGATTTAGAAAGCAAATATTTTATGGATAGAGATAACAAAAAATTAATTGAGATCCAAGCTAAAAGAAAGGAATTAGAAGGTATAGAGCTAGAAAAGGTCCAGAGAGACTTGATATACGCTAGGAGGAATTTTTTCGAATACAGTAATAAAAATTCAAAACTTTTAGCTAGATTAGTTCAAACTAAAAGAGCAAAAAATATAATTGGAGTGATTAAAGACAAAACGGGAAAGAATTGTAGCTTAATGAAAGAAAAACTAAAGATAATACATGAATTCTATCAAAATTTGTATAAAGGTAATAGTGTATCGAAAGAAGATATAGAAAATTATATTAAAGAAAATGTTAAGAGTAAATTATCAGAGAATGATAAAAAGGATTTAGATAAAGAGATAAAAGAGGAAGAGATTATAGAGATTATTAATAAATTAAAAAATGGTAAAACTCCAGGTTTTGACGGTTTAGGATCAGAATATTATAAAACTTTTAAACCAATATTGATCCCTAAGTTAAAAGTGCTCTATAATGAAATATTGGAAGGAGAGAGAATACCAGATTCTTGGAAACATTCATTAATAACTCTTATCCCAAAGCCTAATAAAGACTTAACAGACCCAAGTTCATATAGACCCATTTCACTATTAAATCAAGATGCAAAGATTTTTACTGCAATACTTGCGAATAGAATTAATAAATTTATTATAAAATATATTAAAGAGGATCAGAATGGTTTTTTAAAGGGTAGACAAATGGAAAATTTGACTAGGAGGGTATTGAATATTTTATACAATATAGAAAAAGACAAATTGAAGGCAGGTATTTTATCATTAGATATATTTAAGGCATTTGATTGCGTGGAATGGCCAACATTAAAGATTTTGTTAAAAGGTTGGGGTTTTGGAAAGAAATTTAGGGGGATAATAGATCAACTATATCTGGGGAATACCTCTGTAGTAATAGTTAATGATGGGATTACAGAACAAATAGCTTTAGGCCGAGGCACTAGACAAGGTTGCCCTCTTTCTCCAGTTCTGTTTTGTTTGATTATTGAAATGTTGGCAAATGTAATAAGGAATGATGATTTAATCGAAGGTATGGGGAAAAAGAATAAAATAAAGATTAATTTATTTGCTGATGATTCCTTGTTGACAGTGAAAAATCCGTTAGAATGCGTAGATAAAATTAGAACTCATTTAGAAAAATTTGGAAGAATAACTGGATTATGTGTGAATTGGCAAAAATCTGAATTAATGTTATTTAATCATAATAGAGTAGAACAAGAAAGGTGTGTTGAAAAATATGATTTCAGATTATGCAAATCAATTAAATATTTAGGAATAGATCTAGCAAAAAATATTCAAAAAATAAAGGAATATAATTATAATAAACTAAAGGAAGTGATTAAAAACAAATTACAGGAATATAGTAACTTTAAGCTATCTTGGTTTGGAAGGATTGCATTGATAAAAATGAAAATCTTACCAAAAATTAATTTTTTATTTAGAATGCTACCAATACAGTTAACAGAGGATGATTTGAAATTTTGGCAAGGAATAATTAATAAATACTGTAATGAAGGGAAGAGATCTAGAATAAATAAAAAGTATTGGTATAGAACAAAGCAAAAAGGTGGTATAGGTTTACCAAATATAAAAAATTATTATTTGGCTAACCAATTGAGGTTTATTGGGGAAATTATATATAATCCAGAAAGGCTAATTTGGTGGGAGATGGAATCATCAGAATTACAGGCAGATATAGAAACATATTTATTTGGTATAATTAAGAAAGATAAAATAAGGGAAATTAATAATCCATTTTTAAAGACATTGTTAAATATATGGTATAAGTGCAAAAAGAATTTATGTTCATCATATTCCCCACTTGGATTAGTGACAGAAATAGAAAATTTTCCTACCAATATGAAAGTATATGTGGATCTATTTAAAGAAAAGAAAGTGATTAGATTGAAAGATTGGTTGTATAAAATGAGATCGATAGATCAAATGAAACAAACTCTTCAGAATAGGAGCATTTCATGGTTGAATTATATACAATTAGAAAGATGGACTAATGAATGGGTAAATAAATATAATAAAGGTAGAGAATATACAAAATACGAACAATTGTTATTGTCATATGAGGACATTCGGATGACTGACTCAGTGAAAGGTACTGTGAGCAAAATTTACTTACTTCTTCTTAATTTAGAGGAAGAGGAAAGTGAGAAAGAAGGATTAAAAATAGTGTGGGAGCAAGATATTGGGAAAAGAATAAATGAAGAAGAATGGAGGATGATATGGAAAATGAGGGTGTTAAGATTTATGTCAGTAAGAATAAAGGAAAATTTTTTTAAACTTAGTTTAAGATGGTATTTAACACCGTCAAAATTAAATAAAATTAATGCCAATCATCCGAATGTCTGTTGGAAATGTGAGAAGGAAATTGGTACATACTTTCATATGTGGTGGGAATGTGAAAAAGTGCAAAGATTTTGGAAACAAATTTTTAAAGAATTAAGCTACATATGTGAAAAAGATATAGAATTTAATGCTGAGATTGCTTTGTTATCAATATTTGAGAATGTGGAATATGACAAAATGACTAAAGAATTGATAACCAACTTATTAACAGCAGCTAGATTGATTATAGCTAGGCAATGGAAATCAAAAGTCGAATTGCAAATTGAAGAATGGTATAAAGAAATATGGAATATAGCAATAAATGATAAATTAACTTGTAACTTAAAGGTTAAGAAAGGAGAGTTGAAAAAAAATAACTTTTATGATATATGGGGGAGATTTTTGGAATATGTATTAATAAGAGGAAAAGGGAAAGCTCCAAATCAAGAATCAATGCAGTTTTGGAGAAGAGGACAATAGAAGAAGAGGAAGAAGAAGAAGAAGAAGAAGGAAGAGGAAGATTATGGCAAGAGGTCCCGCATATGGTGGTGGGGAACACAGTTAAATTGTATTTTAGTTTGTATGTTATATGTTTTTGTTTAAATTTAAAATAAAGGGAAAAAAAATTTCAAAAAAAAAAAAAAAGAAAGTATTAAAGCTAGAATGAAAGGTATCAATAAAGCAAGCAAGAAAGAAACAAAAGTTAGAATGTTAGAAGGTATTAAAGATAGAAGGAAAGATATCAAGAAAGAAAGAAAGAAACTAAAGTTAGAATGTTACAAGGTGTTAAAGCTAGATGGATAGATATCAATAAATAAATAAAGAAAGAAACTAAAGATAGAATGTTAGAAAGTATTAAAACTTGAATGAAAGTTATCAATAAAGAAAGAAAGAAACGAAAGATAGAATGTTAGAAAGTATTAAAACTAGAATGAGAGATATCAAGAAAGAGAAAGAAACTAAAGATAGAATTTTAGAAGTTATTAAAGCTAGAATGAAAGATATCAAGAAAGAAAGAAAGAAAGAAAGAAAGAAACTTAAGTTAGAATGTTAGAAGTTAATAAAGCTAGAATGAAAGATTTCATTAAAGATAGAAAGAAAGAAACAAAAGATAGAATGTTAATAGGTATTAAAGCTAGAATGAAAGATATCAATAAAGCAAGCAAGAAAGAAACGAAAGTTGAATGTTAGAAGGTATTAAAGATAGAAGGAAAGATATCAATAACAAAAAAAACGAAACTAAATTTAGACTGTTAGAAGGTATTAAAATTAGAATGAAAGTTATCAATAAAGAAAGAAAGAAAGAAACTAAAGATAGAATGTTCGAAGGTATTAAAGCTAGAATGAAAGATACCAATAAAGCAAGCAAGAAAGAAACAAAAGTTAGAATGTTAGAAGGTATTAAAGATAGAAGGAAAGATATCAATAAAGAAAGAAAGAAAATAAAGTTAGAATGTTAGAAGTTATTAAAGCTAGAATGAAAGATTTCATTATAGATAGAAAGAAATTAACAAAAGATATAATGTTAGAAGGTATTAAAGCTAGAATGAAAGATATCAATAAAGCAAGCAAGAAAGTAACGAAAGTAGAATGTTAGAAGGTATTAAAGATAGAAGGAAAGATATCAAGAAAGAAAGAAAGAAAGAAACTATAGATAGAATGATAAAAGATATTAAAGCTAGAATGAAAGATATCAAGAAAGAAAGAAAGAAACTAAAGATAGAACGTTAGACGGTATTAAAGCTAAAATGAAAGTTATAAAGAAATAAAGAAAGAAACTAAAGATAGAATGTTAGAAGGTATTAAAGCTAGAATGAAAGGTATCAATAAAGCAAGCAAGAAAGAAACGAAAGTTAGAATGTTACAAGATATTAAAGCTAGAAGGAAAGATATCAATAAATAAAGAAAGAAACAAAAGATAGAATGTTAGAAAGTATTAAAACTAGAATGAAAGTTATCAATAAAGAAAGAAAGAAAGAAAGAAACGAAAGTTAGAAGGTTAGAAGGTATTAAAGCTAGAATGAAAGATATCAATAAAGAAAGAAAGAAACTAAATATAGAATGTTAGGTATTAAAGCTAGAATGAAAGATATCAAGAAAGAAAGAAAGAAACTAAAGATAGATTTTTAGTAGGTATTAAAACTAGAATGAAAGTAATCAAGAAAGAAAGAAAGAAAGAAAGAAAGAAACTAAAGATAGAATTTTAGAAGTTATTAAAGCTAGAATGAAAGATATCAAGAAAGAAAGAAAGAAAGAAACTAAAGATAGATTTATAGACGGTATTAAAGCTTAAATGAAAGTTATGTAGTAAGAAAGAAAGTAACTAAAGATAGAATGTTAGAAATTATTAAAACTAGAATGAAAGTTATCAATAAAGAAAGAAAGAAAGAAACGAAAGTTAGAATGTTAGAAGGTATTAAAGCTAGAATGAAAGATATGATAAAAGAAAGAAAGAAACTCAAGTTACAATGTTAGAAGGTATTAAAGCAAGAATGAAAGATATCAATAAAGCAAGAAAGAAAGAAACGAAAGTTAGAATGTTAGAAGGTATTAAAGATAGAAGGAAAGATATCAATAAAGAAGGAAAGAAACTAAAGATAGAATGTTAGCTGGTATTAAAGCTAGAATGAAAGATATCAAGAAAGAAAGAAAGAAAGAAATTAAAGATAGAATGTTACACGCATTAAAGCTAAAATGACAGTTATCAAGAAGGAAAGAAAGAAATTAAAGATAGAATGTTAGAAGGTATTAAAGCGAAAAGTAAAGATATCAATAAAGAAAGAAACAAAGAAAGAAACTAAATATAGAATGTTAGAAAGTATTAAAACTAGAATGAAAGTTATCAATAAAGAAAGAAAGAAAGGAACTAAAGATAGAATGTTCGAAGGTATTGAAGCTAGAATGAAAGATATCAATAAAAAAAGCAAGAAAGAAATGAAACTTTGAATGTTAGAAGGTATTAAAGATAGAAGGACAGATATCAATAAAGAAAGAAAAACTAAAGTTATAATGTTAGACGGTATTAAAGCTAGAATGAAAGATTTCATTAAAGATAGAAAGAAAGAAACAAAAGATAGAATGTGAGAAGGTATTAAAGCTAGAATGAAAGATATCAAGAAAGAAAGAATGAAAGAAACTATAGATAGAATGATAAAAGATATTAAAGCTAGAATGAAAGATATCAAGAAAGAAAGAAAGAAACTAAAGATAGAACGTTAGACGGTATTAAAGCTAAAATGAAAGTTATCAAGAAAGAAAGAAAGAAACTAAAAGTAGAATGTTAGAAGGTATTAAACCTAGAATGAGAGGTATCAATAAAGTAAGCAAGAAAGAAACGAAAGTTAGAATGTTAGAAGGTATTAAAGATAGAAGGAAAGATATCAATAAAGAAAGAAAGAAACTAAAGTTAGAATGTTACAAGGTATTAATGCTCGAATGAAAGATATCATGAAAGAAAGAAAGAAAGAAACTAAAGATAGAATGTTATAAGGTATTAAAGCTAGAATGAAAGATATCAATAAAGCAAGCAAGAAAGAAACGAAAGTTAGAATGTTAGAAGGTATTAAAGATAGAAGGAAAGATATCAATAAAGAAAGAAAGAAACTAAAGTTAGAATGTTAGAAGGTATTAAAGCTAGAATGAAATATTTCATTAAAGATAGAAAGAAAGAAACAAAAGATAGTATGTTAGAATGTTCTAACAATCTATCTTTAGTTTCTTTCTCTCTATCATTCTTTCTTAATATCTTTCATTCTAGCTTTAATACCTTCTAACATTCTAATTTTTTTTCTTTCTTTCTTTCTTTCTTGATATCTTTAACTCTAGATTTAATACCTTCTAACATTCTATCTTTAGTTTCTTTCTTTCTTTCATTCTTGATAACTTTCATTCTAGCTTTAATACCTTCTAACATTGTAACTTTAATTTCTTTCTTTCTTTCTATCTTGATATCTTTCATTCTAGCTTTAATACCTTCTAACATTCCATTTTTATGTTCTTTCTTTCTTTCTTTATATCTTTCATTCTAGCTTTAACACCTTCTAACATTCTAACTTTAGTTTCTTTCTTTCCTGATATCTTTCATTTTAGCTTTAATACCTTCTAACAATCTCTTTAGTTTCTTTCTCCCTATCATTCTTTCTTGATATCTTTCATTCTAGCTTCAATACATTCTAACATTCTAACTTTAGTTGCTTTCTTTCTTTCTTGATATCTTTCATTCTAGCTTTAATAACCTAACATTCTAACTTTAGTTTCTTTCTTACTTTCTTTCTTGATATCTTTCATTCTAGCTTTCATACCTTCTAACATTCTATCTGTATGTTCTTTCTTTGTTTCTTTATTTCTTTCATTCTAATTTTAATACCTTCTAACATTCTAACCTTAGTTTCTTTCTTTCTTGTTATCTTTCATTCTAGCTTTAATACCTTCTAACAATCTATCTTTAGTTTCTTTCTCTCTATCATTCTTTCTTGATATCTTTCATTCTAGCTTCAATACATTCTAACATTCTAACTTTAGTTGCTATCTTTCTTTCTTGATATCTTTCATTCTAGCTTTAATACCTTCTAACATTCTAATTTTTTTTCTTCCTTTCTTTCTTTCTTGATATCTTTAACTCTAGATTTAATACCTTCTAACATTCTATCTTTAGTTTCTTTCTTTCTTTCTTTCTTGATATCTTTCATTCTTGCTTTAATACCTTCTAACATTGTAACTTAAATTTCTTTCTTTCTTGATATCTTTCATTCTAGCTTTATTACCTTCTGACATTCCATCTTTATGTTCTTTCTTTCTTTATATCTTTCATTCTAGCTTTAATACCTTCTAACAATCTATCTTTAGTTTCTTTCTTTGTTTCTTTAGATCTTTCATTCTAATTTTAATACCTTCTAACATTCTAACCTTAGTTTCTTTCTTTCTTGTTATCTTTCATTCTAGCTTTAATACCTTCTAACAATCTATCTTTAGTTTCTTTCTCTCTATCATTATTTCTTGATATCTTTCATTCTAGCTTCAATACATTCTAATATTCTAACTTTAGTTGCTATCTTTCTTTCTTGATATCTTTCATTCTAGCTTTAATAACTTCTAACATTCTCACTTTTGTTTCTTTCTTTCTTTCTTTCTTGATATCTTTAATTCTAGATTTAATACCTTCTAACATTCTATCTTTAGTTTCTTTCTTTCTTACTTTCTTGATATCTTTCATTCTAGCTTTAATAATTTCTAACATTGTAACTTTAGTTTCTTTCTTTCTTTCTTTCTTGATATCTTTAATTCTAGAATTAATACCTTCTAACATTCTTTCTTTCTTTCTTTCTTTCTTTCTTGCTTGATATCTTTCATTCCAGCTTTAATACCTTCTAACATTCTAACTTTAATTTCTTTCTTTCTTTCTTTCTTGATATCTTTAATTCTAGCTTTAAAACCTTCTAACATTCCATCTTTATGTTCTTTCGTTCTTTCTTTATATCTTTCATTCTAGCTTTAATAACTTCTAACAGTCTAACTTTAATTTCTTTCTTTCCCGATATCTTTCATTCTACCTTTAATACCTTCTAACAAACTATCTTAATTTTCTTTCTATCATTCCTTCTTGATATATTACAATCTAGTTTCAATACATTCTTAACATTCTAGCTTTAGTTGCTTTCTTTCTTTCTTGATATCTTTCATTCTAGCTTTAATAACTTCTAACATTAAAACTTTAGTTTCTTTCTTACTTTATTTATATCTTTCATTCTACCTTTAATACCTTCTAACATTCTAACTCTAATTTCTTTCTTTCTTGATATCTTTCATTCTAGCTTTAATACCTTCTAACAATCTATCTTTAGCTTCTTTCTCTTTATCATTCTTTCTTGATATCTTACATTCTAGCTTCAATACATTCTAAATTTAGTTGCTTTCTTTCTTTCTTGATTTCTTTCATTCTAGCTTTAATACCTTCCATCATTCTAACTTTTGTTTCTTTCTTTCTTTCTTTCTTGATATCTTTCATTCTAGCTTAAATATCTTCTAACATTCTAACTTTAGTTTCTTTATATCTTTCTTTCTTCATATCTTTCATTCCAGCTTTAATACCGTCTAACGTTCTATCTTTATTTTCTTTCTTTTTTCCTGATATCTTTCATTCTAGCTTTAATACCTTCAAACAATCTAGTTTCTTTCTCTCTATCATTCTTTCTTGATATCTTTCATTCTAGCTTTAATACCTTCTATCATTCTAACTTTTGTTTCTGTCTTTCCTTTTTTCTTTCTTGATATCTTTAATTCTAGATTTAATACCTTCTAACATTCTATCCTTAGTTTCTTTATTTCTTTCTTTCTCGATATCTTATATTCTACCTTTAATACCTTCAAACATTCTATCTTTAGTTTCTTTCTTTCTTTCGTTATGATAACTTTCATTCTAGTTTTAATACCTTCTAACATACCATCTTTAGTTTCTTTCTTTCTTTCTTTATTGATATCTTTCCTTTTAGCTTTTATATCGTCTATCATTGTATCTTTCATTTCTTTCTTTCTTTCTTTCTTTCTTTCTTTCTTTCTTTCTTTCTTTCTTTCTTTCTTTCTTTCTTTCTTTCTTGATATCTTTCATTCCAGCTTTAATAACTTCTAACACTCTAACTTTAGTTTCTTTCTTACTTTCTTTATTGATATCTTTTATTCTGGCTTTAATACCTTCTAACATTCTATCTTTAGTTAATTTCTTTCCTTCTTTCTTGATATCTTTCAGTCTAGCTTTAATATCGTCTAACGTTCTATCTATAGTTTCTTTCTTTCTTTCTTTCTTGGTATCTTTAATTCTAGATTTAATACCTTCTAACATTCTATCTTCAGTTTCTTTCTTTCTTTCTCTCTTGATATCTTTCATTCTAGCTTTAATACCTTCTAACATTGTAATTTTAATTTTTTTCTTTCTTAATTGATATCTTTCATTCTAGCTTTAATACCTTCTAACATTCTAACTTTTCTTACTTTCTTTCTTGATATCTTTAATTCTAGATTTAATACCTTCTAACATTCTATCTTTCGTTTCTTTGTTTCTTTCTTTCTTGTTATCTTTAATTCTAGATTTAATACCTTCTAACATTCTATCTTCAGTTTCTTTCTTTCTTTCTCTCTTGATATCTTTCATTCTAGCTTTAATACCTTCTAACATTGTAATTTTAATTTTTTTCTTTCTTAATTGATATCTTTCATTCTAGCTTTAATACCTTCTAACATTACATCTTTAGTTTCTTTCTTTATTTCTTTAAATCTTTCATTCTATTTTTAAAACATTCTAACATTCTTTCTTTAGTTTCTTTCTTTCTTCATTTCTTGATATCTTTCATTGTAGATTTAATATCTTCTAACATACTATCTTTAGTTTCTTTCTTTCTTTCTTTCTTGATATCTTTCATTCTAGCTTTAATACCTTCTAACAATCTTTCTTTATGTTCTTTCTTTCTTGATATCTTTAATTCTAGGTTTAATACCTTCTAACATTCTATCTTTAGCTTCTTTCTTTCTTTCTTTCTTGATATCTTTAATTCTAGATTTAATACCTTCTAACATTGTAATTTTAATGTTTTGCTTTCTTTATTGATATCTTTCATTCTAGATTTAATACCTTCTAACATTCTAACTTTAGTTTCTTTCTTTCTTTCTTTCTTTCTATCTTGATATATTTTCTTCTAGCTTTAATGCCTTCTAACGTTCCATCTTTAGTTTCTTTCTTACTTTCTTTCTTGATATCTTTCATTCTAGCTTTAAGAACTTCTAACATTCTAACTTTAGTTTCTTTCTTACTTTCTTTATTGATATCTATCATTCTAGCTTTAATACCTTCTAACATTCTATATTTAGTTAATTTCTTTCTTTCTAGATATCTTTCAATCTAGCATTAATATCGTCTTACATTCTATCTTTAGTTTCTTTCTTTCTTTCTTGATATCTTTCATTCTATTTTTAAAACATTCTAACATTCTTTAGTTTCTTTCTTTCTTTCTTTCTTGATATCTTTCATTCTAGCTTTAATACCTTCTAACAATCTATCTTCATGTTCTTTCTTTCTTTCTTTCTTGATATCTTTAATTCTAGATTTAATACCTTCTAACATTCTATCTTTAGTTTCATTCGTTCTTTCTTTCTTGATATCTTTAATTCTAGATTTAATACCTTCTAACATTGTAATTTTAATGTTTTGCTTTCTTTATTGATATCTTTCATTCTAGATTTAATACCTTCTAACATTCTAACTTTAGTTTCTTTCTTTCTTTCTTTCTTTCCATCTTGATATATTTCCTTCTAGCTTTAATGCCTTCTAACATTCCATCTTCAGTTTCTTTCTTACTTTCTTTCTTGATATCTTTCAATCTAGCATTAATATCGTCTTACGTTCTATCTTTAGTTTCTTTCTTTCTTTCTTGATATCTTTCATTCTATTTTTAAAACATTCTAACATTCTTTAGTTTCTTTCTTTCTTTCTTTCTTGATATCTTTCATTCTAGATTTAATACCTTCTAACATTCTATCATTTGTTTCTTTCTTTCTTTCTTACTTGATATCTTTCATTCTAGCTTTAATACCTTCTAACAATCTATTTTTATGTTCTTTCTTTCTTTCTTTATATCTTTCATTCTAGCTTCAATACTTTCTAACATTCTAACTTTAATTTCTTTCTTTCTTGATATCTTTCATTCTAGCTTTAATACCTTCTAACATTCTAACTTTTCTTACTTTCTTTCTTTCTTTCTTGATATCTTTAATTCTAGATATAATACCTTCTAACATTCTATCTTTCGTTTCTTTGTTTCTTTATTTCTTGATATATTTAATTCTAGATTTAATACCTTCTAACATTCTATCTTCAGTTTCTTTCTTTCTTTCTTGATATCTTTCATTCTAGCTTTAATACCTTCTAACATTCCATCTTTAGTTTCTTTCTTTCTTTCTTTCTTTATTGATATCTTTCTTTCTAGCTTTTATATCGTCTAACATTCTATCTTTTATTTCCTTCTTTCTCTCTTTCTTGATATTTTTCATTCTAGCTTTAAGAAGTTCTAACATTCTAACTTTAATTTCTTTCTTACTTTCTTTATTGATATCTATCATTCTAGCTTTAATACCTTCTAACATTCTATCTTTAGTTTCTTTCTTTATTTCTTGATATCTTTCGTTCTATTTTTAAAACATTCTAACATTCTTTCTTTAATTTCTTTCTTTCTTTATTTCTTGATATCTTTCATTCTAGATTTAATATCTTCTTACATACTATCTTTAGTTTCTTTCTTTCTTTCTTTCTTTATATCTTTCATTCTAGCTTTAATACCTTCTAACAATCTATCTTTATGTTCTTTCTTTCTTTCTTTCTTGATATCTTTAATTCTAGATTTAATACCTTCTAACATTCTATCTTTAGTTTCTTTCTTTCTTTCTTTCTTGATATCTTTAATTCTAGATTTAATACCTTCTAACATTCTAACTTTAGTTTCTTTCTTTCTTTCTTTCTTTCTATCTTGATATATTTCCTTCTAGCTTTATTGCCTTTTAACATTCCATCTTTAGTTTCTTTCTTACTTTCTTTCTTGATATCTTTTATTCTAGCTTTATGAACTTCTAACATTCTAACTTTAGTTTCTTTCATACTTTCTTTATTGATATCTATCATTCTAGCTTGAATACCTTCTAACATTCTATCTTTAGTTAATTTCTTTCTTTCTTTCTTGATATCTTTCAATCTAGCATTAATATTGTCTTACGTTCTATCTTTAGTTTCTTTCTTTCTTTCTTGATATCTTTCATTCTATTTTTAAAACATTCTAACATTCTTTAGTTTCTTTCTTTCTTTCTTTCTTGATATCTTTCATTCTAGATTTAATACCTTCTAACATTCTATCATTAGTTTCTTTCTTTCTTACTTACTTGATATCTTTCATTCTAGTTTTAATACCTTCTAACAATCTATCTTTAGTTTCTTTCTCTCTATCATTCTATCTTCCTATCTTTCATTCTATCTTCAATACATTATAACATTCTAACTTTAGTTGCTTTCTTTCTTACTTGATATCTTTCATTCTAGCTTTAATACCTTCTAACATTCTAACTTTTCTTTCTTTCTTTCTTTCTTTCTTGATATATTTAATTCTAGATTTAATACCTCCTAACATTCTATCTTTAGTTTCTTTCTTTCTTTCTTTCTTGATATCTTTCATTCTAGCTGTAATACCTTCTAACATTGTAACTTTAATTTCTTTCTTTCTTTATTGAAATCTTTCATTCTAGATTTAATACCTTCTAACATTCTAACTTTAGTTTCTTTCTTTCTTTCTATCTTGATATATTTCCTTCTAGCTTTAATACCTGCTATCATTGTATCTTTCATTTCTTTCTTTCTTCCTTTCATGAAATCTTTCATTCTAGCTTTAATAACTTCTAACATTCTAACTTTAGTTTCTTTCTTACTTTCTTTATTGATATCTTTCATTCTATCTTTAATACATTCTAACATTCCATCTTTATGTTCTTTCTTTCTTTCCTTCTTTCTTTCCTGAAATCTTTCATTGTAGGTTTAATACCTTCTAACATTGTAAATTTAATTTCTTTCTTTCTTTATTGATATCTTTCATTCTAGATTTAATACCTTCTAACATTCTAACTTTAGTTTCTTTCTTTCTTTCTATCTTGATATATTTCCTTCTAGCTTCAATACCTTCTAACATTCTATCTTTAGTTTCTTTCTTTCTTTTTTGATAACTTTCATTCTTGTTTTAGTACCTTCTAACATTCTGTCACGTTCCCGGGGGTTTCAACAGCAAAGTGCGATTAGCCAGTCTATGTTCAGAGCCGATACCAAAATACCAAAGCCAAATCACAAACCGTAATCCAAGGTCAGGGTCCAAAGTCAAATCACACAGTCCGGGGTCAGAGTCCAAAGCCAAAGGTCCAGGGAATAAGGTTCAAAGTAGTCAGGGGTGTGGATGCGAGCCAGCGATTCGACTTGTTGCTTCCACGGATTTCTAGCCGACGAAGAGCTGTTTATATAGTAAAACAGCCCCTTGAGCTGCTGGAAGCTTTTCCATCCTGTCAGTACTCAGGGTTAGTTGATCGGATGTTTCTGTGGGCAGCCTTCGAGCGATCTTCTGACCTTTTTGTCATAAGTCTTCCCCGAAGCCTGGCCCTCAGCCTGTCTACTGGGGGAGGAGAATCTGGGGGTGATTCAGGTGTTTGTGTTTCTAATTGCTCAGCATTCTCCTCAGCCACAGTTAACCCTTCCGGTTCCAGGTCTTCAGCTGCACTCATGACACTCTCCCCCTCCCCAGGGCTTCCCCCTTCAGATGGGCCGGGTCAATCAGGATAGGTAGCATGGAACTGCCGTATCAAATCGGGGGGGGGGTGTAGATTGCTGGCGGGTTCCCATGATCGATCCTCAGGTCCATAAGCTTCCCAATCTACGAAATATTGGAGACCTCCTCGGTGGATTCGGGAGTCCAGGATTTGACGGACCTCGTATTCTTCCTCGCCATCGACCAGAATGGGTGGAGGTGGAGCCAGTGGTGAAGGTCGGGCAGGGTCCGGTGCTGCAACAGGAACAAGGAGAGATCGATGGAAAACCGGGTGGATACGGAGAGTATCTGGAAGTTGTAGCCGGAAATCAACAGGGTTGATTTGGTCCAGGATTACATAGGGTCCTATAAACCGAGGGTCTAACTTACGGGACCAGCCAGGTCGGCGGAGATAACGGGTGGAAAGGCAGACCTGGTCCGCTGGTTTCAGAGGTGGCCCTTCTTGCCGTTTTCTGTCGGCCGCTGTCTTATAAGCCTCCTTAGCCTGCTGAAGCTGCTCTCGGAGTAAGTCTTGGAGAGCCTGCAACTCACGTATATGGGCATCAGCAGCAGGGACCACGGTTGATGGCAGGGCAGCCGGGAAAAAGCGAGGATGGTACCCATAGTTGGCTTCAAATGGGGTCTGTTCTGTAGATGTGTGTACGGCGTTATTGTAAGCGAATTCAGCCAGTGGTAACAGGGTAGCCCAATTATCTTGTTGATAACAGGTGTAGCAACGGAGATATTGCTCAAGAGTGGCATTAGTACGCTCAGTCTGTCCATCTGTTTGGGGATGATACGCGGACGACAAGTGCACTTGGGTACCCAAACTGGTGTGTAAAGCTTGCCAGAACCGGGAGGTGAATTGGGAACCACGATCAGAAATTAAGTGTGTCGGAAGCCCGTGTAGACGGAAAACATGATGAAGATAGAGCTGGGCTGTTTCAGGAGCTGTGGGAGGCTTGGAACACGGGACAAAATGAGCCATCTTGGTGAACAGGTCCACTATTACCAGAACACAGGTATACCCTTGTGATCGTGGGAGATCCGTGATGAAGTCTAGGGATACTGTGTCCCAAGGACCGGCTGGTACGGGTAATGGTTGTAGCACCCCTGGAGGTTTGGCTGGTACGTCCTTGGCTCGACGACAAACCTCGCAGGAATCAACGTAACGGGCGACATCAGCTCGAACCCGGGGCCACCAGAATTCCCGTGTGAGTACGTGCAGAGTTTTGTACCGACCAAAGTGTCCTGCAGGAGGGGAATCATGGGTCAGATAGAGCACGTTGGTTCGGAGGGGCCCTGGAGGAACGTACAGGTGTCCACGGTGTAATAGGAGACCCTGGTGGTTAGTAAAGTCTCCGGCAGGGTCCTTTTGGAATTCCTGCAAGCGTTGCTTGGCCCAGGGATCTTGAGCTTGGCTGGCTCGAATTTCTTCAGCCAGGGACGAGCGAGTTGTAGTGGCTGCGAAAACTGAAGGGGATTGGATAGGTGTAGTCGGAAACTCTTCAGAGGTTGGAACAGCGTATTCCGGTTTGCGGGACAAGGCATCGGCTTTCCGATTCTGAGTATGCGGGATGTAGGTAATGCGGAAGTCAAACCGGGAGAAGAAGAGACACCATCGGATCTGGCGTTGATTAACTGAAGAAACAAAGATAACGGGTGCAGACAGGGGCGACGTGGATGGCCGGATGAATCCCCGTTTCAGGTTTTTATCAAGAAAGGCCCGCAAGGCCGCGAGTTCTGGTTCAGATATAGGGTAGATCCGCGACACAGGAAGGGGTGCACCAGGCACCAAATTGATAGCACAATTGTAGGGTCGGTGCGGGGGTAGCTGGTCAGCCCCCTTCTCCTCAAAGACATCATCAAAGTCCTTGTATTCCAAGGGTATCATGGGACTATCTGTTGACCCTGCTGCAGCCAAGGAAGCCGGTGGACCCAGATGCGGATACGGGTCCCTGAAACGTAACTCCCCTCGTGCCCAGTCCATTAGGGGGTTATGTGTTCGGAGCCAGGAAAGTCCCAGAATGAGCGGGAAACGGGGCATGTGTGCAACGTTGAATTGTAGTTGCTCCTGATGGTGTTGGACCTGGAGGATGACCGGATGGGTTTCCTGGGTCATTGGGCCGGAGCGGAGGAGACGCCCGTCTATGGACTCAACTAGGGTCAGGGTCTCTTTATCCTGTACGGGGATCCGGTGCTGTTTCACAAAGGCCGTGTCAATGAAACAGCGGTCGGCTCCAGAATCGACCATGGCGTAAATAAACAGCCAGCATCCATCCGGCAAGCAAAGATTAACTGGAACGAGGAATGGACCCGGGATGTTAACATAGGGTTCAGGGGACCCAGCTAAGTGCCCCACATCTGGGGGTCCACTCAGACATGGGGCAAAACTTTAACTGATGGTGGTAGCGTGGAGCCGGGGTTACGCCACTTAACCAAGCAGCCGGAAGCGAAGTGTCCTGCTCCCCCACAGTACAGGCAGAGATTCTGGGAGCGGCTGTGTGTTTCTTCCTCAGGGGTGAGGCGTGGCCGAGCAGCCCCTAACTGCATGGGCTCAGAATCCTCTTGTCTAGTGTTGGTGGGCGTCAGGGGTGGCTGCAAGGAACGGGAACTGCCCTGAGCTAGGCGTCGGCTCTCCAGGCGGCCATCAATGCGAAGGCATAGAGTGATTAGTTCTTGCAATGTATTGGGTCGATCTACACGTGCCAGCTCATCTAGGATCCCATCAGCCAACCCCTCCATATATTGATCCACGAGAGCTGCCTCATTCCAGAGCAAGTCTTGAGCCAAGAGTCTGAACTCAGTGGAATACTGGGAAATTGAACCCTTACCCTGTTTCAGAGCCCGAATCTTCCTATTGGCAGTAGCAGCTTGCAAGAGATTAGCAAAAGCTGCTGAAATATGGTCCAGAAAACCCTGGTAATTGGTTAACAGGGGTGAAGGAGCAAGGAGTAGAGGAGTAGCCCATTTAGCTGCCTGTCCCTTGAGAAGGCAGACTATGAAGCATACCTTGGTTTTGTCCGTGGGAAAGTCTCTGGCACACAGCTCAATATATAGTTTACACTGTGCCAGGAATGCTGGAAACTCTTCCACCTTTCCTCCAAACTTTTCTGGAGGAAGCACAGGGCACTTGACCTGGGCAGCAGCGTTGGCTTGAGACTGCAGTTGTTGCTGCTGAAGATGTGTCACCGTTTGAGTCAGAAACTGCACCTGAGTAAGCACAGCATGCAGCTGAATGGAGCCTTCACTTGTCTCCTCCTCCATCTTATGCAGAGAGTGTGGGGGTGGAAGCAATCTGTCACGTTCCCAGGGGTTTCAACAGCAAAGTCCGATAAGCCAGTCCAAGTTCAGAGCCGATACCAAAATAACAAAGCCAAATCACAAACCGTAATCCAAGGTCAGGGTCCAAAGCCAAATCACACAGTCCGGGGTCAGAGTCCAAAGCCAAAGGTCCAGGGAATAAGGTTCAAGGTAGTCATGAGCGTGGATGCGAGCCAGCAATTCAACTTGTTGCTTCCACGAATTTCTAGCCGACGAAGAGCTGTTTATATAGTAAAACAGCCCATTGAGCTGCTGGAAGCTTTCCCATCCTGTCAGTACTCAGGGCTAGTTGATCGGATGTTTCTGTGGGCAGCCTTCGAGCGATCTTCCGACCTTTTTGTCATAAGTCTTCCCCGAAGCCTGGCCCTCAGCCTGTCTACTGGGGGAGGAGAATCTGGGGGTGATTCAGGTGTTTGCGTTTCTAATTGCTCAGCATTCTCCTCAGCCACAGTTAACCCTTCCGGTTCCAGGTCTTCAGCAGCACTCATGACACATTCCATCTTTAGTTTCTTTCTTTCTTTCTTTCTTGATATCTTTCATTCTAGCTTTAATAACTTCTAACATTCTAACTTTAGTTTCTTTCTTACTTTCTTTATTGATATCTTTCATTCTAGCTTTAATACCTTCTAACATTCTATCTTTAGTTTCTTTCTCTCTATCATTCTTTTTTGATATCTTTCGTACTAGCTTCAATACATTATAATATTCTAACTTCAGTTGCTTTCTTTCCTTCTTGATATCTTTCATTCTAGCTTTAATACCTTCTAACATTCTAACTTTTGTTTCTTTCTTTCTTTCTTTCTTGATATCTTTAATTCTAGATTTAATACCATCTAATATTCTATCTTCAGTTTCTTTCTTTCTTTCTTTCTTGATATCTTTCATTCTAGCTTTAATACCTTCTAACATTGTAACTTTAATTTCTTTCTTTCTCTATTGATATCTTTCATTCTAGATTTAATACCTTCTAACATTCTAATTTTAGTTTTTTCTTTCTATCTTGATATATTTCCTTCTAGATTTAAAACCTTCTAACATTCTATCTTTACTTTCTTTCTTTCTTTCTTTATTGATAACTTTCATTCTAGTTTTAATACCTTCTAACATTCTATCTTTATTTTCTTTCTTTCTTTATTAATATCTTTCCTTCTAGCTTTTATATCATCTAACATAGTATCTTTCATTTCTTTCTTTCTTTCTTTCTTTCTTGATATATTTCATTCTAGCTTTAATAACTTCTAACATTCTAACTTTAGTTTCTTCCTTACTTTCTTTATTGATATCTTTCATTCTAGCTTTAATACCTTCTAACATTCTTTCCTTAGTTTCTTTCTTTCTTTCTTGATATCTTTCATTGTATTTTTAAAACATTCTAACATTCTTTCTTTAGTTTCTTTCTTTCTTTCTTTCTTGATATCTTTCCTTCTACCTTTTATATCGTCTAACATTGTAACTTTCATTTCTTTCTTTCTTTCTTGATATCTTTCATTCTAGCTTTAATACGTTCAAACATTCTATCTATGTTCTTTCTTTCTTTCTTTCTTTCTTGATAACTTTCATTCTAGCTTAAATACATTCTAACATTCTAAATGCAGTTGCTTTCTTTCTTTCTTGGTATCTTTCATTCTAGCTTTCATACCTTCGAACATTCTAACTTTTATTTCTTTCTTTCTTTCTTTCTTGATATCTTTCATTCTAGATTTAATACCTTCTAACATTCTATCTTTAGTTTCTTTCTTTCTTTCTTTAACGAAATCTTTCATTCTCGCTTTAATAACTACTTACATTCTATCTTTAGTTTCTTTCTTTCTTTGTTTCTTGATAACTTTCATTCTAGTTTTAATACCTGCTAACATTCTATCTTTAGTTTCTTTCTTTCTTTCATTATTGATATCTTTCCTTCTATCTTTTATACATTCTAACATTCTATCTTTCATTTCTTTCTTTCTTCCTTTCTTTCTTGATATCTTTCATTCTAACTCTAATAACTTCTGACATTCTATCTTTAGTTTCTTTCTTTCTTTCTTTATTGATATCTTTCCTTCTAGCTTTTATATCGTCTAACATTGTATCTTTCATTTCTTTCTTTCTTTCTTTCTTTCTTTCTTTCTTTCTTTCTTTATATCTTTCATTCTAGCTTAAATATTTTCTAACATTCTAACTTTAGTTTCTTTCTTTCTTTCTTTATTGATATCTTTCCTTCTAGCTTTTTAAACTTCTAACATTCTATCTTTCGTTTCTTTCTTTCTTCCTTTCTTTCTTCATATATTTCATTCCAGGTTTAATACCGTCTAACGTTCTATCTTTAGTTTCTTTCTTTCTTTCTTTCTTGATATCTTTCATTCTAGCTCTAATAACATCTGACATTCTATCTTTAGTTTCTTTCTTTCTTGCTTTATTGATATCTTTCCTCTAGCTTTTATATTGCCTAACATTGTATCTTTCATTTCTTTCTTTCTTTCTTTCTTTCTTGATATCTTTCATTCTAGCTTTAATACCTTCTAACATTCTATGTTCTTTCTTTCTTTCTTTCTTGATATCTTTCCATCTAGCTTTAATACGTTCTAACAATCTATCTTTAGTTTATTTCTCTCTATCATTCTTTCTTGACAACATTCATTCTAGCTTCGATACATTCTAACATTCTAACTTTAGTTGCTTTCTTTCTTTCTTGATATCTTTCATTCTAGCTTTAATACCTTCTTATATTCTAACTTTTCTTTCTTTCTTTCTTTCTTGATATCTTTCATTCTAGCTATAATACCTTCTAACATTGTAACTTTAATTTCTGTTTCTTTATTGATATCTTTCATTCTAGATTTAATACCTTCTAACATTCTAACTTTAGTTTCTTTCTTTCTTTCTATCTTGATATATTTCCTTCTAGCTTTTATATCGTCTAACATTGTATCTTTCATTTCTTTCTTTCTTTCTTTCTTGATATCTTTCATTCTAGTTTTAATACCTTCTAACATTCGATCTTTAGTTTCTTTCTTACTTTCTTTATTGATATCTTTCCTTCTAGCTTTTATATCGTCTAACATTGTATCTTTCATTTCTTTCTTTCTTTCTTTCTTGATATCTTTCATTCTAGCTTTAATAACTTCTAACATTCTAACTTCAGTTTCTTTCTTACTTTCTTTATTGATATCTTTCCTTCTAGCTTTTATATCGTCTAACATTGTATCTTTCACTTCTTTCTTTCTTTCTTTCTTGATATCTTTCATTCTAGCTTTAATAACTTCTAACATTCTAACTGAAGTTGCTTTCTTTCTTTCTTGATGTCTTTCATTCTAGCTTTCATACCTTCTAACATTCTAACTTTTATTTCTTTCTTTCTTTCTTTCTTGATATCTTTCATTCTAGATTTAATACCTTCTAACATTCTATCTTTAGTTTCTGTCTTTCTTTCTTTCTTGATAACTTTCATTCTAGCTTAAATACATTCTAACATTCTAACTGCAGTTGCTTTCTTTCTTTCTTGATATCTTTCATTCTAGCTTTCATACCTTCTAACATTCTAACTTTTCTTTCTTTCTTTCTTTCTTTCTTGATATCTTTCATTCTAGATTTAATACCTTCTAACATTCTATCTTTAGTTTCTTTCTTTCTTTCTTTAATGAAATCTTTCATTCTCGCTTTAATAACTTCTTACATTCTATCTTTAGTTTCTTTCTTTCTTTGTTTCTTGATAACTTTCATTCTAGTTTTAATACCTGCTAACATTCTATCTTTAGTTTCTTTCTTTCTTTCATTATTGATATCTTTCCTTCTATCTTTTATACCTTCTAACATTTTATTTTTCATTTCTTTCTTTCTTCCTTTCTTTCTTGATATCTTTCATTCTAACTCTAATAACTTCTGACATTCTATCTTTAGTTTCTTTCTTTCTTTCTTTATTGATATCTTTCCTTCTAGCTTTTATATAGTCTAACATTGTATCTTTCATTTCTTTCTTTCTTTCTTTCTTTCTTTCTTTATATCTTTCATTCTAGCTTAAATATTTTCTAACATTCTAACTTTAGTTTCTTTCTTTCTTTCTTTATTGATATCTTTCCTTCTAGCTTTTATATAGTCTAACATTGTATCTTTCATTTCTTTCTTTCCTTCTTTCCTTATATCTTTCATTCTAGCTTGAATATTTTCTAACATACTAACTTTACTTTTTTTCTTTCTTTCTTTATTGATATCTTTCCTTCTAGCTTTTATAACTTCTAACATTCAATCTTTCGTTTCTTTCTTTCTTCCTTTCTTTCTTCATATATTTCATTCCAGGTTTAATACCGTCTACCGTTCTATCTTTAGTTTCTTTCTTTCTTGCTTTATTGATATCTTTCCTCTAGCTATTATATCGTCTAACATTGTATCTTTCATTTCTTTCTTTCTTTCTTTCTTGATATCTTTCATTCTAGCTTTAATACCTTCTAACATTCTATGTTCTTTCTTTCTTTCTTGATATCTTTCCTTCTAGCTTTTATATCGTCTAACATTGTATCTTTCATTTCTTTCTTTCTTTCTTTCTTGATATCTTTCATTCTAGCTTTAATAACTTCTAACATTCTAACTTCAGTTTCTTTCTTTCTTTCTTTCTTGATATCTTTCCTTCTAGCTTTTATATCGTCTAACATTGTATCTTTCATTTCTTTCTTTCTTTCTTTCTTGATATCTTTCATTCTAGCTTTAATACCTTCTAACATTCTATGTTCTTTCTTTCTTTCTTGATATCTTTCCATCTAGCTTTAATACGTTCTAACAATCTATCTTTAGTTTCTTTCTATCATTCTTTCTTGACAACATTCATTCTAGCTTCGATACATTCTAACATTCTAACTTTAGTTGCTTTCTTTCTTTCTTGATATCTTTCATTCTAGCTATAATACCTTCTAACATTGTAACTTTAATTTCTGTCTTTCTTTATTGATATCTTTCATTCTAGATTTAATACCTTCTAACATTCTAACTTTAGTTTCTTTCTTTCTTTCTATCTTGATATATTTCCTTCTATCTTTAATACCTTCTAACATTCCATCTTTAGTTTCTTTCTTACTTTCTTTATTGATATCTTTCCTTCTAGCTTTTATATCGTCTAACATTGTATCTTTCATTTCTTTCTTTCTTTCTTGATATCTTTCATTCCAGCTTTAATAACTTCTAACATTCTAACTTCAGTATCTTTCTTACTTTCTTTCTTGATATCTTTCATTCTAGCTATAATACCTTCTAACATTGTAACTTTAATTTCTGTTTCTTTATTGATATCTTTCATTCTAGATTTAATACCTTCTAACATTCTAACTTTAGTTTCTTTCTTTCTTTCTATCTTGATATATTTCCTTCTAGCTTTTATATCGTCTAACATTGTATCTTTCATTTCTTTCTTTCTTTCTTTCTTGATATCTTTCATTCTAGTTTTAATACCTTCTAACATTCGATCTTTAGTTTCTTTCTTACTTTCTTTATTGATATCTTTCCTTCTAGCTTTTATATCGTCTAACATTGTATCTTTCATTTCTTTCTTTCTTTCTTTCTTGATATCTTTCATTCTAGCTTTAATAACTTCTAACATTCTAACTTCAGTTTCTTTCTTACTTTCTTTATTGATATCTTTCCTTCTAGCTTTTATATCGTCTAACATTGTATCTTTCACTTCTTTCTTTCTTTCTTTCTTGATATCTTTCATTCTAGCTTTAATAACTTCTAACATTCTAACTGAAGTTGCTTTCTTTCTTTCTTGATGTCTTTCATTCTAGCTTTCATACCTTCTAACATTCTAACTTTTATTTCTTTCTTTCTTTCTTTCTTGATATCTTTCATTCTAGATTTAATACCTTCTAACATTCTATCTTTAGTTTCTGTCTTTCTTTCTTTCTTGATAACTTTCATTCTAGCTTAAATACATTCTAACATTCTAACTGCAGTTGCTTTCTTTCTTTCTTGATATCTTTCATTCTAGCTTTCATACCTTCTAACATTCTAACTTTTCTTTCTTTCTTTCTTTCTTTCTTGATATCTTTCATTCTAGATTTAATACCTTCTAACATTCTATCTTTAGTTTCTTTCTTTCTTTCTTTAATGAAATCTTTCATTCTCGCTTTAATAACTTCTTACATTCTATCTTTAGTTTCTTTCTTTCTTTGTTTCTTGATAACTTTCATTCTAGTTTTAATACCTGCTAACATTCTATCTTTAGTTTCTTTCTTTCTTTCATTATTGATATCTTTCCTTCTATCTTTTATACCTTCTAACATTTTATTTTTCATTTCTTTCTTTCTTCCTTTCTTTCTTGATATCTTTCATTCTAACTCTAATAACTTCTGACATTCTATCTTTAGTTTCTTTCTTTCTTTCTTTATTGATATCTTTCCTTCTAGCTTTTATATAGTCTAACATTGTATCTTTCATTTCTTTCTTTCTTTCTTTCTTTCTTTCTTTATATCTTTCATTCTAGCTTAAATATTTTCTAACATTCTAACTTTAGTTTCTTTCTTTCTTTCTTTATTGATATCTTTCCTTCTAGCTTTTATATAGTCTAACATTGTATCTTTCATTTCTTTCTTTCCTTCTTTCCTTATATCTTTCATTCTAGCTTGAATATTTTCTAACATACTAACTTTACTTTTTTTCTTTCTTTCTTTATTGATATCTTTCCTTCTAGCTTTTATAACTTCTAACATTCAATCTTTCGTTTCTTTCTTTCTTCCTTTCTTTCTTCATATATTTCATTCCAGGTTTAATACCGTCTACCGTTCTATCTTTAGTTTCTTTCTTTCTTGCTTTATTGATATCTTTCCTCTAGCTATTATATCGTCTAACATTGTATCTTTCATTTCTTTCTTTCTTTCTTTCTTGATATCTTTCATTCTAGCTTTAATACCTTCTAACATTCTATGTTCTTTCTTTCTTTCTTGATATCTTTCCTTCTAGCTTTTATATCGTCTAACATTGTATCTTTCATTTCTTTCTTTCTTTCTTTCTTGATATCTTTCATTCTAGCTTTAATAACTTCTAACATTCTAACTTCAGTTTCTTTCTTTCTTTCTTTCTTGATATCTTTCCTTCTAGCTTTTATATCGTCTAACATTGTATCTTTCATTTCTTTCTTTCTTTCTTTCTTGATATCTTTCATTCTAGCTTTAATACCTTCTAACATTCTATGTTCTTTCTTTCTTTCTTGATATCTTTCCATCTAGCTTTAATACGTTCTAACAATCTATCTTTAGTTTCTTTCTATCATTCTTTCTTGACAACATTCATTCTAGCTTCGATACATTCTAACATTCTAACTTTAGTTGCTTTCTTTCTTTCTTGATATCTTTCATTCTAGCTATAATACCTTCTAACATTGTAACTTTAATTTCTGTCTTTCTTTATTGATATCTTTCATTCTAGATTTAATACCTTCTAACATTCTAACTTTAGTTTCTTTCTTTCTTTCTATCTTGATATATTTCCTTCTATCTTTAATACCTTCTAACATTCCATCTTTAGTTTCTTTCTTACTTTCTTTATTGATATCTTTCCTTCTAGCTTTTATATCGTCTAACATTGTATCTTTCATTTCTTTCTTTCTTTCTTGATATCTTTCATTCCAGCTTTAATAACTTCTAACATTCTAACTTCAGTATCTTTCTTACTTTCTTTATTGATATCTTTCATTCTAGCTTTAATACCTTCTAACATTCTATCTTTAGTTTCTTTCTCTATCATTCTTTCTTGATATCTTTCGTTCTAGCTTGAATACATTATAACATTCTAACTTTAGTTGCTTTCTTTCTTTCTTGATATCTTTCATTCTAGCTTTAATACCTTCTAACATTCTAACTTTTCTTTATTTATTTCTTTCTTTCTTGATATCTTCAATTCTAGATTTAATACCATCTAACATTCGATCTTTACTTTCTTTCTTTCCTTCTTTCTTGATATCTTTCATTCTAGCTTTAATATCTTCTAACATTGTAACTTTAATTTCTTTCTTTCTTTATTGATATCTGTCATTCTAGATATAATACCTTCTAACATTCTAACTTTAGTTTCTTTCTTTCTTTAGTAATATCTTTCCTTCTAGCTTTTATATCGTCTAACATTGTATCTTTTATTTCTTTCTTTCTTTCTTTCTTTCTTTCTTTCTTTCTTTCTTTCTTTCTTTCTTTCTTTCTTTCTTTCTATCTTTCATTCTAGCTTTAATAACCTAACATTCTAACTTTAGTTTCTTTCTTACTTTCTTTATTGATATCTTTCATTCTAGCTTTAATACGTTCTAACATTATATCTAGTTAATTTCTTTCTTTCTTTCTTGATATCTTTCAATCTAGCTTAAATATTGTCTAACGTTCTATATTTAATTTCTTTCTTTCTTTCTTGATATCTTTCATTCTTTTTTTAAAACATTCTAACATTCTTTCTTAAGTTTCTTTCTGTCTTTCTTGATATCTTTCATTCTAGCTTTAATACCTTCTAACATTCTATCTATGTTCTTTCTTTCTTTCGTTCTTGATATCTTTCAATCTAGCTGTAATACCTTCTAACATTGTAAGTTTAATTTCTTTCTTTCTTTATTGATATCTTTCCTTCTAGCTTTTATATCATCTAACATTGTATCTTTCATTTCTTTCTTTCTTTCTTTCTTTCTTTCTTGATATCTTTCATTCTAGCTTTAATAACTTCTAACATTCTAACTTCAGTTTCTTTTTTACTTTCTTTATTGATATCTTTCATTCTAGCTTTAATACCTTCTAACATTCTATCTTTAGTTAATTTCTTTCTTTCTTTCTTGATATCTTTCATTCTTTTTTAAAAACATTCTAACATTCTTTCTTAAGTTTCTTTCTGTCTTTCTTGATATCTTTCATTCTAGCTTTAATACCTTCTAACATTCTATCTATGTTCTTTCTTTCTTTCGTTCTTGATATCTTTCATTCTAGCTTCAATACTTTCTAACATTCTAACTGTAGTTGCTTTCTTTCTTTCTTGATATCTTTCATTTTAGCTTTAATACCTTCTAACATTCTAACTTTTATTTCTTTTTTTCTTTATTGATATCTTTCATTCTAGACTTAATACCTTCTAACATTCTACCTTTAGTTTCTTTCTTTCTTTCTATCTTGATATATTTCCTTGTAGCTTTAATAACTTCTAACATTCTATCTTTAGTTTCTTTGATTCTTTCTTTATTGATAACTTTCATTCTCGTTTTAATACCTTCTAACATTCCATCTTTAGTATCTTTCTTTCTTTTTTAATTGATATCTTTCCTTCTAGCTTTTACATCACCTAACATTGTATTTCATTTTTTTCTTTCTTTCTTTCTTGTTATCTTTCAATCTAGCTCTAATATCGTCTAACGTTCTATCTTTAGTTTCTTTCTTTCTTTCTTGATATCTTTCAATCTAGCTTTAATATCGTCTAACGTTCGATCTTTACTTTCTTTCTTTCTTTCTTTCTTGATATCTTTCATTCTATTTTTAAAACATTCTAACATTCTTTCTTAAGTTTCTTTCTTTCTTTCTTGATATCTTTCATTCTAGATTTAATACCTTCTAACATTCTATCTTTAGTTTCTTTCTTTCTTTCTTGATATCTTTCATTCTAGCTTTAATACCTTCTAATATTCTATCTTTATGTTCGTTCTTTCTTTCTTTATATCTTTCATTCTAGCTTTAATACCTTCTAACATTCTAACTTTAGTTTCTTTCTTTCTTGATATCTTTCATTCTAGATTTAATACCTTCCAACAATCTATCTTTAGTTTCTTTCTTTCTTTCTTTAATGAAATCTTTCATTCTCGCTTTAATAACTTCTTACATTCTATCTTTAGTTTCTTTCTTTCTTTGTTTCTTGATAACTTTCATTCTAGTTTTAATACCTGCTAACATTCTATCTTTAGTTTCTTTCTTTCTTTCATTATTGATATCTTTCCTTCTATCTTTTATACCTTCTAACATTTTATTTTTCATTTCTTTCTTTCTTCCTTTCTTTCTTGATATCTTTCATTCTAACTCTAATAACTTCTGACATTCTATCTTTAGTTTCTTTCTTTCTTTCTTTATTGATATCTTTCCTTCTAGCTTTTATATAGTCTAACATTGTATCTTTCATTTCTTTCTTTCTTTCTTTCTTTCTTTATATCTTTCATTCTAGCTTAAATATTTTCTAACATTCTAACTTTAGTTTCTTTCTTTCTTTCTTTATTGATATCTTTCCTTCTAGCTTTTATATAGTCTAACATTGTATCTTTCATTTCTTTCTTTCTTTCTTTCCTTATATCTTTCATTCTAGCTTGAATATTTTCTAACATTCTAACTTTACTTTTTTTCTTTCATTCTTTATTGATATCTTTCCTTCTAGCTTTTATAACTTCTAACATTCAATCTTTCGTTTCTTTCTTTCTTCCTTTCTTTCTTCATATATTTCATTCCAGGTTTAATACCGTCTACCGTTCTATCTTTAGTTTCTTTCTTTCTTGCTTTATTGATATCTTTCCTCTAGCTATTATATCGTCTAACATTGTATCTTTCATTTCTTTCTTTCTTTCTTTCTTCTTGATATCTTTCATTCTAGCTTTAATACCTTCTAACATTCTATGTTCTTTCTTTCTTTCTTGATATCTTTCCATCTAGCTTTAATACGTTCTAACAATCTATCTTTAGTTTCTTTCTATCATTCTTTCTTGACAACATTCATTCTAGCTTCGATACATTCTAACATTCTAACTTTAGTTGCTTTCTTTCTTTCTTGATATCTTTCATTCTAGCTATAATACCTTCTAACATTGTAACTTTAATTTCTGTCTTTCTTTATTGATATCTTTCATTCTAGATTTAATACCTTCTAACATTCTAACTTTAGTTTCTTTCTTTCTTTCTATCTTGATATATTTCCTTCTATCTTTAATACCTTCTAACATTCCATCTTTAGTTTCTTTCTTACTTTCTTTATTGATATCTTTCCTTCTAGCTTTTATATCGTCTAACATTGTATCTTTCATTTCTTTCTTTCTTTCTTGATATCTTTCATTCCAGCTTTAATAACTTCTAACATTCTAACTTCAGTATCTTTCTTACTTTCTTTATTGATATCTTTCATTCTAGCTTTAATACCTTCTAACATTCTATCTTTAGTTTCTTTCTCTATCATTCTTTCTTGATATCTTTCGTTCTAGCTTGAATACATTATAACATTCTAACTTTAGTTGCTTTCTTTCTTTCTTGATATCTTTCATTCTAGCTTTAATACCTTCTAACATTCTAACTTTTCTTTATTTCTTTCTTTCTTTCTTGATATCTTCAATTCTAGATTTAATACCATCTAACATTCGATCTTTACTTTCTTTCTTTCCTTCTTTCTTGATATCTTTCATTCTAGCTTTAATATCTTCTAACATTGTAACTTTAATTTCTTTCTTTCTTTATTGATATCTGTCATTCTAGATATAATACCTTCTAACATTCTAACTTTAGTTTCTTTCTTTCTTTAGTAATATCTTTCCTTCTAGCTTTTATATCGTCTAACATTGTATCTTTTCTTTCTTTCTTTCTTTCTTTCTTTCTTTCTTCTTTCTTTCTTTCTTTCTTTCTTTCTTTCTTTCTATCTTTCATTCTAGCTTTAATAACCTAACATTCTAACTTTAGTTTCTTTCTTACTTTCTTTATTGATATCTTTCATTCTAGCTTTAATACGTTCTAACATTATATCTAGTTAATTTCTTTCTTTCTTTCTTGATATCTTTCAATCTAGCTTAAATATTGTCTAACGTTCTATATTTAATTTCTTTCTTTCTTTCTTGATATCTTTCATTCTTTTTTTAAAACATTCTAACATTCTTTCTTATTTCTGTCTTTCTTGATATCTTTCATTCTAGCTTTAATACCTTCTAACATTCTATCTATGTTCTTTCTTTCTTTCGTTCTTGATATCTTTCAATCTAGCTGTAATACCTTCTAACATTGTAAGTTTAATTTCTTTCTTTCTTTATTGATATCTTTCCTTCTAGCTTTTATATCATCTAACATTGTATCTTTCATTTCTTTCTTTCTTTCTTTCTTTCTTTCTTGATATCTTTCATTCTAGCTTTAATAACTTCTAACATTCTAACTTCAGTTTCTTTTTTACTTTCTTTATTGATATCTTTCATTCTAGCTTTAATACCTTCTAACATTCTATCTTTAGTTAATTTCTTTCTTTCTTTCTTGATATCTTTCATTCTTTTTTAAAAACATTCTAACATTCTTTCTTAAGTTTCTTTCCGTCTTTCTTGATATCTTTCATTCTAGCTTTAATACCTTCTAACATTCTATCTATGTTCTTTCTTTCTTTCGTTCTTGATATCTTTCATTCTAGCTTCAATACTTTTTAACATTCTAACTGTAGTTGCTTTCTTTCTTTCTTGATATCTTTCATTTTAGCTTTAATACCTTCTAACATTCTAACTTTTATTTCTTTTTTTCTTTATTGATATCTTTCATTCTAGACTTAATACCTTCTAACATTCTAACTTTAGTTTCTTTCTTTCTTTCTATCTTGATATATTTCCTTGTAGCTTTAATAACTTCTAACATTCTATCTTTAGTTTCTTTGATTCTTTCTTTATTGATAACTTTCATTCTCGTTTTAATACCTTCTAACATTCCATCTTTAGTATCTTTCTTTCTTTTTAATTGATATCTTTCCTTCTAGCTTTTACATCACCTAACATTGTATTTCATTTTTTTCTTTCTTTCTTTCTTGTTATCTTTTCAATCTAGCTCTAATATCGTCTAACGTTCTATCTTTAGTTTCTTTCTTTCTTTCTTGATATCTTTCAATCTAGCTTTAATATCGTCTAACGTTCTATCTTTACTTTCTTTCTTTCTTTCTTTCTTGATATCTTTCATTCTATTTTTAAAACATTCTAACATTCTTTCTTAAGTTTCTTTCTTTCTTTCTTGATATCTTTCATTCTAGATTTAATACCTTCTAACATTCTATCTTTAGTTTCTTTCTTTCTTTCTTGATATCTTTCATTCTAGCTTTAATACCTTCTAATATTCTATCTTTATGTTCGTTCTTTCTTTCTTTATATCTTTCATTCTAGCTTTAATACCTTCTAACATTCTAACTTTAGTTTCTTTCTTTCTTGATATCTTTCATTCTAGATTTAATACCTTCCAACAATCTATCTTTATGTTCTTAATTTCTTTCTTTATATCTTTCATTCTAGCTTTAATACCTTCTAAAATTATAACTTTAGTTGCTTTCTTTCTTTCCTGATCTCTTTAATTCTAGCTTTAATACCTTCTAACATTCTAACTTTTGTTTCTTTCTTTCATTCTTGATATCTTTAATTATAGATTTAATACCATCTAACATTCTATCTTTAGTTTCTTTCTTTCTATATTTCTTGATATCTTTCATTCTAGCTTTAATACATTCTAAAATTGTAACTTTAATTTCTTTCTTTCTTTATTGATATCTTTCATTCTAGATTTAATACCTTGTAACATTCTAACATTAGTTTCTCTCTTTCTTTAGTAATATCTTTCCTTCCAGCTTTTCTATGGTTTAACATTGTATCTTTCATTTCTTTCTTTCTTTCTTTTTTTCTTTCTTACTTTCTTTCTTTCTTTCTTTCTTTTTATCTTCCATTATAGCTTTAAGAACTTCTAAAATTATAACTTTAGTTTCTTTCTTACTTTCTTTATTGATATCTTTCATTCTAGCTTTTATAACTTCTAACATTCTATCTTTCGTTTCTTTCTTTCTTCCTTTCTTCCTTCGTATCTTTCATTCCAGCTTTAATACCGTCTGACGTTCTATCTCTAATTTTATTCTTTCTTCCTTTTTTCGATATCTTTCATTCTAGCTCTAATAACTCTTGACATTCTATCTTTCATTTCTTTCTTTCTTTCTTGATATCTTTCATTCTAGCTTTAATACCTTCTAACATTCTATCTACGTTCTTTCTTTCTTTCATTCTTGATATCTTTCATTCTAGCTTCTATAAATTCTAACATTCTAACAGTAGTTGCTTTCTTTCTTTCTTGATATATTTAATTCTAGTTTTAATACCTGCTAACATTCTAACTTTTATTTCTTTTTCTCTTTATTGATATCTTTCATTCTAGATTTAATACCTTCTATCATTCTATCTTTAGTTTCTTTGTTTCTTTCTTTATTGATAACTTTCATTCTAGTTTTAATACCTTATAACATTCTATCTTTAGTTAATTTCTTTCTTTCTTTCTTGATATCTTTCAATCTAGCTTTAATATCATCTAACGTTCTATCTTTAGTTTCTTTCTTTCTTTCTTGATATCTTTCATTCTATTTTTAAAACATTCTAACATTCTATCTTCAGTTTCTTTCTTTCTTTCTTTCTTGATATCTTTCATTCTAGATTTAATACCTTCTAACATTCTATCTTTAGTTTCTTTCTTTCTTTCTTATTTGATATCTATCATTCTAGCTTTAATACCTTCTAACATTGTAACTTTAATTTCTTTATTTATTTATTGATACCTTTCATTCTAGATTTAATACCATCTAACATTCTAACTTTAGTTTCTTTCTTTCTTTCCATATTGATGTATTTCACTCTAGCTTTAATACCTTCTAACATTCTATCTTTTATTTCTTTCTTTCTTTCTTTATTGACAAATTTCATTCTAGTTTTAATACCTTCTAACATTCCATCTTTAGTTTCTTTCTTTCTTTCTTTAGTGATATCCTTCCTTCTAGCTTTTATTTCGTCTAACATTGTATCTTTCATTTCTTTCTTTCTTTCTTTCTTTCTTGATATCTTTCATTCTACCTTTAATGACTTCTAACGTTATAACTTTAGTTTCTTTCTTACTTTCTTTATTGACATCTTTCATTCTAGCTTTAATACCTTCTAACATTCTATCTTTATGTTCTTTCTTTCTTTGTTTATATCTTTCATTCTAGCTGTAATACCTTGTAACATTCTAACTTTAGTTTCTTTCTTTCTTTCTTGATATCTTTAATTCTAGCTTTAATACCTTCTAACATTCTAATTTTTTTTCTTTCTTTCTTTCTTTCTTGATATCTTTAATTCTAGACTTAATACCATCTAACATTCTATCTTTAGTTTCTTTCTTTCTTTCTTTATTGATATCTTTCATTCTAGCTATAATACATTCTAAAATTGTAACTTTAATTTCTTTCTTTTATTGATATCTTTCATTCTAGATTTAATACCATCTAACATTATAACATTAGTTTCTCTCTTTCTTTAGTAATATCTTTCCTTCTAGCTTTCATATCGTGTAACATTATACCTTTCATTTCTTTCTTTCCTTCTTTCTTTCTTGATATCTTTCATTCTAGCTTCAATAACTTCTAACATTCTAACTTTAGTTTCTTCCTTACTTTCTTTATTGATATCTTTCATTCTAGCTTTAATACGTTGTAACGTTATATCTTTAGTTAATTTCTTTCTTTCTTTCTTGATATCTTTCAATCTACCTTTAATATCGTCTGACATTCTAACTTTATATTCTTTCTTTCTTTCTTTATTGATATCTTTCCTTCTAGCTTTTATAACTTCTAACATTCTATCTTTCGTTTCTTTCTATCTTTCTTTCTTCCTTCCTTTCTTCATTTCTTTCAATCTAGCTTTATTCCGGTCTGACGTTCTATCTCTAGTTTCTTTCTTTCTTTCTTTTTTTGTATCTTTCATTCTAGCTTTAATACCTTCTAACATTCTATCTATGTTCTTTCTTGCTTTCTTTCTTCATATCTTTCATTCTAGCTTCTATACATTCTAACATTCTAACTGTAGTTGCTTTCTTTCTATCTTGATATCTTTCATTCTAGTTTTAATACCTTCTAACATTCTAACTTTAGTTTCTTTCTTTCTTTCTTTATTGATAACTTTCATTCTAGTTTTAATACTTTGTAACATTCCATCTTTAGTTTCTTTCTTTCTTTCTTTATTGATATCTTTCCTTCTAGCTTTTATATCGTCTAACATTGTATCTTTCATTTCTTTCTTTCTTTCTTTCTTGATATCTTTCATTCTAGCTTTAATAACTTCTAACATTCTATCTTTAGTTTCTTTCTCTATATCATTCGTTCTTGATATCTTTCATTCTCGCTTCAATACTTAATAACATTCTAACTTTAGTTGATTTCTTTCTTTCTTGATATATTTCATTCTAGCTTTAATACCTTCTAACATTCTAACTTTTGTTTCTTTCTTCCTTACTTTCTTGATATCTTTAATTCTAGATTTAATACCATCTAACATTCTATCTTTAGTTTCTTTCTTTCTTTCTTTCTTGATATCTTTCCTTCTAGCTTTTATATCCTCTAACATTGTATATTTCATTTCTTTCTTTCTTTCTTGATATCTTTCATTCTAGCTTTAATACCTTCTAACATTCTATCTATGTTCTTTCTCTCTTTCTTTCTTGATATCTTTCATTCTAGGTTCAATACATTCTAACATTGTAACGGTAGTTGCTTCCTTTCTTTCTTGATATCTTTCATTCTAGCTTTAATACCTTCTTACATTCCAACTTTTATTTCCTTTTTTCTTTATTGATATCTTTCATTCTAGATTTAAAACCTTCTAACATTCTATCTTTAGTTTCTTTCTCTCTATCATTCTTTCTTGATATCTTTCATTCTCGCTTCAATACTTTAAATCATTCTAACTTTAGTTGATTTCTTTCTTTCTTGATATCTTTCATTCTAACTTTAATACCTTCTAACATTCTAACTTTTGTTTCTTTCTTTCTTTCTTGATATCTTTAATTATAGATTTAATACCATCTAACATTCTATCTTTAGTTTCTTTCTTTCTTTCTTTATTGATATCTTTCCTTCTAGCTTTTATATCCTCTAACATTGTATATTTCATTTCTTTATTTTTTTCTTGATATCTTTCATTCTACCTTTAATACGTTCTAACATTCTATCTATGTTCTTTCTCTCTTTCTTTCTTGATATCTTTCATTCTAGCTTTAATGCCTTCTTACATTCTAACTTTTATTTCTTTTTTTCTTTATTGATATCTTTCATTCTAGATTTAATACCTTCTAACATTCTAACTTTAGTTTATTTCTTTCTTTCTATCTTGATATATTTTCTTCTAGCTTTAACACCTTCTACCATTCTATCTTTAGTTTCTTTGTTTCTTTGTTTATTGATAACTTTCATTCTAGTTTTAATACCTTCTAACATTCCATTTTAGTTTATTTCTTTTTTTCTTTATTGATATCTTTCCTTCTAGCTGTTATATCATCTAACATTGTAACTTTCATTTCTTTCTTTCTTTCTTTCTTGATATCTTTCATTCTAGCATTAATACCTTCTAACATTCTATCTATGTTCTTTCTTTCTTTCTTTATTTATATCTTTCATTCTAGCTTTAATACCTTCTAACATTCTGACTTTAGTTTCTTTCTTTCTTTCTTTTTTATATGTTTCATTCTAGCTTTAATACCTTCTAACATTCTAACTTTAGTTTCCTTCTTTCTTACTTGATAACTTTCATTTTAGCTTTAATACTTTCTAACATTCTATCTTTAGTTTCTTTATTTATTGATTGATTAATAGATATCTTTCCTTCTAGCTTTTTTATCTTCTAATATTCTATCTTTCATTTCTTTCTTTCTTTCTTTCTTGATATCTTTCGTTCTAGCTTTAATAACTTCTAAAATTCTATCTTTAGTTTATTTCTTTCTTTCTTTCTTTATATTTTTCATTCTAGCTTTAATACCTTCTGACATTCTGACTTTAGTTTCTTTCTTTCTTTCTTTCTTTATATGTTTCATTCTAACTTTAATACTTTCTAACATTCTAACTTTAGTTTCTTTCTTTCTTACTTGATAACTTTCCTTCTAGCTTTAATACCTTCTAACATTCTATCTTTAGTTTCTTTCTTTCTTTCTTTCTTGATATCTTTCAATCTAGTTTTAATACCTTCTAACATTCTGTCTTTAGTTTCTTTCTTTCTTTCTTTAATGAAATCTTTCATTCCAGCTTTAATACCTTCTAACATTCTGACTTTAGTTTCTTTCTTTCTTTATTGATATCTTTCCTTCTATCTTTAATACCTTCTAACATTCTAACTTTTGTTTCTTTCTTGCTTACTTTATTTATATCTTTCATTCTAGCTTTAATACCTTCTAACATTCTATCTTTAGTTTCTTTCTTTCTTGATGACTTTCATTTTAGCTTTAATAACTTCTAAAATTCTATCTTTAGTTTCTTTCTTTCTTTATTGCTATCTTTCCTATCTTTAATACCTTCTAATATTCTAACTTTCGTTTCTTTCTTCCTTGCTTTATTAATATCATTCATTCTAGGTTTAATGCATTCGAACATTCTATCGAATGATAGAAGGTATTAAAGCTAGAATTAAAGATATCAAGAAAGAAAGAAAGAAAATAAAGTTAGAATATGAGAAGGTATTAAAGCTAGAATGAAACATATAAAGAAAGAAAGAAAGAAAGAAACTAAAGTTAGAATGTTAGAAGGTATTAAAGCTAGAATGAAACATATAAAGAAAGAAAGAAAGAATCTAAAGTTAGAATGTTAGAAGGTATTAAATCTAGAATGAAAGATTTCATTAAAGATAGAAAGAAAGAAACTAAAGATAGAATTTTAGATTTTATTAAAGCTGGAATGAAAGATATCAAGAAAGAAAGAAAGAAACTAAAGATATAACGTTCGACGGTATTAAAGCTAAAATGAAAGTTATCAAGAAAGAAAGAAAGAAACTAAAGATAGAATGTTAGGAGGTATTAAAGCTAGAATGAAAGATATAAATAAAGCAAGCAAGAAAGAAACAAATGTTAGAATGTTAGAAGGTATTAAAGATAGAAGGAAAGATATCAATAAAGAAACAAAGAAACTAAAGTTAGAATGTTACAAGGTAGTAAAGCTAGAATGAAAGATTTCATTAACGAAAGAAAGAAAGAAACTAACGATAGAATGTTAGAAGGTATTAAAACTAGAATGAAAGTTAACAAGAAAGAAAGAAAGAAAGAAAATAAAGATAGAATGTTAGAAGTTATTAAAGATAGAATGAAAGATATCTTTCTTACTTGATAACTTTCATTTTAGCTTTAATACTTTATAACATTCTATCTTTAGTTTCTTTATTGATTGATTGATTGATTCATATCTTTCCTTCTAGCTTTAATACCTTCTAACATTCTACTTTCGTTTCTTTCTTGCTTGCTTTATTGTTATTTTTCATTCTAGATTTAAAACCTTCTAACATTCTATCTTTAGTTTCTTTCTTTCTTTCTTTCTTTATTGATAACTTTCATTCTAGTTCTAATACTTTCCAATATTCTATCTTTAGTTTCTTTCATTCTTTCTTTATTGATAACTTTCATTCTAGTTTTAATACTTTCTAACATTCTATCTTTTGTTTCTTTATTGATTGATTGATTGATTGATATCTTTCCTTCTAGCTTTTATATCTTCTAACATTCTATCTTTCATTTCTTTCTTTCTTTCTTTCTTTATATATTTCATTCTAGCTTTAATACCTTCTAACATTCTATCTTTATTTTCTTTCTTTCTTTCTTTCATTCTTTATATCTTTCATTCTAGCTTTAATTCCTTCTAACATTCAACTTTCATTTCGTTCTTGCTTGCTTTATTGATATCTTTCATTCTAGCTTTAATACCTTCTAAAATTCTATCTTAAGTTTCTTTCTATCTTTCTTTCTTTGTATGTTTCATTCTAGCTTTAATACCTTCTAACATTCTGACTTTAGTTTCTTTCTTTCTTTCTTTATATGTTTCATTCTAGCTTTAATACCTTCTAACATTCTAACTTTAGTTTCTTTCTTTTCTTATTGATATGTTTCCTTCCATCTTTAATACCTTGTATCATTTTAGTTTCGTTTTTTTCTTGCTTGCTTTATTGATTTCTTTCATTCTAGCTTTAATACCTTCTAACATTCTGACTTTTGTTTCTTTCTTTCTTTCTTTCTTTCTTTATATGTTTCATTCTAGATTTAATACCTTCTAACATTCTAACTTTAGTTTCTTTCTTTCTTACTTGATAACTTTCATTTTAGCTTTAATACTTTCTAATATTCTATCTTTAGTTTCTTTATTTATTGATTGATTGATTGATATCGTTCTTTCTAGCTTTTATATCTTCTAACATTCTCTCTTTCATTTCTTTCTTTCTTTCTTGATATCTTTCGTTTTAAGCTTTAATAACTTCTAAAATTCTATCTTTAGTTTCTTTCTATCTTTCTTTCTTTATATGTTTCATTCTAGCTTTAATACCTTCTAACATTCTGACTTTAGTTTCTTTCTTTCTTTCTTTATATGTTTCATTCTAGCTTTAATACCTTCTAACATTCTAACTTTAGTTTCTTTATTTTCTTATTGATATGTTTCCTTCTATCTTTAATACCTTGTATCATTTTACTTTCGTTTCTTGCTTGCTTGCTTTATTGATTTATTTCATTCTATCTTTAATACCTTCTAACATTCTAACTTTAGTTTCTTTCTTTCTTACTTGATAACTTTCATTTTAGCTTTAATACTTTCTAACATTCTATCTTTAGTTTCTTTCTTTCTTTCTTTATATATTCATTCTAGCTTTAATACCTTCTAACATTCTGACTTTAGTTTCTTTCTTTCTTTCTTTCTTTATATGTTTCCTTCTAGCTTTAATACCTTCTAACATTTAACTTTCGTTTCTTTCTTTCTTTCTTTCTTAATATCTTTCGTTCTAGCTTTAATAACTTCTAAAATTCTATCTTTTGTTTCTTTCTTTCTTTGTTTATATGTTTTATTCTAGCTTTAATACCTTCTAACATTCTTACTTTAGTTTCTTTCTTTCTTTCTATATATGTTTCATTCTAGCTTTAATACCTTCTAACATTCTAACTTTAGTTTCTTTTTTTATTGATACGTTTCCTTCTATCTTTAATACCTTGTATCATTCAACTTTCATTTCTTTCTTTCTTGCTTTATTGATTTCTTTCATTCTAGCTTTAATACCTTCTAACATTCTAACTTTCGTTTCTTTCTTGCTTGCTTTATTGTTATTTTTCATTCTACCTTTAATACCTTCTAACATACTATCTTTAGTTTCTTTCTTTCTTTCTTGATATCTTTCGTTCTAGCTGTTATATCAAATAACATTATAACTTTCATTTCTTTCTTTCTTTCTTTTTTGATATCTTTCATTCTAGCATTAATACCTTCTAACATTCTATCTATGTTCTTTCTTTCTTTATTTATTTATATCTTTCATTCTAGCTTTAATAGCTTCTAACATTCTATCTTCAGTTTCTTTCTTTATTTATTTATTGATACCTTTCATTCTAGATTTAATACCATCTAACATTCCATCTTTAGTTTCTTTCTTTCTTTCTTTATTGATATCTTTCCTTCTAGCTTTTATATCGTCTAACATTGTATCTTTCATTTCTTTCTTTTTTTCTTTCTTGATATATTTCATTCTAGCTTTAATAACTTCTAACATTCTAACTTCAGTTTCTTTCTTACTTTCTTTATTGATATCTTTCATTCTAGCTTTAATACCTTATAACATTCTATCTTTAGTTAATTTCTTTCTTTCTTGATATCTTTCAATCTAGCTTTCATATCGTCTAACATTCTATCTTTAGTTTCTTTCTCTCTTTCTTTCTTGATATCTTTAATTCTAGCTTTAATACATTCTAAAATTCTATCTTTAGTTTCTTTCTTTCTTTCTTTCTTGATGTCTTTCAATCTAGGTTTAATATCGTCTATCGTTCTATCATTAGTTTCGTTCTTTCTCTCATTCTTTCTTGATATCTTTCATTCTAGCTTTAATAACTTCTAACATTGTAACTTTACTTTATTTCCTTTTTATTGATATCTTTCCTTCTGTCTTTAATACCTTCTAACATTCTAACTTTCGTTTCTTTCTTGCTTGCTTTATTCCTATCTTTCATTCTAGCTTTATTACCTTCTATCATTCTAACTTTAGTTTCATTCATTCTTACTTGATAACTTTCATTTTAGCTTTAATACTTTCTTACATTCTATCTTTAGTTTCTTTATTGATTGATTGATTGATTGATATCTTTCCTTCTAGCTTTTATATCTTCTAACATTCTATCTTTCATTTCTTTCTTTCTTTCTTGATATCGTTCGTTCTAGCTTTAATAACTTCTAAAATTCTCTTTAGTTTCTTTCTTTCTTTCTTTCTTTATATGTTTCATACTAGCTTTAATACCTTCTAACATTCTGACTTTAGTTTCTTTCTTTCTTTCTTTTTTTATATGTTTCATTCTAGCTTTAATACCTTCTAACATTCTAACTTTAGTTTCCTTCTTTCTTACTTGATAACTTTCATTTTAGCTTTAATACTTTCTAACATTCTATCTTTAGTTTCTTTATTTATTGATTGATTAATAGATATCTTTCCTTCTAGCTTTTTTATCTTCTAACATTCTATCTTTCATTTCTTTCTTTCTTTCTTTCTTGATATCTTTCGTTCCAGCTTTAATAACTTCTAAAATTCTATCTTTAGTTTCTTTCTTTCTTTCTTTCTTTATATTTTTCATTCTAGCTTTAATACCCTCTGACATTCTGACTTTAGTTTCTTTCTTTCTTTCTTTCTTTATATGTTTCATTCTAGCTTTAATACTTTCTAACATTCTAACTTTAGTTTCTTTCTTTCTTACTTGATAACTTTCATTCTAGCTTTAATAATTTCTAACATTCTATATTTAGTTTCTTTCTTTCTTTCTCGTTAACTTTCATTCCAGTTATAATACCTTCTAACATTCTGTCTTTAGTTTCTTTTTTTCTTTATTTAATGAAATCTTTCATTCCAGCTTTAATACCTTCTAACATTCTGACTTTAGTTTCTTTCTTTCTTTATTGATATCTTTCCTTCTATCTTTAATACCTTCTAACATTCTAACTTTTGTTTCTTTCTTGCTTACTTTATTTATATCTTTCATTCTAGCATTAATACCTTCTAAAATTCTATCTTTCGTTTCTTTCTTTCTTGATAACTTTCATTTTAGCTTTAATAACTTCTAAAATTCTATCTTTAGTTTCTTTCTTTCTTTATTGATATCTTTCCTATCTTTACTACCTTCTAATATTCTAACTTTCGTTTCTTTCTTCCTTGCTTTATTAATATCATTCATTCTAGGTTTAAAGAGTTCGAACATTCTATCGAATGATAGAAGGTATTAAAGCTAGAATTAAAGATATCAAGAAAGAAAGAAAGAAAATAAAGTTAGAATAGTAGAAGGTATTAAAGCTAGAATGAAACATATAAAGAAAGAAAGAAAGAAAGAAACTAAAGTTAGAATGTTAGAAGGTATTAAAGCTAGAATGAAACATATAAAGAAAGAAAGAAAGAATCTAAAGTTAGAATGTTAGAAGGTATTAAAGCTTGAATGAAAGATTTCATTAAAGATAGAAAGAAAGAAACCAAAGATAGAATTTTAGATGTTATTAAAGATAGAATGAAAGATATAAAGAAAGAAAGAAAGAAACTAAAGATATAACGTTCGACGGTATTAAAGCAAAAATGAAAGTTATCAAGAAAGAAAGATAGAAACTAAAGATAGAATGTTAGAAGGTATTAAAGCTAGAATGAAAGATATAAATAAAGCAAGCAAGAAAGAAACAAAAGTTAGAATGTTAGAAGGTATTAAAGATAGAAGGAAAGATATCAATAAAGAAACAAAGAAACTAAAGTTAGAATGTTACAAGGTAGTAAAGCTAGAATGAAAGATTTCATTAAAGAAAGAAAGAAAGAAACTAACGATAGAATGTTAGAAGGTATTAAAACTACAATGAAAGTTAACAAGAAAGAAAGAAAGAAAGAAAGAAAATAAAGATAGAATGTTAGAAGTTATTAAAGATAGAATGAAAGATATCTTTCTTACTTGATAACTTTCATTTTAGCTTTAATACTTTATAACATTCTATCTTTAGTTTCTTTATTGATTGATTGATTGATTCATATCTTTCCTTCTAGCTTTAATACCTTTTATCATTCTACTTTTGTTTCTTTCTTGCTTGCTTTATTGTTATTTTTCATTCTAGATTTAATACCTTCTAACATTCTATCTTTAGTTTCTATCTTTCTTTCTTGATAACTTTCATTTTAGCTTTAAAACCGTCTAACATTCTATCTTTAGTTTCTTTCTTTCTTTCTTTCTTTATTGATAACTTTCATTCTAGTTCTAATACTTTCCAATTTTCTATCTTTAGTTTCTTTCATTCTTTCTTTATTGATAACTTTCATTCTAGTTTTAATAATTTCTAACATTCTATCTTTTGTTTCTTTATTGATTGATTGATTGATTGATATCTTTCCTTCTAGCTTTTATATCTTCTAACATTCTATCTTTCATTTCTTTCTTTCTTTCTTTCTTTATATCTTTCATTCTAGCTTTAATACCTTCTAACATTCTATCTTTATTTTCTTTCTTTCTTTCTTTCATTCTTTATATCTTTCATTCTAGCTTTAATTCCTTCTAACATTCAACTTTCATTTCGTTCTTGCTTGCTTTATTGATATCTTTCATTCTAGCTTTAATACCTTCTAAAATTATATCTTAAGTTTCTTTCTATCTTTCTTTCTTTGTATGTTTCATTCTAGCTTTAATACCTTCTAACATTCCGACTTTAGTTTCTTTCTTTCTTTCTTTATATGTTTCATTCTAGCTTTTATACCTTCTAACATTATAACTTTAGTTTCTTTTTTTTATTGATATGTTTCCTTCTATCTTTAATACCTTGTATCATTCAACTTTTGTTTCTTTCTTTCCTGCTTTATTGATTTCTTTCATTCTAGCTTTAATACCTTCTAACATTCTAACTTTCGTTCCTTTCTTGCTTGCTTTATTGTTATTTTTCATTCTACCTTTAATACCTTCTAACATTCTATCTTTAGTTTCTTTCTTTCTTACTTGATAACTTTCATTTTAGCTTTTATATCTTCTAACATTCTATCTTTCATTTCTTTCTTTCTTTCTTGATATCGTTCGTTCTAGCTTTAATAACTTCTAAAATTCTCTTTTGTTTCTTTCTTTCTTTCTTTCTTTATATGTTTCATACTAGCTTCAATACCTTCTAACATTCTGACTTTAGTTTCTTTCTTTCTTTCTTTTTTTATATGTTTCATTCTAGCTTAAATACCTTCTAACATTCTAACTTTAGTTTCCTTCTTTCTTACTTGATAACTTTCATTTTAGCTTTAATAGTTTCTAACATTCTATCTTTAGTTTCTTTATTTATTGATTGATTAATAGATATCTTTCCTTCTAGCTTTTTTATCTTCTAACATTCTATCTTTCATTTCTTTCTTTCTTTCTTTCTTGATATCTTTCGTTCTAGCTTTAATAACTTCTAAAATTCTATCTTTAGTTTATTTCTTTCTTTCTTTCTTTATATTTTTCATTCTAGCTTTAATACCTTCTGACATTCTGACTTTAGTTTCTCTCTTTCTTTCTTTCTTTATATGTTTCATTCTAGCTTTAATACTTTCTAACATTCTAACTTTAGTTTCTTTCTTTCTTACTTGATAACTTTCCTTCTAGCTTTAATACCTTCTCACATTCTATCTTTAGTTTCTTTCTTTCTTTCTTTCTTGATATCTTTCAATCTAGTTTTAATACCTTCTAACATTCTATCTTTAGTTTCTTTCTTTCTTTCTTGATATCTTTCATTCTAGCTTTAATAATTTCTAACATTCTATATTTAGTTTCTTTCTTTCTTTCTTTCTCGTTAACTTTCATTCCAGTTTTAATACCGTCTAACATTCTGTCTTTAGTTTCTTTCTTTCTTTCTTTAATGAAATCTTTCATTCCAGCTTTAATACCTTCTAGCATTCTGACTTTAGTTTCTTTCTTTCTTTATTGATATCTTTCCTTCTATCTTTAATACCTCCTAACATTCTAACTTTTGTTTCTTTCTAGCTTACTTTATTTATATCTTTCATTCTAGCTTTAATAACTTCTAACATTCTATCTTTAGTTTCTTTCTTTCTTGATAACTTTCATTTTAGCTTTAATAACTTCTAAAATTCTATCTTTAGTTTCTTTCTTTCTTTATTGATATCTTTCCTATCTTTACTACCTTCTAATATTCTAACTTTCGTTTCTTTCTTCCTTGCTTTATTAATATCATTCATTCTAGGTTTAATGCGTTCGAACATTCTATCGAATGATAGAAGGTATTAAACCTAGAATTAAAGATATCAAGAAAGAAAGAAAGAAAGAAAATAAAGTTAGAATATTAGAAGGTATTAAAGCTAGAATGAAACATATAAAGTAAGAAAGAAAGAAAGAAACTAAAGTTAGAATGTTAGAAGGTATTAAAGCTAGAATGAAACATATAAAGAAAGAAAGAAAGAATCTAAAGTTAGAATGTTAGAAGGTATTAAAACTACAATGAAAGATTTCATTAAAGATAGAAAGAAAGAAACTAAAGATAGAATTTTAGATGTTATTAAAGCTAGAATGAAAGATATCAAGAAAGAAAGAAAGAAACTAAAGATATAACGTTCGACGGTATTAAAGCTAAAATGAAAGTTATCAAGAAAGAAAGAAAGAAACTAAAGATAGAATGTTAGAAGGTATTAAAGCTAGAATGAAAGATATAAATAAAGCAAGCAAGCAAGAAACAAAAGTTAGAATGTTAGAAGGTATTAAAGATAGAAGGAAAGATATCAATAAAGAAACAAAGAAACTAAAGTTAGAATGTTACAAGGTAGTAAAGCTAGAATGAAAGATTTCATTAAAGAAAGAAAGAAAGAAACTAACGATAGAATGTTAGAAGGTATTAAAACTAGAAGGAAAGTTAACAAGAAAGAAAGAAAGAAAGAAAATAAAGATAGAATGTTAGAAGGTATTAAAGATAGAATGAAAGATATCTTTCTTACTTGATAACTTTCATTTTAGCTTTAATACTTTATAACATTCTATCTTTAGTTTCTTTATTGATTGATTGATTGATTCATATCTTTCCTTCTAGCTTTAATACATTCGAACATTCTACTTTCGTTTCTTTCTTGCTTGCTTTATTGTTATTTTTCATTCTAGATTTAATACCTTCTAACATTCTATCTTTAGTTTCTATCTTTCTTTCTTGATAACTTTCATTTTAGCTTTAAAACCATCTAACATTCTATCTTTAGTTTCTTTCTTTCTTTCTTTCTTTATTGATAACTTTCATTCTAGTTCTAATACTTTCCAATATTCTATCTTTAGTTTCTTTCATTCTTTCTTTATTGATAACTTTCATTCTAGTTTTAATACTTTCTAACATTCTATCTTTTGTTTCTTTATTGATTGATTGATTGATTGATATCTTTCCTTCTAGCTTTTATATCTTCTAACATTCTATCTTTCATTTCTTTCTTTCTTTCTTTATATCTTTCATTCTAGCTTTAATACCTTCTAACATTCTATCTTTATTTTCTTTCTTTCTTTCATTCATTCTTTATATCTTTCATTCTAGCTTTAATTAATTCTAACATTCAACTTTCGTTTCGTTCTTGCTTGCTTTATTGATATCTTTCATTCCAGCTTTAATACCATCTAAAATTCTATCTTAAGTTTCTTTCTATCTTTCTTTCTTTGTATGTTTCATTCTAGCTTTAATACCTTCTAACATTCTGACTTTAGTTTCTTTCTTTCTTTCTTTCTTTATATGTTTCATTCTAGCTTTAAAACCTTCTAACATTCTAACTTTAGTTTCTTTCTTTTCTTATTGATATGTTTCCTTCCATCTTTAATACCTTGTATCATTTTAGTTTCGTTTCTTTCTTGCTTGCTTTATTGATTTCTTTCATTCTACCTTTAATACCTTCTAACATTCTGACTTTAGTTTCTTTCTTTCTTTCTTTCTTTATATGTTTCATTCTAGATTTAATACCTTCTAACATTCTAACTTTAGTTTCTTTCTTACTTGATAACTTTCATTTAAGCTTTAATACTTTCTAATATTCTATCTTTCGTTTCTTTATTTATTGATTGATTGATTGATATCTTTCTTTCTAGCTTTTATATCTTCTAACATTCTCTCTTTCATTTCTTTCTTTCTTTCTTGATATCTTTCGTTTTAAGCTTTAATAACTTCTAAAATTCTATCTTTAGTTTCTTTCTATCTTTCTTTCTTTATATGTTTCATTCTAGCTTTAATACCTTCTAACATTCTGACTTCAGTTTCTTTCTTTCTTTCTTTATATGTTTCATTCTAGCTTCAATACCTTCTAACATTCTAACTTTAGTTTCTTTATTTTCTTATTGATATGTTTCCTTCTATATTTAATACCTTGTATCATTTTACTTTCGTTTCTTGCTTGCTTGCTTTATTGATTTCTTTCATTCTATCTTTAATACCTTCTAACATTCTAACTTTAGTTTCTTTCTTTCTTTCTTTATATGTTTCATTCTAGCTTTAATACCTTCTAACATTCTGACTTTAGTTTCTTTCTTTCTTTCTTTATATGTTTCCTTCTAGCTTTAATACCTTCAAACATTTAACTTTCGTTTCTTTCTTTCTTTCTTTCTTAATATCTTTCGTTCTAGCTTTAATAACTTCTAAAATTCTATCTTTTGTTTCTTTCTTTCTTTCTTTATGTGTTTCATTCTAGCTTTAATACCTTCTAACATTCTTACTTTAGTTTCTTTCTTTCTTTCTTTCTATATATGTTTCCTTCTATCTTTAATACCTTGTATCATTCAACTTTCGTTTCTTTCTTACTTTCTTTATTGATATCTTTCATTCTAGCTTTAATACCTTATAACATTCTATCTTTAGTTAATTTCTTTCTTTCTTGATATCTTTCAATCTAGCTTTCATATCGTCTAACATTCTATCTTTAGTTTCTTTCTCTCTTTCTTTCTTGATATCTTTAATTCTAGCTTTAATACATTCTAAAATTCTATCTTTAGTTTCTTTCTTTCTTTCTTTCTTGATGTCTTTCAATCTAGGTTTAATACGGTCTATCGTTCTATCATTAGTTTCGTTCTTTCTTTCATTCTTTCTTGATATCTTTCATTCTAGCTTTAATAACTTCTAACATTGTAACTTTACTTTATTTCCTTTTTATTGATATCTTTCCTTCTGTCTTTAATACCTTCTAACATTCTAACTTTCGTTTCTTTCTTGCTTGCTTTATTGCTATCTTTCATTCTAGCTTTATTACCTTCTATCATTCTAACTTTAGTTTCTTTCATTCTTACTTGATAACTTTCATTTTAGCTTTAATACTTTCTTACATTCTATCTTTAGTTTCTTTATTGATTGATTGATTGATTGATATCTTTCCTTCTAGCTTTTATATCTTCTAACATTCTATCTTTCATTTCTTTCTTTCTTTCTTGATATCGTTCGTTCTAGCTTTAATAACTTCTAAAATTCTCTTTAGTTTCTTTCTTTCTTTCTTTCTTTATATGTTTCACACTAGCTTTAATACCTTCTAACATTCTGACTTTAGTTTCTTTCTTTCTTTCTTTTTTTATATGTTTCATTCTAGCTTTAATACCTTCTAACATTCTAACTTTAGTTTCCTTCTTTCTTACTTGATAACTTTCATTTTAGCTTTAATACTTTCTAACATTCTATCTTTAGTTTCTTTATTTATTGATTGATTAATAGATATCTTTCCTTCTAGCTTTTTTATCTTCTAACATTCTATCTTTCATTTCTTTCTTTCTCTCTTTCTTGATATCTTTCGTTCTAGCTTTAATAACTTCTAAAATTCTATCTTTAGTTTCTTTCTTTCTTTCTTTCTTTATATTTTTCATTCTAGCTTTAATACCTTCTGACATTCTGACTTTAGTTTCTTTCTTTCTTTCTTTCTTTATATGTTTCATTCTAGCTTTAATACTTTCTAACATTCTAACTTTAGTTTCTTTCTTTCTTACTTGATAACTTTCATTCTAGCTTTAATAATTTCTAACATTCTATATTTAGTTTCTTTCTTTCTTTCTCGTTAACTTTCATTCCAGTTATAATACCTTCTAACATTCTGTCTTTAGTTTCTTTTTTTCTTTCTTTAATGAAATCTTTCATTCCAGCTTTAATACCTTCTAACATTCTGACTTTAGTTTCTTTCTTTCTTTATTGATATCTTTCCTTCTATCTTTAATACCTTCTAACATTCTAACTTTTGTTTCTTTCTTGCTTACTTTATTTATATCTTTCATTCTAGCATTAATACCTTCTAAAATTCTATCTTTCGTTTCTTTCTTTCTTGATAACTTTCATTTTAGCTTTAATAACTTCTAAAATTCTATCTTTAGTTTCTTTCTTTCTTTATTGATATCTTTCCTATCTTTACTACCTTCTAATATTCTAACTTTCGTTTCTTTCTTCCTTGCTTTATTAATATCATTCATTCTAGGTTTAAAGAGTTCGAACATTCTATCGAATGATAGAAGGTATTAAAGCTAGAATTAAAGATATCAAGAAAGAAAGAAAGAAAATAAAGTTAGAATAGTAGAAGGTATTAAAGCTAGAATGAAACATATAAAGAAAGAAAGAAAGAAAGAAAGAAACTAAAGTTAGAATGTTAGAAGGTATTAAAGCTAGAATGAAACATATAAAGAAAGAAAGAAAGAATCTAAAGTTAGAATGTTAGAAGGTATTAAAGCTTGAATGCAAGATTTCATTAAAGATAGAAAGAAAGAAACCAAAGATAGAATTTTAGATGTTATTAAAGATAGAATGAAAGATATAAAGAAAGAAAGAAAGAAACTAAAGATATAACGTTCGACGGTATTAAAGCAAAAATGAAAGTTATCAAGAAAGAAAGATAGAAACTAAAGATAGAATGTTAGAAGGTATTAAAGCTAGAATGAAAGATATAAATAAAGCAAGCAAGAAAGAAACAAAAGTTAGAATGTTAGAAGGTATTAAAGATAGAAGGAAAGATATCAATAAAGAAACAAAGAAACTAAAGTTAGAATGTTACAAGGTAGTAAAGCTAGAATGAAAGATTTCATTAAAGAAAGAAAGAAAGAAACTAACGATAGAATGTTAGAAGGTATTAAAACTACAATGAAAGTTAACAAGAAAGAAAGAAAGAAAGAAAATAAAGATAGAATGTTAGAAGTTATTAAAGATAGAATGAAAGATATCTTTCTTACTTGATAACTTTCATTTTAGCTTTAATACTTTATAACATTCTATCTTTAGTTTCTTTATTGATTGATTGATTGATTCATATCTTTCCTTCTAGCTTTAATACATTCGAACATTCTACTTTCGTTTCTTTCTTGCTTGCTTTATTGTTATTTTTCATTCTAGATTTAATACCTTCTAACATTCTATCTTTAGTTTCTATCTTTCTTTCTTGATAACTTTCATTTTAGCTTTAAAACCATCTAACATTCTATCTTTAGTTTCTTTCTTTCTTTCTTTCTTTATTGATAACTTTCATTCTAGTTCTAATACTTTCCAATATTCTATCTTTAGTTTCTTTCATTCTTTCTTTATTGATAACTTTCATTCTAGTTTTAATACTTTCTAACATTCTATCTTTTGTTTCTTTATTGATTGATTGATTGATTGATATCTTTCCTTCTAGCTTTTATATCTTCTAACATTCTATCTTTCATTTCTTTCTTTCTTTCTTTATATCTTTCATTCTAGCTTTAATACCTTCTAACATTCTATCTTTATTTTCTTTCTTTCTTTCATTCATTCTTTATATCTTTCATTCTAGCTTTAATTAATTCTAACATTCAACTTTCGTTTCGTTCTTGCTTGCTTTATTGATATCTTTCATTCCAGCTTTAATACCATCTAAAATTCTATCTTAAGTTTCTTTCTATCTTTCTTTCTTTGTATGTTTCATTCTAGCTTTAATACCTTCTAACATTCTGACTTTAGTTTCTTTCTTTCTTTCTTTCTTTATATGTTTCATTCTAGCTTTAAAACCTTCTAACATTCTAACTTTAGTTTCTTTCTTTTCTTATTGATATGTTTCCTTCCATCTTTAATACCTTGTATCATTTTAGTTTCGTTTCTTTCTTGCTTGCTTTATTGATTTCTTTCATTCTACCTTTAATACCTTCTAACATTCTGACTTTAGTTTCTTTCTTTCTTTCTTTCTTTATATGTTTCATTCTAGATTTAATACCTTCTAACATTCTAACTTTAGTTTCTTTCTTACTTGATAACTTTCATTTTAGCTTTAATACTTTCTAATATTCTATCTTTAGTTTCTTTATTTATTGATTGATTGATTGATATCTTTCTTTCTAGCTTTTATATCTTCTAACATTCTCTCTTTCATTTCTTTCTTTCTTTCTTGATATCTTTCGTTTTAAGCTTTAATAACTTCTAAAATTCTATCTTTAGTTTCTTTCTATCTTTCTTTCTTTATATGTTTCATTCTAGCTTTAATACCTTCTAACATTCTGACTTCAGTTTCTTTCTTTCTTTCTTTATATGTTTCATTCTAGCTTCAATACCTTCTAACATTCTAACTTTAGTTTCTTTATTTTCTTATTGATATGTTTCCTTCTATATTTAATACCTTGTATCATTTTACTTTCGTTTCTTGCTTGCTTGCTTTATTGATTTCTTTCATTCTATCTTTAATACCTTCTAACATTCTAACTTTAGTTTCTTTCTTTCTTTCTTTATATGTTTCATTCTAGCTTTAATACCTTCTAACATTCTGACTTTAGTTTCTTTCTTTCTTTCTTTATATGTTTCCTTCTAGCTTTAATACCTTCAAACATTTAACTTTCGTTTCTTTCTTTCTTTCTTTCTTAATATCTTTCGTTCTAGCTTTAATAACTTCTAAAATTCTATCTTTTGTTTCTTTCTTTCTTTCTTTATGTGTTTCATCTAGCTTTAATACCTTCTAACATTCTTACTTTAGTTTCTTTCTTTCTTTCTTTCTATATATGTTTCCTTCTATCTTTAATACCTTGTATCATTCAACTTTCGTTTCTTTCTTACTTTCTTTATTGATATCTTTCATTCTAGCTTTAATACCTTATAACATTCTATCTTTAGTTAATTTCTTTCTTTCTTGATATCTTTCAATCTAGCTTTCATATCGTCTAACATTCTATCTTTAGTTTCTTTCTCTCTTTCTTTCTTGATATCTTTAATTCTAGCTTTAATACATTCTAAAATTCTATCTTTAGTTTCTTTCTTTCTTGATGTCTTTCAATCTAGGTTTAATACGGTCTATCGTTCTATCATTAGTTTCGTTCTTTCTTTCATTCTTTCTTGATATCTTTCATTCTAGCTTTAATACCTTCTAACATTCTAACTTTCGTTTCTTTCTTGCTTGCTTTATTGCTATCTTTCATTCTAGCTTTATTACCTTCTATCATTCTAACTTTAGTTTCTTTCATTCTTACTTGATAACTTTCATTTTAGCTTTAATACTTTCTTACATTCTATCTTTAGTTTCTTTATTGATTGATTGATTGATATCTTTCCTTCTAGCTTTTATATCTTCTAACATTCTATCTTTCATTTCTTTCTTTCTTTCTTGATATCGTTCGTTCTAGCTTTAATAACTTCTAAAATTCTCTTTAGTTTCTTTCTTTCTTTCTTTCTTTATATGTTTCATACTAGCTTTAATACCTTCTAACATTCTGACTTTAGTTTCTTTCTTTCTTTCTTTTTTTATATGTTTCATTCTAGCTTTAATACCTTCTAACATTCTAACTTTAGTTTCCTTCTTTCTTACTTGATAACTTTCATTTTAGCTTTAATACTTTCTAACATTCTATCTTTAGTTTCTTTATTTATTGATTGATTAATAGATATCTTTCCTTCTAGCTTTTTTATCTTCTAACATTCTATCTTTCATTTCTTTCTTTCTTTCTTTCTTGATATCTTTCGTTCTAGCTTTAATAACTTCTAAAATTCTATCTTTAGTTTCTTTCTTTCTTTCTTTCTTTATATTTTTCATTCTAGCTTTAATACCTTCTGACATTCTGACTTTAGTTTCTTTCTTTCTTTCTTTCTTTATATGTTTCATTCTAGCTTTAATACTTTCTAACATTCTAACTTTAGTTTCTTTCTTTCTTACTTGATAACTTTCATTCTAGCTTTAATAATTTCTAACATTCTATATTTAGTTTCTTTCTTTCTTTCTCGTTAACTTTCATTCCAGTTATAATACCTTCTAACATTCTGTCTTTAGTTTCTTTTTTTCTTTCTTTAATGAAATCTTTCATTCCAGCTTTAATACCTTCTAACATTCTGACTTTAGTTTCTTTCTTTCTTTATTGATATCTTTCCTTCTATCTTTAATACCTTCTAACATTCTAACTTTTGTTTCTTTCTTGCTTACTTTATTTATATCTTTCATTCTAGCATTAATACCTTCTAAAATTCTATCTTTCGTTTCTTTCTTTCTTGATAACTTTCATTTTAGCTTTAATAACTTCTAAAATTCTATCTTTAGTTTCTTTCTTTCTTTATTGATATCTTTCCTATCTTTACTACCTTCTAATATTCTAAATTTCGTTTCTTTCTTCCTTGCTTTATTAATATCATTCATTCTAGGTTTAAAGAGTTCGAACATTCTATCGAATGATAGAAGGTATTAAAGCTAGAATTAAAGATATCAAGAAAGAAAGAAAGAAAATAAAGTTAGAATAGTAGAAGGTATTAAAGCTAGAATGAAACATATAAAGAAAGAAAGAAAGAAAGAAAGAAACTAAAGTTAGAATGTTAGAAGGTATTAAAGCTAGAATGAAACATATAAAGAAAGAAAGAAAGAATCTAAAGTTAGAATGTTAGAAGGTATTAAAGCTTGAATGAAAGATTTCATTAAAGATAGAAAGAAAGAAACCAAAGATAGAATTTTAGATGTTATTAAAGATAGAATGAAAGATATAAAGAAAGAAAGAAAGAAACTAAAGATATAACGTTCAACGGTATTAAAGCAAAAATGAAAGTTATCAAGAAAGAAAGATAGAAACTAAAGATAGAATGTTAGAAGGTATTAAAGCTAGAATGAAAGATATAAATAAAGCAAGCAAGAAAGAAACAAAAGTTAGAATGTTAGAAGGTATTAAAGATAGAAGGAAAGATATCAATAAAGAAACAAAGAAACTAAAGTTAGAATGTTACAAGGTAGTAAAGCTAGAATGAAAGATTTCATTAAAGAAAGAAAGAAAGAAACTAACGATAGAATGTTAGAAGGTATTAAAACTACAATGAAAGTTAACAAGAAAGAAAGAAAGAAAGAAAATAAAGATAGAATGTTAGAAGTTATTAAAGATAGAATGAAAGATATCTTTCTTACTTGATAACTTTCATTTTAGCTTTAATACTTTATAACATTCTATCTTTAGTTTCTTTATTGATTGATTGATTGATTCATATCTTTCCTTCTAGCTTTAATACCTTTTATCATTCTACTTTTGTTTCTTTCTTGCTTGCTTTATTGTTATTTTTCATTCTAGATTTAATACCTTCTAACATTCTATCTTTAGTTTCTATCTTTCTTTCTTGATAACTTTCATTTTAGCTTTAAAACCGTCTAACATTCTATCTTTAGTTTCTTTCTTTCTTTCTTTCTTTATTGATAACTTTCATTCTAGTTCTAATACTTTCCAATATTCTATCTTTAGTTTCTTTCATTCTTTCTTTATTGATAACTTTCATTCTAGTTTTAATAATTTCTAACATTCTATCTTTTGTTTCTTTATTGATTGATTGATTGATTGATATCTTTCCTTCTAGCTTTTATATCTTCTAACATTCTATCTTTCATTTCTTTCTTTCTTTCTTTCTTTATATCTTTCATTCTAGCTTTAATACCTTCTAACATTCTATCTTTATTTTCTTTCTTTCTTTCTTTCATTCTTTATATCTTTCATTCTAGCTTTAATTCCTTCTAACATTCAACTTTCATTTCGTTCTTGCTTGCTTTATTGATATCTTTTATTCTAGCTTTAATACCTTCTAAAATTATATCTTAAGTTTCTTTCTATCTTTATTTCTTTGTATGTTTCATTCTAGCTTTAATACCTTCTAACATTCCGACTTTAGTTTCTTTCTTTCTTTCTTTATATGTTTCATTCTAGCTTTTATACCTTCTAACATTATAACTTTAGTTTCTTTTTTTTATTGATATGTTTCCTTCTATCTTTAATACCTTGTATCATTCAACTTTTGTTTCTTTCTTTCCTGCTTTATTGATTTCTTTCATTCTAGCTTTAATACCTTCTAACATTCTAACTTTCGTTCCTTTCTTGCTTGCTTTATTGTTATTTTTCATTCTACCTTTAATACCTTCTAACATTCTATCTTTAGTTTCTTTCTTTCTTACTTGATAACTTTCATTTTAGCTTTTATATCTTCTAACATTCTATCTTTCATTTCTTTCTTTCTTTCTTGATATCGTTCGTTCTAGCTTTAATAACTTCTAAAATTCTCTTTTGTTTCTTTCTTTCTTTCTTTCTTTATATGTTTCATACTAGCTTCAATACCTTCTAACATTCTGACTTTAGTTTCTTTCTTTCTTTCTTTTTTTATATGTTTCATTCTAGCTTAAATACCTTCTAACATTCTAACTTTAGTTTCCTTCTTTCTTACTTGATAACTTTCATTTTAGCTTTAATACTTTCTAACATTCTATCTTTAGTTTCTTTATTAATTGATTGATTAATAGATATCTTTCCTTCTAGCTTTTATATCTTCTAACATTCTATCTTTCATTTCTTTCTTTCTTTCTTTATATCTTTCATTCTAGCTTTAATACCTTCTAACATTCTATCTTTATTTTCTTTCTTTCTTTCATTCATTCTTTATATCTTTCATTCTAGCTTTAATTAATTCTAACATTCAACTTTCGTTTCGTTCTTGCTTGCTTTATTGATATCTTTCATTCCAGCTTTAATACCATCTAAAATTCTATCTTAAGTTTCTTTCTATCTTTCTTTCTTTGTATGTTTCATTCTAGCTTTAATACCTTCTAACATTCTGACTTTAGTTTCTTTCTTTCTTTCTTTCTTTATATGTTTCATTCTAGCTTTAAAACCTTCTAACATTCTAACTTTAGTTTCTTTCTTTTCTTATTGATATGTTTCCTTCCATCTTTAATACCTTGTATCATTTTAGTTTCGTTTCTTTCTTGCTTGCTTTATTGATTTCTTTCATTCTACCTTTAATTCCTTCTAACATTCTGACTTTAGTTTCTTTCTTTCTTTCTTTCTTTATATGTTTCATTCTAGATTTAATACCTTCTAACATTCTAACTTTAGTTTCTTTCTTACTTGATAACTTTCATTTTAGCTTTAATACTTTCTAATATTCTATCTTTAGTTTCTTTATTTATTGATTGATTGATTGATATCTTTCTTTCTAGCTTTTATATCTTCTAACATTCTCTCTTTCATTTCTTTCTTTCTTTCTTGATATCTTTCGTTTTAAGCTTTAATAACTTCTAAAATTCTATCTTTAGTTTCTTTCTATCTTTCTTTCTTTATATGTTTCATTCTAGCTTTAATACCTTCTAACATTCTGACTTCAGTTTCTTTCTTTCTTTCTTTATATGTTTCATTCTAGCTTCAATACCTTCTAACATTCCAACTTTAGTTTCTTTATTTTCTTATTGATATGTTTCCTTCTATATTTAATACCTTGTATCATTTTACTTTCGTTTCTTGCTTGCTTGCTTTATTGATTTCTTTCATTCTATCTTTAATACCTTCTAACATTCTAACTTTAGTTTCTTTCTTTCTTTCTTTATATGTTTCATTCTAGCTTTAATACCTTCTAACATTCTGACTTTAGTTTCTTTCTTTCTTTCTTTATATGTTTCCTTCTAGCTTTAATACCTTCAAACATTTAACTTTCGTTTCTTTCTTTCTTTCTTTCTTAATATCTTTCGTTCTAGCTTTAATAACTTCTAAAATTCTATCTTTTGTTTCTTTCTTTCTTTCTTTATGTGTTTCATTCTAGCTTTAATACCTTCTAACATTCTTACTTTAGTTTCTTTCTTTCTTTCTTTCTATATATGTTTCCTTCTATCTTTAATACCTTGTATCATTCAACTTTCGTTTCTTTCTTACTTTCTTTATTGATATCTTTCATTCTAGCTTTAATACCTTATAACATTCTATCTTTAGTTAATTTCTTTCTTTCTTGATATCTTTCAATCTAGCTTTCATATCGTCTAACATTCTATCTTTAGTTTCTTTCTCTCTTTCTTTCTTGATATCTTTAATTCTAGCTTTAATACATTCTAAAATTCTATCTTTAGTTTCTTTCTTTCTTTCTTTCTTGATGTCTTTCAATCTAGGTTTAATACGGTCTATCGTTCTATCATTAGTTTCGTTCTTTCTTTCATTCTTTCTTGATATCTTTCATTCTAGCTTTAATAACTTCTAACATTGTAACTTTACTTTATTTCCTTTTTATTGATATCTTTCCTTCTGTCTTTAATACCTTCTAACATTCTAACTTTCGTTTCTTTCTTGCTTGCTTTATTGCTATCTTTCATTCTAGCTTTATTACCTTCTATCATTCTAACTTTAGTTTCTTTCATTCTTACTTGATAACTTTCATTTTAGCTTTAATACTTTCTTACATTCTATCTTTAGTTTCTTTATTGATTGATTGATTGATATCTTTCCTTCTAGCTTTTATATCTTCTAACATTCTATCTTTCATTTCTTTCTTTCTTTCTTGATATCGTTCGTTCTAGCTTTAATAACTTCTAAAATTCTCTTTAGTTTCTTTCTTTCTTTCTTTCTTTATATGTTTCATACTAGCTTTAATACCTTCTAACATTCTGACTTTAGTTTCTTTCTTTCTTTCTTTTTTTATATGTTTCATTCTAGCTTTAATACCTTCTAACATTCTAACTTTAGTTTCCTTCTTTCTTACTTGATAACTTTCATTTTAGCTTTAATACTTTCTAACATTCTATCTTTAGTTTCTTTATTTATTGATTGATTAATAGATATCTTTCCTTCTAGCTTTTTTATCTTCTAACATTCTATCTTTCATTTCTTTCTTTCTTTCTTTCTTGATATCTTTCGTTCTAGCTTTAATAACTTCTAAAATTCTATCTTTAGTTTCTTTCTTTCTTTCTTTCTTTATATTTTTCATTCTAGCTTTAATACCTTCTGACATTCTGACTTTAGTTTCTTTCTTTCTTTCTTTCTTTATATGTTTCATTCTAGCTTTAATACTTTCTAACATTCTAACTTTAGTTTCTTTCTTTCTTACTTGATAACTTTCATTCTAGCTTTAATAATTTCTAACATTCTATATTTAGTTTCTTTCTTTCTTTCTCGTTAACTTTCATTCCAGTTATAATACCTTCTAACATTCTGTCTTTAGTTTCTTTTTTTCTTTCTTTAATGAAATCTTTCATTCCAGCTTTAATACCTTCTAACATTCTGACTTTAGTTTCTTTCTTTCTTTATTGATATCTTTCCTTCTATCTTTAATACCTTCTAACATTCTAACTTTTGTTTCTTTCTTGCTTACTTTATTTATATCTTTCATTCTAGCATTAATACCTTCTAAAATTCTATCTTTCGTTTCTTTCTTTCTTGATAACTTTCATTTTAGCTTTAATAACTTCTAAAATTCTATCTTTAGTTTCTTTCTTTCTTTATTGATATCTTTCCTATCTTTACTACCTTCTAATATTCTAACTTTCGTTTCTTTCTTCCTTGCTTTATTAATATCATTCATTCTAGGTTTAAAGAGTTCGAACATTCTATCGAATGATAGAAGGTATTAAAGCTAGAATTAAAGATATCAAGAAAGAAAGAAAGAAAATAAAGTTAGAATAGTAGAAGGTATTAAAGCTAGAATGAAACATATAAAGAAAGAAAGAAAGAAAGAAAGAAACTAAAGTTAGAATGTTAGAAGGTATTAAAGCTAGAATGAAACATATAAAGAAAGAAAGAAAGAATCTAAAGTTAGAATGTTAGAAGGTATTAAAGCTTGAATGAAAGATTTCATTAAAGATAGAAAGAAAGAAACCAAAGATAGAATTTTAGATGTTATTAAAGATAGAATGAAAGATATAAAGAAAGAAAGAAAGAAACTAAAGATATAACGTTCAACGGTATTAAAGCAAAAATGAAAGTTATCAAGAAAGAAAGATAGAAACTAAAGATAGAATGTTAGAAGGTATTAAAGCTAGAATGAAAGATATAAATAAAGCAAGCAAGAAAGAAACAAAAGTTAGAATGTTAGAAGGTATTAAAGATAGAAGGAAAGATATCAATAAAGAAACAAAGAAACTAAAGTTAGAATGTTACAAGGTAGTAAAGCTAGAATGAAAGATTTCATTAAAGAAAGAAAGAAAGAAACTAACGATAGAATGTTAGAAGGTATTAAAACTACAATGAAAGTTAACAAGAAAGAAAGAAAGAAAGAAAATAAAGATAGAATGTTAGAAGTTATTAAAGATAGAATGAAAGATATCTTTCTTACTTGATAACTTTCATTTTAGCTTTAATACTTTATAACATTCTATCTTTAGTTTCTTTATTGATTGATTGATTGATTCATATCTTTCCTTCTAGCTTTAATACCTTTTATCATTCTACTTTTGTTTCTTTCTTGCTTGCTTTATTGTTATTTTTCATTCTAGATTTAATACCTTCTAACATTCAATCTTTAGTTTCTATCTTTCTTTCTTGATAACTTTCATTTTAGCTTTAAAACCGTCTAACATTCTATCTTTAGTTTCTTTCTTTCTTTATTGATAACTTTCATTCTAGTTCTAATACTTTCCAATATTCTATCTTTAGTTTCTTTCATTCTTTCTTTATTGATAACTTTCATTCTAGTTTTAATAATTTCTAACATTCTATCTTTTGTTTCTTTATTGATTGATTGATTGATTGATATCTTTCCTTCTAGCTTTTATATCTTCTAACATTCTATCTTTCATTTCTTTCTTTCTTTCTTTCTTTATATCTTTCATTCTAGCTTTAATACCTTCTAACATTCTATCTTTATTTTCTTTCTTTCTTTCTTTCATTCTTTATATCTTTCATTCTAGCTTTAATTCCTTCTAACATTCAACTTTCATTTCGTTCTTGCTTGCTTTATTGATATCTTTTATTCTAGCTTTAATACCTTCTAAAATTATATCTTAAGTTTCTTTCTATCTTTCTTTCTTTGTATGTTTCATTCTAGCTTTAATACCTTCTAACATTCCGACTTTAGTTTCTTTCTTTCTTTCTTTATATGTTTCATTCTAGCTTTTATACCTTCTAACATTATAACTTTAGTTTCTTTTTTTTATTGATATGTTTCCTTCTATCTTTAATACCTTGTATCATTCAACTTTTGTTTCTTTCTTTCCTGCTTTATTGATTTCTTTCATTCTAGCTTTAATACCTTCTAACATTCTAACTTTCGTTCCTTTCTTGCTTGCTTTATTGTTATTTTTCATTCTACCTTTAATACCTTCTAACATTCTATCTTTAGTTTCTTTCTTTCTTACTTGATAACTTTCATTTTAGCTTTTATATCTTCTAACATTCTATCTTTCATTTCTTTCTTTCTTTCTTGATATCGTTCGTTCTAGCTTTAATAACTTCTAAAATTCTCTTTTGTTTCTTTCTTTCTTTCTTTCTTTATATGTTTCATACTAGCTTCAATACCTTCTAACATTCTGACTTTAGTTTCTTTCTTTCTTTCTTTCTTTATATGTTTCATTCTAGCTTAAATACCTTCTAACATTCTAACTTTAGTTTCCTTCTTTCTTACTTGATAACTTTCATTTTAGCTTTAATACTTTCTAACATTCTATCTTTAGTTTCTTTATTTATTGATTGATTAATAGATATCTTTCCTTCTAGCTTTTTTATCTTCTAACATTCTATCTTTCATTTCTTTCTTTCTTTCTTTCTTGATATCTTTCGTTCTAGCTTTAATAACTTCTAAAATTCTATCTTTAGTTTATTTCTTTCTTTCTTTCTTTATATTTTTCATTCTAGCTTTAATACCTTCTGACATTCTGACTTTAGTTTCTCTCTCTCTTTCTTTCTTTATATGTTTCATTCTAGCTTTAATACTTTCTAACATTCTAACTTTAGTTTCTTTCTTTCTTACTTGATAACTTTCCTTCTAGCTTTAATACCTTCTCACATTCTATCTTTAGTTTCTTTCTTTCTTTCTTTCTTGATATCTTTCAATCTAGTTTTAATACCTTCTAACATTCTATCTTTAGTTTCTTTCTTTCTTTCTTGATATCTTTCATTCTAGCTTTAATAATTTCTAACATTCTATATTTAGTTTCTTTCTTTCTTTCTTTCTCGTTAACTTTCATTCCAGTTTTAATACCGTCTAACATTCTGTCTTTAGTTTCTTTCTTTCTTTCTTTAATGAAATCTTTCATTCCAGCTTTAATACCTTCTAGCATTCTGACTTTAGTTTCTTTCTTTCTTTATTGATATCTTTCCTTCTATCTTTAATACCTCCTAACATTCTAACTTTTGTTTCTTTCTAGCTTACTTTATTTATATCTTTCATTCTAGCTTTAATAACTTCTAACATTCTATCTTTAGTTTCTTTCTTTCTTGATAACTTTCATTTTAGCTTTAATAACTTCTAAAATTCTATCTTTAGTTTCTTTCTTTCTTTATTGATATCTTTCCTATCTTTACTACCTTCTAATATTCTAACTTTCGTTTCTTTCTTCCTTGCTTTATTAATATCATTCATTCTAGGTTTAATGCGTTCGAACATTCTATCGAATGATAGAAGGTATTAAACCTAGAATTAAAGATATCAAGAAAGAAAGAAAGAAAGAAAATAAAGTTAGAATATTAGAAGGTATTAAAGCTAGAATGAAACATATAAAGTAAGTAAGAAAGAAAGAAACTAAAGTTAGAATGTTAGAAGGTATTAAAGCTAGAATGAAACATATAAAGAAAGAAAGAAAGAATCTAAAGTTAGAATGTTAGAAGGTATTAAAACTACAATGAAAGATTTCATTAAAGATAGAAAGAAAGAAACTAAAGATAGAATTTTAGATGTTATTAAAGCTAGAATGAAAGATATCAAGAAAGAAAGAAACTAAAGATATAACGTTCGACGGTATTAAAGCTAAAATGAAAGTTATCAAGAAAGAAAGAAAGAAACTAAAGATAGAATGTTAGAAGGTATTAAAGCTAGAATGAAAGATATAAATAAAGCAAGCAAGCAAGAAACAAAAGTTAGAATGTTAGAAGGTATTAAAGATAGAAGGAAAGATATCAATAAAGAAACAAAGAAACTAAAGTTAGAATGTTACAAGGTAGTAAAGCTAGAATGAAAGATTTCATTAAAGAAAGAAAGAAAGAAACTAACGATAGAACGTTAGAAGGTATTAAAACTAGAAGGAAAGTTAACAAGAAAGAAAGAAAGAAAGAAAATAAAGATAGAATGTTAGAAGGTATTAAAGATAGAATGAAAGATATCTTTCTTACTTGATAACTTTCATTTTAGCTTTAATACTTTATAACATTCTATCTTTAGTTTCTTTATTGATTGATTGATTGATTCATATCTTTCCTTCTAGCTTTAATACATTCGAACATTCTACTTTCGTTTCTTTCTTGCTTGCTTTATTGTTATTTTTCATTCTAGATTTAATACCTTCTAACATTCTATCTTTAGTTTCTATCTTTCTTTCTTGATAACTTTCATTTTAGCTTTAAAACCATCTAACATTCTATCTTTTGTTTCTTTATTGATTGATTGATTGATTGATATCTTTCCTTCTAGCTTTTATATCTTCTAACATTCTATCTTTCATTTCTTTCTTTCTTTCTTTATATCTTTCATTCTAGCTTTAATACCTTCTAACATTCTATCTTTATTTTCTTTCTTTCTTTCATTCATTCTTTATATCTTTCATTCTAGCTTTAATTAATTCTAACATTCAACTTTCGTTTCGTTCTTGCTTGCTTTATTGATATCTTTCATTCCAGCTTTAATACCATCTAAAATTCTATCTTAAGTTTCTTTCTATCTTTCTTTCTTTGTATGTTTCATTCTAGCTTTAATACCTTCTAACATTCTGACTTTAGTTTCTTTCTTTCTTTCTTTCTTTATATGTTTCATTCTAGCTTTAAAACCTTCTAACATTCTAACTTTAGTTTCTTTCTTTTCTTATTGATATGTTTCCTTCCATCTTTAATACCTTGTATCATTTTAGTTTCGTTTCTTTCTTGCTTGCTTTATTGATTTCTTTCATTCTACCTTTAATACCTTCTAACATTCTGACTTTAGTTTCTTTGTTTCTTTCTTTCTTTATATGTTTCATTCTAGATTTAATACCTTCTAACATTCTAACTTTAGTTTCTTTCTTACTTGATAACTTTCATTTTAGCTTTAATACTTTCTAATATTCTATCTTTAGTTTCTTTATTTATTGATTGATTGATTGATATCTTTCTTTCTAGCTTTTATATCTTCTAACATTCTCTCTTTCATTTCTTTCTTTCTTTCTTGATATCTTTCGTTTTAAGCTTTAATAACTTCTAAAATTCTATCTTTAGTTTCTTTCTATCTTTCTTTCTTTATATGTTTCATTCTAGCTTTAATACCTTCTAACATTCTGACTTCAGTTTCTTTCTTTCTTTCTTTATATGTTTCATTCTAGCTTCAATACCTTCTAACATTCTAACTTTAGTTTCTTTATTTTCTTATTGATATGTTTCCTTCTATATTTAATACCTTGTATCATTTTACTTTCGTTTCTTGCTTGCTTGCTTTATTGATTTCTTTCATTCTATCTTTAATACCTTCTAACATTCTAACTTTAGTTTCTTTCTTTCTTTCTTTATATGTTTCATTCTAGCTTTAATACCTTCTAACATTCTGACTTTAGTTTCTTTCTTTCTTTCTTTATATGTTTCCTTCTAGCTTTAATACCTTCAAACATTTAACTTTCGTTTCTTTCTTTCTTTCTTTCTTAATATCTTTCGTTCTAGCTTTAATAACTTCTAAAATTCTATCTTTTGTTTCTTTCTTTCTTTCTTTATGTGTTTCATTCTAGCTTTAATACCTTCTAACATTCTTACTTTAGTTTCTTTCTTTCTTTCTTTCTATATATGTTTCCTTCTATCTTTAATACCTTGTATCATTCAACTTTCGTTTCTTTCTTTCTTGCTTTATTGATTTCTTTCATTCTAGCTTTAATACCTTCTAACATTCTAACTTTCGTTTCATTCTTGCTTGCTTTATTGTTATTTTTCATTCTACCTTTAATACCTTCTAACATTCTATCTTTAGTTTCTTTCTTTCTTACTTGATAACTTTCATTTTAGCTTTTATATCTTCAAACATTCTATCTTTCATTTCTTTCTTTCTTTCTTGATATCTTTCGTTCTAGCTTTAATAACTTCTAAAATTCTATCTTTATTTTATTTATTTCTTTCTTTCTTTATATGTTTCATTCTAGCTTTAATACATTCTAACATTCTGACTTTAGTTTCTTTCTTTCTTTCTTTATATGTTTCATTCTAGCTTTAATACCTTCTAACATTCTAACTTTAGTTTCTTTCTAATTACTTCATAACTTTCATTTTAGCTTTAATACTTTCTAACATTCTATCTTTAGTTTCTTTATTGATTGATTGATTGGTTTATATCTTTCCTTCTAGCTTTAATACCTTCTAACATTTAACTTTCGTTTCTTTCTTTCTTTCTTTCTTAATATCTTTCGTTCTAGCTTTAATAACTTCTAAAATTCTTTCTTTTGTTTCTTTCTTTCTTTCTTTCTTAATATGTTTCATTCTAGCTTTAATACCTTTTAACATTCTCACTTTAGTTTCTTTCTTTCTTTCTTTATATGTTTCATTCTAGCTTTAATACCTTCTAACATTCTAACTTTAGTTTCTTTTTTTTATTGATATGTTTCCTTCTATCTTTAATACCTTGTATCATTCAACTTTCGTTTCTTACTTTCTTGCTTTATTGATTTCTTTCATTCTAGCTTTAATACCTTCTAACATTCTAAATTTAGTTTCTTTCTTTATTGATTTCTTTCCTTCTAGCTTTTGTATCTTCTAACATTCTATCTTTCATTTCTTTCTTGCTTGCTTCATGGATATTTTTCATTCTAGCTTTAATACCTTCTAACATTCTATCTTTAGTTTCTTTATTTATTTATTTATTTCCTTCTAGCTTTAATACCATCTAACATTCTATCTTTCATTTCTTTCTTGCTTGCTTTATTGATATCTTTCATTCTAACTTTAATACCTTCTAAAATTCTATCTTTAGTTTATTTCTTTATTTCTTTCTTTATATGTTTCATTCTAGCTTTAATACCTTCTAACATTCTAACTTTAGTTTCTTTCTAATTACTTGATAACTTTCATTTTAGATTTAATACTTTCTAACATTCTATCTTTAGTTTCTTTATTGATTGATTGATTGGTTTATATCTTTCCTTCTAGCTTTAATACCTTCTAACATTTAACTTTCGTTTCTTTCTTTCTTTCTTTCTTAATATCTTTCGTTCTAGCTTTAATAACTTCTATAATTCTTTCTTTTGTTTCTTTCTTTCTTTCTTTCTTAATATGTTTCATTCTAGCTTTAATACCTTTTAACATTCTCACTTTAGTTTCTTTCTTTCTTTCTTTCTTTATATGTTTCATTCTAGCTTTAATACCTTCTAACATTCTAACTTTAGTTTCTTTTTTTATTGATATGTTTCCTTCTATCTTTAATACCTTGTATCATTCAACTTTCGTTTCTTTCTTTCTTGCTTTATTGATTTCTTTCATTCTAGCTTTAATACCTTCTAACATTCTAAATTTAGTTTCTTTCTTTATTGATTTCTTTCCTTCTAGCTTTTGTATCTTCTAACATTCTATCTTTCATTTCTTTCTTGCTTGCTTTATGGATATTTTTCATTCTAGCTTTAATACCTTCTAACATTCTATCTTTAGTTTCTTTATTTATTTATTTATTTCCTTCTAGCTTTAATACCATCTAACATTCTATCTTTCATTTCTTTCTTGCTTGCTTTATTGATATCTTTCATTCTAACTTTAATACCTTCTAAAATTCTATCTTTAGTTTATTTCTTTATTTCTTTCTTTATATGTTTCATTCTAGCTTTAATTCCTTCTAACATTCTGACTTTAGTTTCTTTCTTTCTTTCTTTCTTTATATGTTTCATTCTAGCTTTAATTCCTTCTAACATTCTATCTTTAGTTTCTTTATTGATTGAATGATTGATTGATATCTTTCCTTCTAGCTTTTATATCTTCTAACATTCTATCTTTCATTTCTTTCTTTCTTTCTTTCTTGACATCTTTCGTTCTAGCTTTAATAACTTCTAACATTCTGACTTTAGTTTCTTTCTTTCTTTCTTTCTTTACTTGTTTCCTTCTAGCTTTAGTACCTTCAAACATTTAACTTTCGTTTCTTTCTTTCTTTCTTTCTTAATATCTTTCGTTCTAGCTTTAATAACTTCTAAAATTCTATCTTTTGTTTCTTTCTTTCTTTCTTTATGTGTTTCATTCTAGCTTTAATACCTTCTAACATTCTTACTTCAGTTTCTTTCTTTCTTTCTTTCTATATATGTTTCCTTCTATCTTTAATACCTTGTATCATTCAACTTTCGTTTCTTTCTTTCTTGCTTTATTGATTTCTTTCATTCTAGCTTTAATACCTTCTAACATTCTAACTTTCCTTTCTTTCTTGCTTGCTTTATTGTTATTTTTCATTCTACCTTTAATACCTTCTAACATTCTATCTTTAGTTTCTTTCTTTCTTACTTGATAACTTTCATTTTAGCTTTTATATCTTCTAACATTCTATCTTTCATTTCTTTCTTTCTTTCTTGATATCTTTCGTTCTAGCTTTAATAACTTCTAAAATTCTATCTTTAGTTTATTTCTTTTTTTCTTTCTTTATATGTTTCATTCTAGCTTTAATACCTTCTAATATTCTGACTTTAGTTTCTTTCTTTCTTTCTTTATATGTTTCATTCTAGCTTTAATACCTTCTAACATTCTAACTTTAGTTTCTTTCTTTCTTACTTGATAACTTTCATTTTAGCTTTAATACTTTCTAACATTCTATCTTTAGTTTCTTTATTGATTGATTGATTGGTTTATATCTTTCCTTCTAGCTTTAATACCTTCTAACATTTAACTTTCGTTTCTTTCTTTCTTTCTTTCTTGATATCTTTCGTTCTAGCTTTAATAACTTCTAAAATTCTTTCTTTTGTTTCTTTCTTTCTTTCTTTCTTAATATGTTTCATTCTAGCTTTAATACCTTTTAACATTCTCACTTTAGTTTCTTTCTTTCTTTCTTTCTTTATATGTTTCATTCTAGCTTTAATACCTTCTAACATTCTAACTTTAGTTTCTTTTTTTTATTGATATGTTTCCTTCTATCTTTAATACCTTGTATCATTCAACTTTCGTTTCTTTCTTTCTTGGTTTATTGATTTCTTTCATTCTAGCTTTAATACCTTCTAACATTCTAAATTTAGTTTCTTTCTTTATTGATTTCTTTCCTTCTAGCTTTTGTATCTTCTAACATTCTATCTTTCATTTCTTTCTTGCTTGCTTTATTGATATCTTTCATTCTAACTTTAATACCTTCTAAAATTCTATCTTTAGTTTCCTTCTTTCTTACTTGATAACTTTCATTTTAGCTTTAATACTTTCTAACATTCTATCTTTAGTTTCTTTATTGATTGAATGATTGATTGATATCTTTCCTTCTAGCTTTTATATCTTCTAACATTCTATCTTTCATTTCTTTCTTTCTTTCTTTCTTGACATCTTTCGTTCTAGCTTTAATAACTTCTAAAATTCTATCTTTAGTTTCTTTCTTTCTTTCTTTCTTTATATGTTTCATTCTAGCTTTAATACCTTCTAACATTCTGACTTTAGTTTCTTTCTTTCTTTCTTTCTTTTTTTCTTTCTTTATATGTTTCATTCTAGCTTTAATACTTTCTAACATTCTAATTTTAGTTTCTTTCTTTCTTACTTGATAACTTTCATTTTAGCTTTAATACTTTTTTACATTCTATCTTTAGTTTCTTTATTGATTGATTGATTGATTTATATCTTTCCTTCTAGCTTTAATAACTTCTAACATTTAACATTCGTTTCTTTCTTTCTTTCTTTCTTGATATCTTTCGTTCTAGCTTTAATAACTTCTAAAATTCTATCTTTATTTTATTTATTTATTTCTTTCTTTATATGTTTCATTCTAGCTTTAATACCTTCTAACATTCTGACTTTAGTTTCTTTCTTTCTTTCTTTATATGTTTCATTCTAGCTTTAATACCTTCTAACATTCTAACTTTAGTTTCTTTCTAATTACTTGATAACTTTCATTTTAGCTTTAATACTTTCTAACATTCTATCTTTAGTTTCTTTATTGATTGATTGATTGGTTTATATCTTTCCTTCTAGCTTTAATACCTTCTAACATTTAACTTTCGTTTCTTTCTTTCTTTCTTTCTTAATATCTTTCGTTCTAGCTTTAATAACTTCTATAATTCTTTCTTTTGTTTCTTTCTTTCTTTCTTTCTTAATATGTTTCATTCTAGCTTTAATACCTTTTAACATTCTCACTTTAGTTTCTTTCTTTCTTTCTTTCTTTATATGTTTCATTCTAGCTTTAATACCTTCTAACATTCTAACTTTAGTTTCTTTTTTTATTGATATGTTTCCTTCTATCTTTAATACCTTGTATCATTCAACTTTCGTTTCTTTCTTTCTTGCTTTATTGATTTCTTTCATTCTAGCTTTAATACCTTCTAACATTCTAAATTTAGTTTCTTTCTTTATTGATTTCTTTCCTTCTAGCTTTTGTATCTTCTAACATTCTATCTTTCATTTCTTTCTTGCTTGCTTTATGGATATTTTTCATTCTAGCTTTAATACCTTCTAACATTCTATCTTTAGTTTCTTTATTTATTTATTTATTTCCTTCTAGCTTTAATACCATCTAACATTCTATCTTTCATTTCTTTCTTGCTTGCTTTATTGATATCTTTCATTCTAACTTTAATACCTTCTAAAATTCTATCTTTAGTTTATTTCTTTATTTCTTTCTTTATATGTTTCATTCTAGCTTTAATTCCTTCTAACATTCTGACTTTAGTTTCTTTCTTTCTTTCTTTCTTTATATGTTTCATTCTAGCTTTAATTCCTTCTAACATTCTATCTTTAGTTTCTTTATTGATTGAATGATTGATTGATATCTTTCCTTCTAGCTTTTATATCTTCTAACATTCTATCTTTCATTTCTTTCTTTCTTTCTTTCTTGACATCTTTCGTTCTAGCTTTAATAACTTCTAACATTCTGACTTTAGTTTCTTTCTTTCTTTCTTTCTTTACTTGTTTCCTTCTAGCTTTAATACCTTCAAACATTTAACTTTCGTTTCTTTCTTTCTTTCTTTCTTAATATCTTTCGTTCTAGCTTTAATAACTTCTAAAATTCTATCTTTTGTTTCTTTCTTTCTTTCTTTATGTGTTTCATTCTAGCTTTAATACCTTCTAACATTCTTACTTCAGTTTCTTTCTTTCTTTCTTTCTATATATGTTTCCTTCTATCTTTAATACCTTGTATCATTCAACTTTCGTTTCTTTCTTTCTTGCTTTATTGATTTCTTTCATTCTAGCTTTAATACCTTCTAACATTCTAACTTTCCTTTCTTTCTTGCTTGCTTTATTGTTATTTTTCATTCTACCTTTAATACCTTCTAACATTCTATCTTTAGTTTCTTTCTTTCTTACTTGATAACTTTCATTTTAGCTTTTATATCTTCTAACATTCTATCTTTCATTTCTTTCTTTCTTTCTTGATATCTTTCGTTCTAGCTTTAATAACTTCTAAAATTCTATCTTTAGTTTATTTCTTTTTTTCTTTCTTTATATGTTTCATTCTAGCTTTAATACCTTCTAATATTCTGACTTTAGTTTCTTTCTTTCTTTCTTTCTTTATATGTTTCATTCTAGCTTTAATACCTTCTAACATTCTAACTTTAGTTTCTTTCTTTCTTACTTGATAACTTTCATTTTAGCTTTAATACTTTCTAACATTCTATCTTTATTTTCTTTATTGATTGATTGATTGGTTTATATCTTTCCTTCTAGCTTTAATACCTTCTAACATTTAACTTTCGTTTCTTTCTTTCTTTCTTTCTTGATATCTTTCGTTCTAGCTTTAATAACTTCTAAAATTCTTTCTTTTGTTTCTTTCTTTCTTTCTTTCTTAATATGTTTCATTCTAGCTTTAATACCTTTTAACATTCTCACTTTAGTTTCTTTCTTTCTTTCTTTCTTTATATGTTTCATTCTAGCTTTAATACCTTCTAACATTCTAACTTTAGTTTCTTTTTTTTATTGATATGTTTCCTTCTATCTTTAATACCTTGTATCATTCAACTTTCGTTTCTTTCTTTCTTGGTTTATTGATTTCTTTCAATCTAGCTTTAATACCTTCTAACATTCTAAATTTAGTTTCTTTCTTTATTGATTTCTTTCCTTCTAGCTTTTGTATCTTCTAACATTCTATCTTTCATTTCTTTCTTGCTTGCTTTATTGATATCTTTCATTCTAACTTTAATACCTTCTAAAATTCTATCTTTAGTTTCCTTCTTTCTTACTTGATAACTTTCATTTTAGCTTTAATACTTTCTAACATTCTATCTTTAGTTTCTTTATTGATTGAATGATTGATTGATATCTTTCCTTCTAGCTTTTATATCTTCTAACATTCTATCTTTCATTTCTTTCTTTCTTTCTTTCTTGACATCTTTCGTTCTAGCTTTAATAACTTCTAAAATTCTATCTTTAGTTTATTTCTTTCTTTCTTTCTTTATATGTTTCATTCTAGCTTTAATACCTTCTAACATTCTGACTTTAGTTTCTTTCTTTCTTTCTTTCTTTTTTTCTTTCTTTATATGTTTCATTCTAGCTTTAATACTTTCTAACATTCTAACTTTAGTTTCTTTCTTTCTTACTTGATAACTTTCATTTTAGCTTTAATACTTTTTTACATTCTATCTTTAGTTTCTTTATTGATTGATTGATTGATTTATATCTTTCCTTCTAGCTTTAATAACTTCTAACATTTAACATTCGTTTCTTTCTTTCTTTCTTTCTTGATATCTTTCGTTCTAGCTTTAATAACTTCTAAAATTCTATCTTTATTTTATTTATTTATTTCTTTCTTTATATGTTTCATTCTAGCTTTAATACCTTCTAACATTCTGACTTTAGTTTCTTTCTTTCTTTCTTTATATGTTTCATTCTAGCTTTAATACCTTCTAACATTCTAACTTTAGTTTCTTTCTAATTACTTGATAACTTTCATTTTAGCTTTAATACTTTCTAACATTCTATCTTTAGTTTCTTTATTGATTGATTGATTGGTTTATATCTTTCCTTCTAGCTTTAATACCTTCTAACATTTAACTTTCGTTTCTTTCTTTCTTTCTTTCTTAATATCTTTCGTTCTAGCTTTAATAACTTCTAAAATTCTTTCTTTTGTTTCTTTCTTTCTTTCTTTCTTAATATGTTTCATTCTAGCTTTAATACCTTTTAACATTCTCACTTTAGTTTCTTTCTTTCTTTCTTTCTTTATATGTTTCATTCTAGCTTTAATACCTTCTAACATTCTAACTTTAGTTTCTTTTTTTTATTGATATGTTTCCTTCTATCTTTAATACCTTGTATCATTCAACTTTCGTTTCTTTCTTTCTTGCTTTATTGATTTCTTTCATTCTAGCTTTAATACCTTCTAACATTCTAAATTTAGTTTCTTTCTTTATTGATTTCTTTCCTTCTAGCTTTTGTATCTTCTAACATTCTATCTTTCATTTCTTTCTTGCTTGCTTTATGGATATTTTTCATTCTAGCTTTAATACCTTCTAACATTCTATCTTTAGTTTCTTTATTTATTTATTTATTTCCTTCTAGCTTTAATACCATCTAACATTCTATCTTTCATTTCTTTCTTGCTTGCTTTATTGATATCTTTCATTCTAACTTTAATACCTTCTAAAATTCTATCTTTAGTTTATTTCTTTATTTCTTTCTTTATATGTTTCATTCTAGCTTTAATACCTTCTAACATTCTAACTTTAGTTTCTTTCTAATTACTTGATAACTTTCATTTTAGATTTCATACTTTCTAACATTCTATCTTTAGTTTCTTTATTGATTGATTGATTGGTTTATATCTTTCCTTCTAGCTTTAATACCTTCTAACATTTAACTTTCGTTTCTTTCTTTCTTTCTTTCTTAATATCTTTCGTTCTAGCTTTAATAACTTCTATAATTCTTTCTTTTGTTTCTTTCTTTCTTTCTTTCTTAATATGTTTCATTCTAGCTTTAATACCTTTTAACATTCTCACTTTAGTTTCTTTCTTTCTTTCTTTCTTTATATGTTTCATTCTAGCTTTAATACCTTCTAACATTCTAACTTTAGTTTCTTTTTTTATTGATATGTTTCCTTCTATCTTTAATACCTTGTATCATTCAACTTTCGTTTCTTTCTTTCTTGCTTTATTGATTTCTTTCATTCTAGCTTTAATACCTTCTAACATTCTAAATTTAGTTTCTTTCTTTATTGATTTCTTTCCTTCTAGCTTTTGTATCTTCTAACATTCTATCTTTCATTTCTTTCTTGCTTGCTTTATGGATATTTTTCATTCTAGCTTTAATACCTTCTAACATTCTATCTTTAGTTTCTTTATTTATTTATTTATTTCCTTCTAGCTTTAATACCATCTAACATTCTATCTTTCATTTCTTTCTTGCTTGCTTTATTGATATCTTTCATTCTAACTTTAATACCTTCTAAAATTCTATCTTTAGTTTATTTCTTTATTTCTTTCTTTATATGTTTCATTCTAGCTTTAATTCCTTCTAACATTCTGACTTTAGTTTCTTTCTTTCTTTCTTTCTTTATATGTTTCATTCTAGCTTTAATTCCTTCTAACATTCTATCTTTAGTTTCTTTATTGATTGAATGATTGATTGATATCTTTCCTTCTAGCTTTTATATCTTCTAACATTCTATCTTTCATTTCTTTCTTTCTTTCTTTCTTGACATCTTTCGTTCTAGCTTTAATAACTTCTAACATTCTGACTTTAGTTTCTTTCTTTCTTTCTTTCTTTACTTGTTTCCTTCTAGCTTTAATACCTTCAAACATTTAACTTTCGTTTCTTTCTTTCTTTCTTTCTTAATATCTTTCGTTCTAGCTTTAATAACTTCTAAAATTCTATCTTTTGTTTCTTTCTTTCTTTCTTTATGTGTTTCATTCTAGCTTTAATACCTTCTAACATTCTTACTTCAGTTTCTTTCTTTCTTTCTTTCTATATATGTTTCCTTCTATCTTTAATACCTTGTATCATTCAACTTTCGTTTCTTTCTTTCTTGCTTTATTGATTTCTTTCATTCTAGCTTTAATACCTTCTAACATTCTAAATTTAGCTTCTTTCTTTATTGATTTCTTTCCTTCTAGCTTTTGTATCTTCTAACATTCTATCTTTCATTTCTTTCTTGCTTGCTTTATTGATATCTTTCATTCTAACTTTAATACCTTCTAAAATTCTATCTTTAGTTTCCTTCTTTCTTACTTGATAACTTTCATTTTAGCTTTAATACTTTCTAACATTCTATCTTTAGTTTCTTTATTGATTGAATGATTGATTGATATCTTTCCTTCTAGCTTTTATATCTTCTAACATTCTATCTTTCATTTCTTTCTTTCTTTCTTTCTTGACATCTTTCGTTCTAGCTTTAATAACTTCTAAAATTCTATCTTTAGTTTATTTCTTTCTTTCTTTCTTTATATGTTTCATTCTAGCTTTAATACCTTCTAACATTCTGACTTTAGTTTCTTTCTTTCTTTCTTTCTTTTTTTCTTTCTTTATATGTTTCATTCTAGCTTTAATACTTTCTAACATTCTAACTTTAGTTTCTTTCTTTCTTACTTGATAACTTTCATTTTAGCTTTAATACTTTTTTACATTCTATCTTTAGTTTCTTTATTGATTGATTGATTGATTTATATCTTTCCTTCTAGCTTTAATAACTTCTAACATTTAACATTCGTTTCTTTCTTTCTTTCTTTCTTGATATCTTTCGTTCTAGATTTAATAACTTCTAAAATTCTTTCTTTTGTTTCTTTCTTTCTTTCTTTCTTTATATGTTTCATTCTAGCTTTAATACCTTTTAACATTCTCACTTCAGTTTCTTTCTTTCTTTCTTTCTTTATATGTTTCATTCTAGCTTTAATACCTTCTAACATTCTAACTTTAGTTTCTTTTTTTATTGATATGTTTCCTTCTATCTTTAATAAATTGTATCATTCAACTTTCGTTTCTTTCTTGCTTGCCTTATTGATATCTTTCATTCTAGCTTTAATACCTACTAACATTAAATTTAGTTTCTTTCTTTCTTTCCTTCTTTCTTGATATGTTTCATTCTAGCTTTAATACCTTCTATTCTATTTTTAGTTTCTTTCTCTCTTTCTCTCTTGATATCTTTCATTCTAGTTTTAATACCTTCTAACATTCAAACTTTAGTTTCTTTCTTTTCTTATTGATTTCTTACCTTCTATCTGTAATACCTTCTAACATTCTAGCTTTCGTTTCTTTCTTGCTTGCTTTATTAATATCTTTCATTCTAGCTTTAATACCTTTGAACATTCTATCTTTAGTTTCTTTCTTTCTGTCTTGATAACTTTCATTTTAGCTTTAATACTGTCTAACGTTCTATCTTTAGTTTCTTTCTTTCTTTCTTTCTTTATATGTTTCATTCTAGCTTTAATACCTTCTAACATTCTAACTTTAGTTTCTTTCTTTCTTACTTGATAACTTTCATTTTAGCTTTCATACCTTCTAACATTCAAACTTTAGTTTCTTTCTTTTCTTATTGATATCTTTCCATCTAGCTTTTATATCTTCTAACATTCTATCTTTCATTTCTTTCTTTCTTTCTTTCTTTATATCTTTCGTTCTAGCTTTAAAAACTTCTAAAATTCTGTATTTAGTTTCTTTCTTTCTTTCTTTCTTTATAGGTTTCATTCTAGCTTTAATACCTTCTAACATTCTGACTTTAGTTTCTTTCTTTCTTTCTTTCTTTATATGTTTCATTCTAGCTTTAATACCTTCTAACATTCTAACTTTAGTTTCTTTCTTTCTTGATTACTTTCATTTTTGCTTTAATACTTTCTAACATTCTATCTTTAGTTTCTTTATTTATTGATTGATTGATTAATATCTTTCCTTCTAACTTTAATACCTTCTAACATTAAACTTTCGTTTCTTTCTTTCTTTCTTTCTTGATATCTTTCGTTCTAGCTTTAATAACTTCTAAAATTCTATTTTTAGTTTCTTTCTTTCTTTCTTTCTTGATATCTTTCATTCTAGCTTTAATAACTTCTAACATTCTGACTTTAGTTTCTTTTTTTCTTTCTTTCTATGTTTCATTCTAGCTTTAATACCTTCTAACATTCCAACTTTAGTTTCTTTCTTTCTTACTTGATAACTATCATTTTAGCTTTAATACTTTCTAACATTCTAGCTTTAGTTTCTTTATTGATTGATTGATTGATTGATATCTTTACTTCTAGATTTTATATCGTCTAACATTCTTTCATTTCTTTCTTACTTTCTTTCTTGATATCTTTCGTTCGAGCTTTAATAACTTCTAAAATTCTATCTTTAGTTTCTTCCTTTCTTTCTTTCTTTCTTTACACGTTTCATTCTACCTTTAATACCTTCTAACATTCTGACTTTAGTTACTTTCTTTCTTTCTTTCTTTTATGTTTCATTCTAGCTTTAATACCTTCTAACATTCTATCTTTAGTTTCTTTATCGATTGATTGATTGATTGATATCTCCTTCCAGCTTTAATACCTTCTAACATTCAACTTTCGTTTCTTTCCTGCTTGCTTTATTGATATATTTCATTCTAGCTTTAATACATTCTAACATTCTATCTTTTGTATCGTTCTTTCTATCTTTAATGAAATCTTTCATTCTAGCTTTAATACCTTCTAACATTCTAACTTTAGTTTCTTTCTTTCTTTATTGATATCTTTCCTTCTATCTTTAATGCTTCTACCATTCTAACTTTCGTTTCTTTCTTTCTTGCTTCATTGATATTTTTCATTCTAGCTTTAATACCTTCTAACATTCTATCTTTAGTTTCTTTCTTTCTTAATTGATAACTTTCATTTTAGCTTTAAAACCGTCTAACATTCTATCTTTAGTTTCTTTCTTTCTTTCTTTCTTTCTTGATATCTTTCATTCTAGCTTTAATAACATCTAAAATTCTATCTTTAGTTTCTTTCTTTCCTTCTTTCTTTCTTGATATCTTTCATTCCAGCTTTACTACCTTCTAACATTCTAAATTTCTTTTCTTTCTTTCTTTCTTTATTGATAACTTTCATTCTAGTTTTAATACTTTCCAACATTCTATCTTTAGTTTCTTTCATTCTTTCTTTATTGATAACTTTCATTCTAGTTTTAATACTTTCTAACATTCTATCTTTTGTTTCTTTATTGATTGATTGATTGATTGATATCTTTCCTTCTAGCTTTTACATCTTCTAACATTCCATTTTTCATTTCTTTCTTTCTTTCTTTATATCTTTCATTCTAGCTTTAATACCTTCTAACATTCTAACTTTAGTTTCTTTCTTTATTACTTGATAACTTTCATTTTAGCTTTAATACTTTCTAACATTGTATCTTTAGTTTCTTTATTTATTGATTCATTGATTGATATCTCTCCTTCTAGCTTTTATATCTTCTAACATTCTATCTTTCATTTCTTTCTTTCTTTCTTTCTTGATATCTTTCGTTCTAGCTTTAATAACTTCTAACATTCTATCTTTAGTTTCATTCTTTCTTTCTTTCTTTATATGTTTCATTCTAGCTTTAATACCTTCTAACATTCTAACTTTAGTTTCTTTCTTTCTTTATTGATATCTTTCCTTCTATCTTTAATACCTTCTAACATTCTAACTTTCGTTTCTTTCTTGTTTGCTTTATTGATATTTTTCATTCTCGCTTTAATACCTTCTAACATTCTATCTTTCGTTTCTTTCTTTCTTTCCTTATAACTTACATTTTAGCATTAATAACTTCTAAAATTCTATCTTTAGTTTCTTTTTTTATTTCTTTCTTTATATATTTCATTCTAGCTTTAATACCTTCTAACATTCTAACTTTAGTTTCTTTCTTTCTTCCTTGATAACTTTCATTTTAGCTTTAAAACCGTCTAACATTCTATCTTTAGTTTCTTTCTTTCTTTCTTTCTTTCTTTCTTGATATCTTTCATTCTAGCCTTAATAACTTCTAAAATTCTATCTTTAGTTTCTTTCTTTCTTTCTTTCTTGATAAATTTCATTCTAGTTTTAATACCTGCTAACATTCTATCTTTAGTTTCTTTCTTTCCTTAATTCTTTCTTCATATATTTCTTTCTAGCTTTAATACCTTCTAACATTCTAACTTTCGTTTCTTTCTTTCTTTCTTTATTGATAACTTTCATTCTAGTTTTATACTTTCCAATGTTCTATCTTTAGTTTCTTTCATTCTTTCTTTATTGATAACTTTCATTCTTGTTTTAATACTTTCTAACATTCTATCTTTTGTTTCTTTATTGATTGATTGATTGATTGATATCTTTCCTTCTAGCTTTTATATCTTCTAACATTCTATCTTTCATTTCGTTCTTTCTTTATATATTTCTTTCTAGCTTTAATACCTTCTAACATTCTATCTTTATTTTCTTTCTCTCTTTCTTTCATTCTTTATATCTTTCATTCTAGCTTTAATACCTTCTAACATTCAACTTTCGTTTCTTTCTTGCTTGCTTTATTGATATCTTTCATTCTAGCTTTAATACCTTCGAACATTCTATCTTTAGTTTCTTTCTTTCTTTCTTGATAACTTTCATTCTAGCTTTAATAACATCTAAAATTCTATATTTAGTTTCTTTCTTTCCTTCTTTCTTTCTTGATATCTTTCATTCCAGCTTTACTACCTTCTAACATTCTAAATTTCGTTTCTTTCTTTCTTTCTTTATTGATAACTTTCATTCTAGTTTTAGTACTTTCCAACATTCTATCTTTAGTTTCTCTCATTCTTTCTTTATTGATAACTTTCATTCTACTTTTTATACTTTCTAACATTCTATCTTTTTTTTCTTTATTGATTGATTGATTGATTGATATCTTTCCTTCTAGCTTTTACATCTTGTAACATTCCATCTTTCATTTCTTTCTTTCTTTCTTTCTTTCTATCTTTCATTCTAGCTTTAATACCTTCTAACATTCTAACTTTAGTTTCTTTCTTTATTACTTGATAACTTTCATTTTAGCTTTAATACTTTCTAACATTGTATCTTTAGTTTCTTTATTGATTGATTGATTGATTGATATCTTTCCTTCTAGCTTTTTTATCTTCTAACATTCTATCTTTCATTTCTTTCATTCTTTCTTTCTTTATATGTTTCATTCTAGCTTTAATACCTTCTAACATTCTAACTTTAGTTTCTTTCTTTATTACTTGATAACTTTCATTTTAGCTTTAATACTTTCTAACATTGTATCTTTAGTTTCTTTATTTATTGATTGATTGATTGATATCTTTCCTTCTAGCTTTTTTATCATCTAACATTCTATCTTTCATTTCTTTCATTCTTTCTTTCTTTATATGTTTCATTCTAGCTTTAATATCTTCTAACATTCTATCTTTAGTTTCTTTCTTTCTTACTTGATAACTTACATTTTAGCTTTAATACTTTCTAACATTCTATCTTTATTTTCATTCTCTCTTTCTTTCATTCTTTATATCTTTCATTCTAGCTTTAATACCTTCTAACATTCAACTTTCGTTTCTTTCTTGCTTGCTTTATTGATATCTTTCATTCTAGCTTTAATACCTTCGAACATTCTATCTTTAGTTTCTTTCTTTCTTTCTTGATAACTTTCATTTTAGCTTTAATACCGTCTAACGTTCTATCTCTAGTTTCTTTCTTTCTTTCTTTATATGTTTCATTCTAGCTTTAATACCTTCTAACATTCTGACTTTAGTTTCTTTCTTTCTTTCTTTCTTTATATGTTTCATTCTAGCTTTAATACCTTCTAACATTCTAACTATAGTTTCTTTCTTTCTTACTTGATAACTTTCATTTTAGCTTTAATAGTTTCTAACATTCTATCTTTTCTTTCTTTCTACCTTTAATGAAATCTTTTATTCTGGCTTTAATACCTTCTAACATTCTAATTTTAGTTTCTTTCTTTCTTTATTGATACCTTTCCTTCTATCTTTAATACCTTCTAACATTCTAACTTTCGTTTCTATCTTGCTGGCTTTATTGATATTTTTCATTCTAGCTTTAATACCTTCTAACATTCTATCTTTAGTTTCTTTCTTTCTTACTTGATAAGTTTCATTTTAGCTTCAAAACCGTCTAACATTCTATCTTTAGTTTCTTTCTTTCTTTCTTTCTTGATATCTTACATTCTAGCTTTAATAACTTCTAAAATTCTATCTTTAGTTTCTTTCTTTCTTTCTTTCTTGATAACTTTCATTCTAGTTTTAATACCTGCTAACATTCTATCTTTAGTTTCTTTCTTTCCTTCTTTCTTTCTTGATATCTTTCATTCCAGCTTTACTACCTTCTAACATTCTAACTTTCGTTAATTTCTTTCTTTCTTTATTGATAACTTTCATTCTAGTTTTAATACTTTCCAACATTCTATCTTTCGTTTCTTTCCTTCTTTCTTTATTGATAACTTTCATACTAGTTTTAATACTTTCTAACATTCTATCTTTTGTTTCTTTATTTATTGATTGATTGATTGATATCTTTCCTTCTAGCTTTTATATCTTCTAACATTCTATCTTTCATTTCTTTCATTCTTTCTTTCCTTATATGTTTCATTCTAGCTTTAATAACTTCTAACATTCTGACTTTAGTTTCCTTTCTTTCTTTCTTTATATCTTTCCTTCTAGCTTTTATATCTTCTAACATTCTATCTTTCATTTCTTTCTTTCTTTCTTTCTTGATATGTTTCATTCTAGCTTTCATACCTTCTAACATTCTGACTTTAGTTTCTTTCTTTCTTTCTTTATATGTTTCATTCTAGCTTTAATGCCTTCTAACATTCTAACTTTAGTTTCTTTCTTTTCTTATTGATATGTTTCCTTCTATCTTTAATACCTTGTATCATTCAACTTTCATTTCTTTCTTGCTTGCTTTATTGATTTCTTTCATTCTAGCTTTAATACCTTCTAACATTCTAGGCTGTATATTGTCCCCCTGCTTATTTAACTTATATGCAGAATACATCATGCGAAAGTCTGGACAGGATGAATCCCAAGCCGGAGTTCAGATTGCCGGAAGAAATATCAACAACCTCAGATGTGCAGATGATACCACTCTGATGGCAGAAAGTGAGGAGGAATTTAAGAACCTCTTAATGAGAGTGAAACAGGAGAGCGCCAAAAATGGTCTGAAGCTCAACATCAAAAAAACAAAGATCATGGCCACAGGCCCCATCACCTCCTGGCAAATAGAAGGGGAAGATATGGAGGCAGTGACAGAGTTTACCTTCCTGGGCTCCACGATCACTGCAGATGGTGACAGCAGCCACGAAATTAAAAGACACTTGCTTCTTGGGAGGAAAGCGATTAGAAACCTAGACAGCATCTTAAAAAGCAGAGACATCACCTTGCCGACAAAGGTCCGCATAATCAAAGCTATGGTTTTTCCAGTAGTGATGTATGGAAGTGAGAGCTGGACCATAAAGAAGGATGACCGCCGAAGAATTGATGGTTTTGAATTGTGGTGCTGGAGGAGACTCTTGAGAGTCCCCTGGACTGCAAGGAGAACAAACATATCCATTTTGAAGGAAATCAACCCTGAGTGTTCACTGGAAGGACAGATCCTGAAGCTGAGGCTCCAATACTTTGGCCATCTCATGAGAAGAGAAGACTCTCTGGAAAAGACCCTGATGTTGGGAAAGTGTGAAGGCAAGAGGAGAAGGGGACGACAGAGGATGAGATGGTTGGACAGTGTCATCGAAGCGACCAACATGAATATGACCCAACTTCGGGAGGCAGTGGAAGACAGGAGGGCCTGGCGTGCTCTGGTCCATGGGGTCACGAAGAGTCGGACACGACTAAACGACTAAACAACAACAACAAACAATCTAAATTTAGTTTCTTTCTTTCTTTCTTGATATCTTTCATTCTAGCTTTAATACCTTCTAACATTCTATCATTAGTTTCTTTCTTTCTTTCATGATATCTTCAATTCTAGCTTTAATACATTCTAACATTCTATCTTTATTTTCTTTCTTTCTCTCTTGATATCTTTCAATCTAGGTTGAATACCGTCTAACGTTCTATCATTAGTTTCTTTCTTTCTTTCTTTTTTCTTGATATCTTTCATTCTAGCTTTAATACCTTCTAACATTATAACTTTCGTTTCTTTCTTTCTTTCTTGATACCTTTCATTCTCCTTTAATACCGTCAAACGTTCTATCTTTAGTTTTTTTCTTTCTTTCTTTCTTGATATTTTTCATTATATCTTTAACTTCTAAAATTCTATCTGTAGTTTCTTTCTTTCTTTGTTTGTTTCTTGATATCTTTCATTCTAGCTTTAATACCTTCTAACATTCTAACTTTAGTTACTTTCTTTCTTTCTTGATAACTTTCATTCTAGCTCTAATACCTTCTAACATTCTTTCTTTAGTTTCTTTCTTTCTTTCTTTCTTGATAACTTTCATTTTAGCTTTAATACATCTAACAGTCTATCTGTAGTTTCTTTCTTTCTTTCTTGATATCTTTCATTCTAGCTTTAATACCTTCTAACATTCTATCTTTAGTTTCTTTCTTTCTTTCTTTCTTGATATCTTTAATTCTAGCTTTAATACATTCTAACATTCTATCTTTAGTTTCTTTCTTTCTTTCTTTCTTGATAACTTTCATTCTAGCTTTAATACCTTCTAACATTCTATCTTTAGTTTCTTTCTTTCTTTCTTTCTTGATAACTTTCGTTTTAGCTTTAATACGTCTAACATTCTATCTGTAGTTTCTTTCTTTCTTTCTTGATATCTTTCATTCTAGCTTTAATACCTTCTAACATTCTATCTTTAGTTTCTTTCTTTCTTTCTTTCTTTCTTGATATCTTTAATTCTAGCTTTAATACATTCTAACATTCTATCTTTAGTTTCTTTCTTTCTTTCTTTCTTGATGTCTTTCAATCTAGGTTTAATACTGTCTAACGTTCTATCATTAGTTTCTTTCTTTCTTTCTTTCTTTCTTGATATCTTTCATTCTTGCTTTAATACCTTCTAACATTCTGACTTTAGTTTCTTTCCTTCTTTATTGATATCTTTCCTTCTATCTTTAATACCTTCTAACATTCTAACTTTCGTTTCTTTTTTTCTTGCTTTATTGATATCTTTCATTCTAGCTGTAATACCTTAAAACATTCTAAGTTTAGTTTCTTTCATTCTTTCTTCATATCTTTCATATTAGCTTTAATACCGTCTAACATTTTAACTATCGTTTCTTTCTTTCTTTATTGATATATTTAATTCTAAATTTAATACCTTCTAACATTCTTTTAGTTTCTTTCTTTCTTTTTTATTGATATCTTTCCTTTTAGTTTTAATACCTTATAACATTCTGTCTTTAGTTTCTTTCTTTCTTTCTTGATATCTTTAATTCTAGCTTTAATACATTCTAAAATTCTATCTTTAGTTTCTTTATTTCTTTCTTTCTTGATGTCTTTCAATCTAGGTTTAATACCGTCTAACGTTCTATCATTAGTTTCTTTCTTTCTTTCTTTCTTTCTTGATATCTTTCATTCTAGCTTTAATACCTTCTAACATTCTGACTTTAGTTTCTTTCCTTCTTTATTGATATCTTTCCTTCTATCTTTAATACCTTCTAACATTCTAACTTTCGTTTCTTTCTTTCTTGCTTTATTGATATCTTTCATTCTAGCTTTAATACCTTCAAACTTTCTAAGTTTAGTTTCTTTCATTCTTTCTTCATATCTTTCATATTAGCTTTAATACCTTCTAACATTTTAACTATCGTTTCTTTCTTTCTTTATTGATATATTTAATTCTAAAATTAATACCTTCTAACATTCTTTTAGTTTCTTTCTTTCTTTTTTATTGATATCTTTCCTTTTAGTTTTAATACCTTCTAACATTCTATCTTTAGTTTCTTTCTTTCTTTCTTGATATGTTTCATTCGAGCTTTTATAACTTCTAACATTCTAACTTTAGTTTCTTTCTTTCTTTCTTGATATCTTTCATTCTAGCTTTAATACCTTCTAACGTTCTAACTTTCGTTACTTTCTTGCTTGCTTCATTGATATCTTTCATTTAAGCTTTAATGCCTTCTAACAATCTATCTTTAGTTTCTTACTCTCTATGATTCTTTCTTGATATCTTTCATTCCAGCTTTATTACCTTCTAACATTCTAAATTTAGTTTCATTCTTTCTTTCTTTCTTGATATCTTTCATTCTAGCTTTAATACCTTCTAACATTCTAACTTTTTTTTCTTTCTTGCTTACTTTATTTATATCTTTCATTCTAGCTTTAATACCTTCTAACATTCTATCTTTAGTTTCTTTCTTTCTTTCTTGATAACTTTCATTTTAGCTTTAATAACTTCTAAAATTCTATCTTTAGTATCTTTCTTTCTTTATTGATATCTTTCCTTCTATCTTTAATACCTTCTAACATTCTAACTTTCGTTTCTTTCTTCCTTGCTTTATTAATATCATTCATTCTAGGTTTAATACGTTCGAACATTCTATCTTTAGTTTCTTTCTTTCTTTATTTATTGATATCTTTCCTTTTAGCTTTAATACCTTCTAACATTCTATCTTTAGTTTCTTTCTTTCTTTCTTTCTTTCTTTCTTGATATCTTTCATTCTACCTTTAATAACTTCTAAAATTCTATCTTTAGTTTCTTTTTTCTTTCTTTCTTTCTTGATATCTTTCATTCTAGCTTTAATACCTTCTAATGTTCTAACTTTCCTTTCTTTCTTGCTTGCTTCATTTATATCATTCATTCTAGCTTTAATACCTTCTAACATTCTAAATTTAGTTTCTTTCTTTCTTTCTAGATATCTTTCATTAAAGCTTTAATAACTTCTAACAATCTATCTTTAGTTTCTTACACTCTATCATTCTTTCTTGATATCTTTCATTCTAGCTTTAATACCTTCTAACATTCTAAATTTAGTTTCTTTCTTTCTTGATATCTTTCATTCTATCTTTAATACCTTCTAATGTTCTAACTTTCCTTTCTTTCTTGCTTGCTTCATTTATATCCTTCATTCTAGCTTTAATGCCTCCTAACATTCTACCTTTAGTTTCTTTCTTTCTTTCTAGATATCTTTCATTAAAGCTTTAATAACTTCTAACAATCTATCTTTAGTTTCTTACACTCTATCATTCTTTCTTGATATCTTTCATTCTAGCTTTAATACCTTCTAACATTCTAAATTTAGTTTCTTTCTTTCTTTCTTTCTTGATATCTTTCATTCTAGCTTTAATACCTTCTAACATTCTATCATTAGTTTCTTTCTTTCTTTCATGATATCTTTAATTCTAGCTTTAATACATTCTAGCATTCTATCTTTTCTTTCTTTCTTTCATGATATCTTTCAATTGACGTTTAATACCGTCTAACATTCTATCATTAGTTTCTTTCTATGTTTCTTTCTTGATATCTTTCATTCTAGCTTTAATACCTTGTAACATTCTAACTTTCGTTTCTTTCTTTCTTTCTTGATATCTCATTCTATCTTTAATACCTTCTAACATTCTAACTTTCGTTTCTTTCTTTCTTTCTTGATATCTTTCATACTAGCTTTAATACCTTCTAACATTCTATCTTTAGTTTCTTTCTTTCTTTCTTGATAACTTTCATTCTAGTTTTAATACCTTCTAACATTCTAACTTTAATTTCTTTCTTTCTTTCTTGATATCTTTCATTCTAGCTTTAATACCTTCTAACATTTTATCTTTAGTTTCTTTCTTTCTTTCTTGATAACTTTCATTTTAGCTTTAATACCGTCTCACGTTCTATCTTTAGTTTCTTTCTTTCATTCTTTATTGATATCTTTCGTTCTAGCTTTAATTACTTCTAAAATTCTATCTATAGTTTCTTTCTTTCTTTCTTTCTTGATATCTTTCTTTCTAGCTGTAACACCTTCTAACATTCTAAGTTTAGATTCTTTCTTTCTTTCTTTATATGTTTCATTCTAGCTTTAAAACTTTCTAACATTCTAACTTTAGTTTCTTCCCTTCTTTCTTTCTTTATATGTTTCATTCTAGCTTTAAAACCTTCTAACATTCTAACTTTAGTTTCTTTCTTTCTTTCTTTAATGAAATCTTTCATTCTAGCTTTAATACCTTCTAACTTTCTAACTTTAGTTTCTTTGTTTCTTTATTGATATCTTTCCATCTATCTTTAATACCTTCTAACGTTCTAACTTTTGTTTCCTTCTTGCTTGCTTTATTTATATCTTTCATTCTAGCTTTAATAACTTCTAAAATTCTATCTTTAGTTTCTTTCGTTCTATCTTTAATGAAATCTTTCTAGCTTTAATACCTTCTAACATTCTAAATTTAGATTCTTTCTTTCTTTCTTTATATGTTTCATTCTAGCTTTAATACCTTCTAACATTCTAACTTTAGTTTCTTTCTTTCTTTCTTTCTTTCTTTCTTTATATGTTTCATTCTAGCTTTAATACCTTCTAACATTCTAACTTTATTTTCTTTCTTTCTTTCTTGATATCTTTAATTCTTGCTTTAATACCTTCTATCATTCTATCTTTAGTTTCTTTCTCTCTTTCTTTCTTGATATCTTTAATTCTAGCTTTAATAACTTCTAACATTCTAACTTTAGTTTGTTTCCTTCTTTATTGATATCTTTCCTTCTGTCTTTAATACTTTCTAACATTCTAACTTTCATTTCTTTCTTGCTTGCTTTATTGATATCTTTCATTCTAGCTTTAATACCTTCTATCATTCTAACTTTAGTTTCTTTCATTCTTACTTGATAACTTTCATTTTAGCTTTAATACTTTCTAACATTCTATCTTTAGTTTCTTTATTGATTAATTGATTGATTGATATCTTTCCTTCTAGCTTTTATATCTTCTAACATTCTATCTTTCATTTCTTTCTTTCTTTCTTGATATCTTTCGTTCTAGCTTTAATAACTTCTAAAATTCTCTTTAGTTTCTTACTTTCTTTCTCTCTTTCTTTATATGTTTCATTCTAGCTTTAATACCTTCTAACATTCTGACTTTAGTTTCTTTCTTTCTCTCTTTCTTTATATGTTTCATTCTAGCTTTAATACCTTCTAACATTCTAACTTTATTTTCTTTCTTTCTTTCTTGATATCTTTAATTCTAGCTTTAATACCTTTTATCATTCTATCTTTAGTTTCTTTCTCTCTTTCTTTCTTGATATCTTTAATTCTAGATTTAATAACTTCTAACATTCTAACTTTAGTTTGTTTCCTTCTTTATTGATATCTTTCCTTCTGTCTTTAATACCTTCTATCATTCTAACTTTAGTTTCCTTCTTTTTTACTTGATAACATTCATTTTAGCTTTAATACTTTCTAATATTCTATCTTTAGTTTCTTTATTTATTGATTGATTACTTTAAATCTTTCCTTCTAGCTTTTTTATATTCTAACATTCTATCTTTCATTTCTTTCTTTCTTTCTTTCTTTCTTGATATCTTTCGTTCTAGCTTTAATAACTTCTAAAATTCTATCTTTAGTTTATTTCTTTCTTTCTTTCTTTATATTTTTCATTCTAGCTTTAATACCTTCTGACATTCTGACTTTAGATTCTTACTTTCTTACTTGATAACTTTCCTTCTAGCTTTAATACCTTCTAACATTCTATCTTTAGTTTCTTTCTTTCTTTCTTTCTTGATATCTTTCAATCTAGTTTTAATACGTTCTAACATTCTATCTTTAGTTTCTTTCTTTCTTTCTTGATATCTTTCATTCTAGCTTTAATACCTTCAAACATTCTATCATTAGTTTCTTTCTTTCTTTCATGATATCTTTAATTCTAGCTTTAATATATTCTAACATTCTATCTTTTCTTTCTTTCTTTCTTGATATCTTTCAATCTACGTTTAATACCGTCTAACATTCTATCATTAGTTTCTTTCTATCTTTCTTTCTTGATATCTTTCATTCTAGCTTTAATATTTTGTAACATTCTAACTTTCGTTTCTTTCTTTCTTTCTTGATATCTTTCATTCTAGCTTTAATACCTTCTAACATTCTATCATTAGTTTCTTTCTTTCTTTCATGATATCTTTAATTCTAGCTTTAATACATTCTAGCATTCTGTCTTTTCTTTCTTTCTTTCATGATATCTTTCAATCGACGTTTAATACCGTCTAACATTCTATCATTAGTTTCTTTCTATGTTTCTTTCTTGATATCTTTCATTCTAGCTTTAATACCTTGTAACATTCTAACTTTCGTTTCTTTCTTTCTTTCTTGATATCTCATTCTATCTTTAATACCTTCTAACATTCTAACGTTCGTTTCTTTCTTTCTTTCTTGATATCTTTCATTCTAGCTTTAATACCTTCTAACATTCTATCTTTAGTTTCTTTCTTTCTTTCTCGATAACTTTCATTCTAGTTTTAATACCTTCTAACATTCTAACTTTCATTTCTTTCTTTCTTTCTTGATATCTTTCATTCTAGCTTTAATACCTTCTAACATTTTATCTTTAGTTTCTTTCTTTCTTTCTTGATAACTTTCATTTTAGCTTTAATACCGTCTCACGTTCTATCTTTAGTTTCTTTCATTCTTTATTGATATCTTTCGTTCTAGCTTTAATTACTTCTAAAATTCTATCTATAGTTTCTTTCTTTCTTTCTTTCTTGATATCTTTCTTTCTAGCTGTAATACCTTCTAACATTCTAAGTTTAGATTCTTTCTTTCTTTCTTTATATGTTTCATTCTAGCTTTATAACTTTCTAACATTCTAACTTTAGTTTCTTCCCTTCTTTCTTTCTTTATATGTTTCATTCTAGCTTTAAAACCTTCTAACATTCTAACTTTAGTTTCTTTCTTTATTTCTTGATATCTTTCATTCTATCTTTCATTCTTTCTTTCTTTCTTGATGTCTTTCAATCTAGGTTTAATACCGTCTAACGTTCTATCATTAGTTTCTTTCTTTCTTTCTTTCTTGATATCTTTCATTCTAGCTTTAATACCTTCTAACATTCTGACTTTAGTTTCTTTCCTTCTTTATTGATATCTTTCCTTCTATCTTTAATACCTTCTAACATTCTAACTTTCGTTTCTTTCTTTCTTGCTTTATTGATATCTTTCATTCTAGCTGTAATACCTTAAAACATTCTAAGTTTAGTTTCTTTCATTCTTTCTTCATATCTTTCATATTAGCTTTAATACCGTCTAACATTTTAACTATCGTTTCTTTCTTTCTTTATTGATATATTTAATTCTAAATTTAATACCTTCTAACATTCTTTTAGTTTCTTTCTTTCTTTTTTATTGATATCTTTCCTTTTAGTTTTAATACCTTATAACATTCTGTCTTTAGTTTCTTTCTTTCTTTCTTGATATCTTTAATTCTAGCTTTAATACATTCTAAAATTCTATCTTTAGTTTCTTTATTTCTTTCTTTCTTGATGTCTTTCAATCTAGGTTTAATACCGTCTAACGTTCTATCATTAGTTTCTTTCTTTCTTTCTTTCTTTCTTGATATCTTTCATTCTAGCTTTAATACCTTCTAACATTCTGACTTTAGTTTCTTTCCTTCTTTATTGATATCTAACTTTCGTTTCTTTCTTTCTTGCTTTATTGATATCTTTCATTCTAGCTTTAATACCTTCAAACTTTCTAAGTTTAGTTTCTTTCATTCTTTCTTCATATCTTTCATATTAGCTTTAATACCTTCTAACATTTTAACTATCGTTTCTTTCTGTCTTTATTGATATATTTAATTCTAAATTTAATACCTTCTAACATTCTTTTAGTTTCTTTCTTTCTTTTTTATTGATATCTTTCCTTTTAGTTTTAATACCTTCTAACATTCTATCTTTAGTTTCTTTCTTTCTTTCTTTCTTTCTTTCTTGATATGTTTCATTCGAGCTTTTATAACTTCTAACATTCTAACTTTAGTTTCTTTCTTTCTTTCTTGATATCTTTCATTCTAGCTTCAATACCTTCTAACGTTCTAACTTTCGTTACTTTCTTGCTTGCTTCATTGATATCTTTCATTTAAGCTTTAATGCCTTCTAACAATCTATCTTTAGTTTCTTACTCTCTATGATTCTTTCTTGATATCTTTCATTCCAGCTTTATTACCTTCTAACATTCTAAATTTAGTTTCATTCTTTCTTTCTTTCTTGATATCTTTCATTCTAGCTTTAATACCTTCTAACATTCTAACTTTTTTTTCTTTCTTGCTTACTTTATTTATATCTTTCATTCTAGCTTTAATACCTTCTAACATTCTATCTTTAGTTTCTTTCTTTCTTTCTTGATAACTTTCATTTTAGCTTTAATAACTTCTAAAATTCTATCTTTAGTATCTTTCTTTCTTTATTGATATCTTTCCTTCTATCTTTAATACCTTCTAACATTCTAACTTTCGTTTCTTTCTTCCTTGCTTTATTAATATCATTCATTCTAGGTTTAATACGTTCGAACATTCTATCTTTAGTTTCTTTCTTTCTTTCTTTATTGATATCTTTCCTTTTAGCTTTAATACCTTCTAACATTCTAACTATAGTTTCTTTCTTTCTTTCTTTCTTTATATGTTTCATTCTAGCTTTAATACCTTCTAACATTCTAACTTTATTTTCTTTCTTTCTTTCTTTCTTGATATCTTTAATTCTAGCTTTAATACCTTCTATCATTCTAACTTTAGTTTCTTTCATTCTTACTTGATATCTTTAATTCTAGCTTTAATACCTTCTAACATTCTATCTTTAGTTTCTTTCTCTCTTTCTTTCTTGATATCTTTAATTCTAGCTTTAATAACTTCTAACATTTTAACTTTAGTTTGTTTCCTTCTTTATTGATATCTTTCCTTCTGTCTTTAATACCTTCTATCATTCTAACTTTAGTTTCCTTCTTTTTTACTTGATAACATTCATTTTAGCTTTAATACTTTCTAATATTCTATCTTTAGTTTCTTTCTTTATTGATTGATTACTTTAAATCTTTCCTTCTAGCTTTTTTATCTTCTAACATTCTATCTTTCATTTCTTTCTTTCTTTCTTTCTTTCTTGATATCTTTCGTTCTAGCTTTAATAACTTCTAAAATTCTATCTTTAGTTTATTTCTTTCTTTCTTTCTTTATATTTTTCATTCTAGCTTTAATACCTTCTGACATTCTGACTTTAGTTTCTTTCTTTCTTACTTGATAACTTTCCTTCTAGCTTTAATACCTTCTAACATTCTATCTTTAGTTTCTTTCTTTCTTTCTTTCTTGATATCTTTCAATCTAGTATTAATACGTTCTAACATTCTATCTTTAGTTTCTTTCTTTCTTTCTTGATATCTTTCATTCTAGCTTTAATACCTTCAAACATTCTATCATTAGTTTCTTTCTTTCTTTCATGATATCTTTCATTCTAGCTTTAATACATTCTAACATTCTATCTTTTCTTTCTTTCTTTCTTGATATCTTTCAATCTACGTTTAATACCGTCTAACATTCTATCATTAGTTTCTTTCTATCTTTCTTTCTTGATATCTTTCATTCTAGCTTTAATATTTTGTAACATTCTAACTTTCGTTTCTTTCTTTCTTTCTTGATATCTCATTCTATCTTTAATACCTTCTAACATTCTAACTTTCGTTTCTTTCTTTCTTTCTTGATATCTTTAATTTTCGCTTTAATACCTTCTAACATGCTAACTTTCATTTCTTTCATGCTTGCTTTACTGATATCTTTCAATTCAACTTTAATACCGTCATACGTTCTATCTTTAGTTTCTTTCTTTCTATCTTTCTTGATATCTCTCATTCTATCTTTAAAAATTTATAAAATTCTATCTTTAGTTTCTTTCTTTCTTTCTTGATAACTTTCATTCTAGTTTTAATACCTTCTAACATTCAAACTTTAATTTCTTTCTTTCTTTCTTGATATCTTTCATTCTAGCTTTAATACCTTCTAACATTCTATCTTTAGTTTCTTTCTTTCTTTCTTGATAACTTTCATTTTAGATTTAATACCATCTCACGTTCTATCTATAGTTTCTTTCTTTCTTTCTTTCTTTCTTGATATCTTTCTTTCGAGCTGTAATACCTTCTAACATTCTAAGTTTAGATTCTTTCTTTCTTTCTTTATATGTTTCATTCTAGCTTTAAAACTTTCTAACATTCTAACTTTAGTTTCTTCCCTTCTTTCTTTCTTTATATGTTTCATTCTAGCTTTAATAAATTCTAACATTCTAACTTTAGTTTCTTTCTTTCTTTCTTTCTTGATATCTTTCATTCTAGCTATAATGACTTCTAACATTCTATCGTTAGTTTCTTTCTTTCTTTCTTTCTTTAATGAAATCTTTCATTCTAGCTTTAATACCTTCTAACATTCTAACTTTAGTTTCTTTGTTTCTTTATTGATATCTTTCCTTCTATCTTTAATACCTTCTAACATTCTAACTTTTGTTTCTTGCTTGCTTGCTTTATTTATATCTTTCATTCTAGCTTTAATACCTTCTAACATTCTATCTTTAGTTTCTTTCCTTCTTTCTTGATAACTTTCATTTTAGCTTTAATACCGTCTAACGTTCTATCTTTAGTTTCTTTCTTTCTTTCTTGATATCTTTCATTCTAGCTTTTATAACTTCTAAAATTCTATCATTAGTTTCATTCTTTCTTTCATGATATCTTTAATTCTAGCTTTAATACATTCTAGCATTCTGTCTTTTCTTTCTTTCTTTCATGATATCTTTCATTCTAGCTATAATGACTTCTAACATTCTATCGTTAGTTTCTTTCTTTCTTTCTTTAATGAAATCTTTCATTCTAGCTTTAATACCTTCTAACATTCTAACTTTAGTTTCTTTCATTCTTACTTGATATCTTTAATTCTAGCTTTAATACCTTCTAACATTCTATCTTTAGTTACTTTCTTTCTATCTTTAATGAAAACTTTCATTCTAGCTTTAATACCTTCTAACATTCTAACTTTAGAATCTTTCTTTCTTTCTTTATATGTTTCATTCTAGCTTTAATACCTTCTAACATTCTAACTTTAGTTTCTTTCTTTCTTTATATGTTTCATTCTATACCTTCTAATATTCTATCTTTTGTTTCTATCTCTCTTTCTTTCTTGATATCTTTAATTCTAGCTTTAATACATTCTATCATTCTATCTTTAGTTTCTTTCTCTCTTTCTTTCTTGATATCTTTAATTCTAGCTTTAATTACTTCTAACATTCTAACTTTAGTTTGTTTCCTTCTTTATTGATATCTTTCCTTCTGTCTTTAATACTTTCTAACATTCTAACTTTCGTTTCTTTCTTGCTTGCTTTATTGATATCTTTAATTCTAGCTTTAATACATTCTAAAATTCTATCTTTAATTTCTTTCTTTCTTTCTTTCTTTCTTTCTTTCTTGATGTCTTTCAATCTAGGTTTAATACCGTCTATCGTTCTATCATTAGTTTCTTTCTTTCATTCTTTCTTGATATCTTTCATTCTAGCTTTAATAACTTCTAACATTCTAACTTTAGTTTGTTTCCTTCTTTATTGATATCTTTCCTTCTGTCTTTAATACCTTCCAACATTCTAACTTTCGTTTCTTTCTTGCTTGCTTTATTGATATCTTTCATTATACCTTTAATACCTTCTATCATTCTAACTTTAGTTTCTTTCATTCTTACTTGATAACTTTTATTTTAGCCTTAATACTTTCTAACATTCTATCTTTAGTTTCTTTATTGATTAATTGATTGATTGATATCCTTCCTTCTAGCTTTTATATCTTCTAACATTCTGTCTTTCATTTCTTTCTTTCTTTCTTGATATCTTTCGTTCTAGCTTTAATAACTTCTAAAATTCTCTTTAGTTTCTTTCTTTCTTTCTTTCTTTCTTTATATGTTTCATTCTAGCTTTAATACCTTCTAACATTCTGACTTTAGTTTCTTTCTTTCTTTCTTTCTTTATATGTTTCATTCTAGCTTTAATACCTTCTAACATTCTAACTTTAGTTTCCTTCTTTCTTACTTGATAACTTTCATTTTTGCTTTAATACTTTCTAACATTCTATCTTTAGTTTCTTTATTTATTAATTGATTAATTGATATCTTTCCTTCTAGCTTTTTTTATCTTCTAATATTCTATCTTTCATTTCTTTCTTTCTTTCTTTCTTGATATCTTTCGTTCTAGCGTTTAATAACTTCTAAAATTCTATCTTTAGTTTCTTTCTTTCTTTCTTTCTTTATATTTTTCATTCTAGCTTTAATACCTTCTGACATTTTGACTTTAGTTTCTTTCTTCCTTTATTTCTTTATATGTTTCATTCTAGCTTTAATACTTTCTAACAGTCTAACTTTAGTTTCTTTCTTTCTTACTTGATAACTTTCCTTCTAGCTTTAATACCTTCTAACATTCTATCTTTAGTTTCTTTCTTTCTTTCTTTCTTGATATCTTTCAATCTAGTTTTAATACCTTCTAACATTCTATCTTTAGTTTCTTTCTTTCTTTCTTGATATCTTTCATTCTAGCTTTAATAACTTCTAACATTCTATTTTTAGTTTCTTTCTTTCTTTCTTTCTCGTTAACTTTCATTCCAGTTTTAATACCTTCTAACATTCTAACTTTTGTTTCTTTCTTGGTTACTTTATTTATATCTTTCATTCTAGCTTTAATACCTTCTAACATTCTATCGAAAGATAGAAGGTATTAAAGCTAGAATTAAAGATATGAAGAAAGAAAGAAAGAAAGAAAATAAAGTTAGAATGTTAGAAGGTATTAAAGCTAGAATGAAACATATAAAGAAAGAAAGAAAGAAAGAAAGAAACTAAAGTTAGAATGTTAGAAGGTATTAAAGCTAGAATGAAACATATAAAGAAAGAAAGAAAGAATCTAAAGTTAGAATGTTAGAAGGTATTAAAGCTAGAATGAAAGATTTCATTAAAGATAGAAAGAAAGAAACTAAAGATAGAATTATAGAAGTTATTAAAGCTAGAATGAAAGATATCAAGAAAGAAAGAAACTAAAGATAGAATGTTAGAAGGTATTAAAGCTAGAATGAAAGATATAAATAAAGCAAGCAAGAAAGAAACAAAAGTTAGAATGTTAGAAGGTACTAAAGATAGAAGGAAAGATATCAATAAAGAAACAAAGAAACTAAAGTCAGAATGTTCGAAGGTATTAAAGCTAGAATGAAAGATTTCATTAAAGAAAGAAAGAAAGAAACTAATGATAGAATGTTAGAAGGTATTAAAACTGGAATGAAAGTTAACAAGAAAGAAAGAAAGAAAATAAAGATAGAATGTTAGAAGTTATTAAAGCTAGAATGAAGGATATCAAGAAAGAAAGAAAGAAACTAAAGATAGAATGTTTGAAGGTATTAAAGCTAGAAGGAAAGAAATAAATAAAGACAGAAAGAAACTAAAGATAGAATGTTAGAAGGTATTAAAGATAGAATGAAAGATATCTTTCTTACTTGATAACTTTCATTTTAGCTTTAATACTTTCTAACATTCTATCTTTAGTTTCTTTATTGATTGATTGATTGATTCATATCTTTCCTTCTAGCTTTAATACTTTCTAACATTCAACTTTCGTTTCTTTCTTGCTTGCTTTATTGTTATTTTTCATTCTAGATTTAATACGTTCTAACATTCTATCTCTAGTTTCTATCTTTCTTTCTTGATAACTTTCATTTTAGCTTTAATAACTTCTAATATTCTATCTTTAGTTTCTTTCTTTCTTTCTTTCTTCCTTGATATCTTTTATTCTAGCTTTAATAACTTCTAAATTTCTATCGTTAGTTTCTTTCTTTCTTTCTTTCTTGATAACTTTCATTCTAGTTTTAATACCTGCTAACATTCTATATTTAGTTTCTTTCTTTCTTTCTTTCTTTCTTGATATCTTTCATTCTAATTTTAATACCTTCTAAAATTCTTTCTTTAGTTTCTTTCTTTCTTTCTTTCTTTATATATTTCATTCTAGCTTTAAAACCTTCTAATATTCTATCTTTAGTTTCTTTCTTTCTTTCTTGTTATCTTTCCTTCTAGTTTCAATACCTTCTAACATTCTATCTTTAATTTCTTTCTTTCTTTCTTTATATCTTTCATTACAGCTTTACTACCTTCTAACATTCTAACATTTCTTTCTTTCTTTCTTTCTTTATTGATAACTTTCATTCTAGTTCTAAAACTTTCCAATATTCTATCTTTAGTTTCTTTCATTCTTTCTTTATTGATAACTTTCATTCTAGTTTTAATACTTTCTAACATTCTATCTTTTGTTTCTTTATTGATTGATTGATTGATTGATATCTTTCCTTCTAGCTTTTATATCTTCTAACATTCTATCTTTCATTTCTTTTTTTCTTTCTTTCTTTATATCTTTCACTCTAGCTTTAATACCTTCTAACATTCTATCTTTATTTTCTTTCTTTCTTTCTTTATTGATATCTTTCATTCTAGCTTTAATACCTTCTAAAATTTTATCTTTTCTTTCTTTCTTTCTTTATTGATATCTTTCCTTTTATTTTTAATACCTTCTAACATTCTAACTTTCGTTTCTTTCTTGCTTGCTTTATTGATATCTTTCATTCTAGCTTTAATACCTTCGAACATTCTATCTTTAGTTTCTTTCTTTCTTTCTTGATAACTTTCATTTTTGCTTTAATACCGTCTAACGTTCTATCTTGAGTTTCTTTCTTTCTTTCTTTCTTGACATCTTTCATTCTAGCTTTAATACCTTCTAACAATCTGACTTTAGTTTCTTTTTTTCTTTATATGTTTCATTCTAGCTTTAATACCTTCTAACATTCTAACTTTAGTTTCTTTCTTTCTTACTTGATAACTTTCATTTTAGCTTTAATACTTTCTAATATTCTATCTTTAGTTTCTTTATTTATTGATTGATTGATATCTTTCCTTCTAGCTTTTATATCTTCTAACATTCTCTCTTTCATTTCTTTCTTCCTTTCTTTCTTTCTTGATATCTTTCCTTCTAGCTTTTATATCTTCTAACATTCTCTCTTTCATTTCTTTCTTCCTTTCTTTCTTTATTGATATCTTTCGTTCTAGCTTTAATACCTTCTAAAATTCTGACTTTAGTTTCTTTCTTTCTTTCCTTCTTTATATGTTTCATTCTAGCTTTAATACCTTCTAACATTCTGACTTTAGTTTCTTTCTTTCTTTCTTTCTTTATATGTTTCATTCTAGCTTTAATACCTTCTAACATTCTAACTTTAGTTTCATTCTTTTCTTATTGATATGTTTCCTTCTATCTTTAATACCTTGTATCATTTCACTTTCGTTTCTTTCTTGCTTGCTTTATTGATTTATTTCATTCTAGCTTTAATACCTTCTATCATTCTAACTTTAGTTTCTTTCTTTCTTACTTGATAACTTTCATTTTAGCTTTAATAATTTCTAACATTCTTTCTCTAGTTTCTTTATTGATTGATTGATTGATCGATATCTTTCCTTCTAGCTTTTATATCTTCTAACATTCTATCTTTCATTTCTTTCTTTCTTTCTTTCTTGATATCATTCATTCTAGTTTTAATACCTTCTAACATTCAAACTTTAGTTTCTTTCTTTTCTTATTGATATCTTTCCTTCTACCTTTAATACCTTCTAACATTCTAGCTTTCGTTTCTTTCTTGCTTGCTTTATTGATATCTTTCATTCTAGCTTTAATACCTTCGAACATTCTATCTTTAGTTTCTTTCTTTCTGTCTTGATAACTTTCATTTTAGCTTTAATACTGTCTAACGTTCTATCTTTAGTTTCTTTCTTTCTTTCTTTCTTTATATGTTTCATTCTAGCTTTAATACCTTCTAACATTCTAACTTTAGTTTCTTTCTTTCTTACTTGATAACTTTCATTTTAGCTTTAATACCTTCTAAGATTCAAACTTTAGTTTCTTTCTTTTCGTATTGATATCTTTCCATCAAGCTTTTATATTTTCTAACATTCTATCTTTCATTTCTTTCTTTCTTTCTTTCTTGATATCTTTCGTTCTAGCTTTAATAACTTCTAAAATTCTATATTTAGTTTCTTTCTATCTTTCTTTCTTTATATGTTTCATTCTAGCTTTAATACCTTCTAACATTCTGACTTTAGTTTCTTTCTTTCTTTCTTTATATGTTTCATTCTAGCTTTAATACCTTCTAACATTCTAACTTTAGTTTCTTTCTTACTTGATAACATTCATTTTAGCTTTTATACTTTCTAACATTCTATCTTCAGTTTCTTTATTGATTGATTGATTGATTGATATCTTTCCTTCTAGCTTTTATATCTTCTAACATTCTATCTTTCATTTCTTTCTTTCTTTCTTTCTTGATATCTTTCGTTCTAGCTTTAATAACTTCTAAAATTCTATCTTTTGTTTCTTTCTTTCTTTCTTTCTTTATATATTTCATTCTAGCTTTAATACATTCTATCATTCTATCTTTAGTTTCTTTCTCTCTTTCTTTCTTAATATCTTTAATTCTAGCTTTAATAACTTCTAACAATATAACTTTAGTTTGTTTCCTTCTTTATTGATATCTTTCCTTCTGTCTTTAAAACTTTCTAACATTCTAACTTTCGTTTCTTTCTTGCTTGCTTTATTGATATCTTTAATTCTAGCTTTAATACATTCTAAAATTCTATCTTTAATTTCTTTCTTTCTTTCTTTCTTTCTTGATGTCTTTCAATCTAGGTTTAATACCGTCTATCGTTCTATCATTAGTTTCTTTCTTTCTTTCATTCTTTCTTGATATCTTTCATTCTAGCTTTAATAACTTCTAACATTCTAACTTTAGTTTGTTTCCTTCTTTATTGATATCTTTCCTTCTGTCTTTAATAAATTCTAACATTCTAACTTTCGTTTCTTTCTTGCTTGCTTTATTGATATCTTTCATTCTAGCTTTAATTCCTTCTAACATTCTATCTTTAGTTTCTTTATTGATTAATTGATTGATTGATATCTTTCCTTCTAGCTTTTATATCTTCTAACATTCTGTCTTTCATTTCTTTCTTTCTTTCTTGATATCTTTCGTTCTAGCTTTAATAACTTCTAAAATTCTCCTTAGTTTCTTTCTTTCTTTCTTTCTTTCTTTATATGTTTCATTCTAGCTTTAATACCTTTTAACATTCTGACTTTAGTTTCTTTCTTTCTTTCTTTCTTTATATGTTTCATTCTAGCTTTAATACCTTCTAACATTCTAACTTTAGTTTCCTTCTTTCTTACATGATAACTTTCATTTTTGCTTTAAAACTTTCTAACAGTCTATCTTTAGTTTCTTTATTTATTAATTGATTAATTGATATCTTTCCTTCTAGCTTTTTTTATCTTCTAACATTCTATCTTTCATTTCTTTCTTTCTTTCTTTCTTGATATCTTTCGTTCTAGCGTTAATAACTTCTAAAATTCTATCTTTAGTTTATTTATTTATTTATTTATATTTTTCATTCTAGCTTTAATTCCTTCGAACATTCTATCTTTAGTTTCTTTCTTTCTTTCTTGATAACTTTCATTTTTGCTTTAATACCGTCTAACGTTCTATCTTTAGTTTCTTTCTTTCTTTCTTTCTTGACATCTTTCATTCTAGCTTTAATACCTTCTAACATTCTGACTTTAGTTTCTCTCTTTCTTTCTTTATATGTTTCATTCTAGCTTTAATACCTTCTAACATTCTAACTTTAGTTTCTTTCTTTCTTACTTGATAACTTTCATTTTAGCTTTAATACTTTCTAATATTCTATCTTTAGTTTCTTTATTTATTGATTGACTGATATCTTTCCTTCTAGCTTTTATATCTTCTAACATTCTCTCTTTCATTTCTTTCTTCCTTTCTTTCTTTCTTGATATCTTTCGTTCTAGCTTTAATAACTTCTAAAATTCTATCTTTAGTTTCTTTCTTTCTTTCTTTATATGTTTCATTCTAGCTTTAATACCTTCTAACATTATGACTTTAGTTTCTTTCTTTCTTTCTTTCTTTATATGTTTCATTCTAGCTTTAATACCTTCTAACATTCTGACTTTAGTTTATTCATTTCTTCCTTTCTTTATATGTTTCATTCTAGCTTTAATACCTTCTAACATTCTAACTTTAGTTTCATTCTTTTCTTATTGATATGTTTCCTTCTATCTTTAATACCTTGTATCATTTTACTTTCGTTTCTTTCTTGCTTGCTTTATTGATTTATTTCTTTCTTCATTGATATCTTTCCTTCTAGCTTTTATATCTTCTAACATTCTCTCTTTCATTTCTTTCTTCCTTTCTTTCTTTCTTGATATCTTTCCTTCTAGCTTTTATATCTTCTAACATTCTCTCTTTCATTTCTTTCTTCCTTTCTTTCTTTCTTGATATCTTTCGTTCTAGCTTTAATACCTTCTAAAATTCTGACTTTAGTTTCTTTCTTTCTTTCCTTCTTTATATGTTTCATTCTAGCTTTAATACCTTCTAACATTCTGACTTTAGTTTATTTCTTTATTTCTTTCATTATATGTTTCATTCTAGCTTTAATACCTTCTAACATTCTAACTTTAGTTTCATTCTTTTCTTATTGATATGTTTCCTTCTATCTTTAATACCTTGTATCATTTCACTTTCGTTTCTTTCTGGCTTGCTTTATTGATTTATTTCATTCTAGCTTTAATAACTTCTATCATTCTAACTTTAGTTTCTTTCTTTCTTACTTGATAACTTTCATTTTAGCTTTAATACTTTCTAACATTCTATCTCTAGTTTCTTTATTGATTGATTGATTGATCGATATCTTTCCTTCTAGCTTTTATATCTTCTAACATTCTATCTTTCATTTCTTTCTTTCTTTCTTTCTTGATATCATTCATTCTAGTTTTAATACCTTCTAACATTCAAACTTTAGTTTCTTTCTTTTCTTATTGATATCTTTCCTTCTACCTTTAATACCTTCTAACATTCTAGCTTTCGTTTCTTTCTTGCTTGCTTTATTGATATCTTTCATTCTAGCTTTAATACCTTCGAACATTCTATCTTTAGTTTCTTTCTTTCTGTCTTGATAACTTTCATTTTAGCTTTAATACTGTCTAACGTTCTATCTTTAGTTTCTTTCTTTCTTTCTTTCTTTATATGTTTCATTCTAGCTTTAATACCTTCTAACATTCTAACTTTAGTTTCTTTCTTTCTTACTTGATAACTTTCATTTTAGCTTTAATACCTTCTAAGATTCATACTTTAGTTTCTTTCTTTTCGTATTGATATCTTTCCATCTAGCTTTTATATTTTCTAACATTCTATCTTTCATTTCTTTCTTTCTTTCTTTCTTGATATCTTTCGTTCTAGCTTTAATAACTTCTAACATTCTGACTTTAGTTTCTTTCTATCTTTCTTTCTTTATATGTTTCATTCTAGCTTTAATACCTTCTAACATTCTAACTTTAGTTTCTTTCTTACTTGATAACATTCATTTTAGCTTTTATACTTTCTAACATTCTATCTTCAGTTTCTTTATTGATTGATTGATTGATTGATATCTTTCCTTCTAGCTTTTATATCTTCTAACATTCTATCTTTCATTTCTTTCTTTCTTTCTTTCTTGATATCTTTCGTTCTAGCTTTAATAACTTCTAAAATTCTATCTTTTGTTTCTTTCTTTATTTCTTTATATATTTCATTCTAGCTTTAATACATTCTATCATTCTATCTTTAGTTTCTTTCTCTCTTTCTTTCTTAATATCTTTAATTCTAGCTTTAATAACTTCTAACATTCTAACTTTAGTTTGTTTCCTTCTTTATTGATATCTTTACTTCTGTCTTTAAAACTTTCTAACATTCTAACTTTCGTTTCTTTCTTGCTTGCTTTATTGATATCTTTAATTCTAGCTTTAATACATTCTAAAATTCTATCTTTAATTTCTTTCTTTCTTTCTTTCTTTCTTGATGTCTTTCAATCTAGGTTTAATACCGTCTATCGTTCTATCATTAGTTTCTTTCTTTCTTTCATTCTTTCTTGATATCTTTCATTCTAGCTTTAATAACTTCTAACATTCTAACTTTAGTTTGTTTCCTTCTTTATTGAAATCTTTCCTTCTGTCTTTAATATATTCTAACATTCTAACTTTCGTTTCTTTCTTGCTTGCTTTATTGATATCTTTCAGTCTAGCTTTAATACCTTCTATCATTCTAACTTTAGTTTCTTTCATTCTTACTTGATAACTTTTATTTTAGCTTTTATACTTTCTAACATTCTATCTTTAGTTTCTTTATTGATTAATTGATTGATTGATATCTTTCCTTCTAGCTTTTATATCTTCTAACATTCTGTCTTTCATTTCTTTCTTTCTTTCTTGATATCTTTCGTTCTAGCTTTAATAACTTCTAAAATTCTCCTTTGTTTCTTTCTTTCTTTCTGTCTTTATATGTTTCATTCTAGCTTTAATACCTTTTAACATTCTGACTTTAGTTTCTTTCTTTCTTTCTTTCTTTATATGTTTCATTCTAGCTTTAATACCTTCTAACATTCTAACTTTAGTTTCCTTCTTTCTTACATGATAACTTTCATTTTTGCTTTAAAACTTTCTAACAGTCTATCTTTAGTTTCTTTATTTATTAATTGATTAATTGATATCTTTCCTTCTAGCTTATTTTATCTTATAACATTCTATCTTTCATTTCTTTCTTTCTTTCTTTCTTGATATCTTTCGTTCTAGCGTTAATAACTTCTAAAATTCTATCTTTAGTTTATTTATTTATTTATTTATATTTTTCATTCTAGCTTTAATTCCTTCGAACATTCTATCTTTAGTTTCTTTCTTTCTTTCTTGATAACTTTCATTTTTGCTTTAATACCGTCTAACGTTCTATCTTTAGTTTCTTTCTTTCTTTCTTTCTTAACATCTTTCATTCTAGCTTTAATACCTTCTAACATTCTGACTTTAGTTTCTCTCTTTCTTTCTTTATATGTTTCATTCTAGCTTTAATACCTTCTAACATTCTAACTTTAGTTTCTTTCTTTCTTACTTGATAACTTTCATTTTAGCTTTAATACTTTCTAATATTCTATCTTTAGTTTCTTTATTTATTGATTGACTGATATCTTTCCTTCTAGCTTTTATATCTTCTAACATTCTCTCTTTCATTTCTTTCTTCCTTTCTTTCTTTCTTGATATCTTTCGTTCTAGCTTTAATAACTTCTAAAATTCTATCTTTAGTTTCTTTCTTTCTTTCTTTATATGTTTCATTCTAGCTTTAATACCTTCTAACATTCTGACTTTAGTTTCTTTCTTTCTTTCTTTCTTTATATGTTTCATTCTAGCTTTAATACCTTCTAACATTCTGACTTTAGTTTATTCATTTCTTCCTTTCTTTATATGTTTCATTCTAGCTTTAATACCTTCTAACATTCTAACTTTAGTTTCATTCTTTTCTTATTGATATGTTTCCTTCTATCTTTAATACCTTGTATCATTTTACGTTCGTTTCTTTCTTGCTTGCTTTATTCATTTATTTCTTTCTTCATTGATATCTTTCCTTCTAGCTTTTATATCTTCTAACATTCTATCTTTCATTTCTTTCTTGCTTGCTTTATTGATATTTTTCATTCTAGCTTTAATACTTTCTAACATTCTATCTTTAGTTTATTTATTTATTTATTTATTTATTTCCTTCTAGCTTTAATACCTTCTAACATTCTATCTTTCATTTCTTTCTAGCTTCCTTTATTGATATCTTTCATTCTAACTTTAATACCTTCTAACATTCTATCTTTAGTTTCTTTCTTTCTTACTTGATAACTTTCATTTTAGCTTTAATACCGTCTAACGTTCAATCTTTAGTTTCTTTCTTTCCTTCTTGATATCTTTCATTCTAGCTTTAATACCTTCTAACATTCTGACTTTAGTTTCTTTCTTTCTTTCTTTCTATGTTTCATTCCAGCTTTAATACCTTCTAACATTCTATCTTTAGTTTATTTATTCATTTATTTATTTCCTTCTAGCTTTAATACCTTCTAACATTCTATCTTTCATTTCTTTCTTGCTTGCCTTATTGATATCTTTCATTCTAGCTTTAATACCTTCTAACATTCTATCTTTAGTTTCTTTCTTTCTTACTTGAAAACTTTCATTTTAGCTTTAATACCGTCTAACGTTGTATCTTTAGTTTCTTTCTTTCTTTCTTTCTTGATATCTTTCATTCTAGCTTTAATACCTTCTAACATTCTAACTTTAGTTTCTTTCTTTATTGATATCTTTCCTTCTAGCTTTTATACCTTAACATTCTATCTTTCATTTCTTTCTTGCTTGCCTTATTGATATCTTTCATTCTAGCTTTAATACCTTCTAACATTCTGACTATAGTTTCTTTCTTTCTTTCTTTCTTTCTTTCTTTCTTTCTATGTTTCATTCTAGCTTTAATACCTTCTAACATTCTAACTTTAGTTTCTTTCTTTCTTACTTGATAACTTTCATTTTAGCTTTAAAAGTTTCTAACATTCTATCTTTAGTTTCTTTATTGATTGATTGATTGATTGATATCTTTCCTTCTAGCTTTTATATCGTCTAACATTCTATCTTTCATTTCTTTCTTTCTTTCTTTCTTGATATCTTTCGTTCCAGCTTTAATAACTTCTAACATTCCAACTTTCGTATCTTTCTTGCTTGCTTCATTGATATTTTTCATTCTAGCTTTAATACCTTCTAACATTCTATCTTTAGTTTCTTTCTTTCTTACTTGATAACTTTCATTTTAGCTTTAATACTTTCTAACATTCTATCTTTAGTTTCTTTTTTTATTGATTGATTGATTGATATCTCCTTCTAGCTTTAATACCGTCTAACATTCAACTTTCGTTTCTTTCTTTCTTTCTTTATTGATTTCTTTCTTTCTATCTTTAATACTTTCTAACATTCCAACTTTCGTATCTTTCTTGCTTGCTTCATTGATATTTTTCATTCTAGCTTTAATACCTTCTAACATTCTATCTTTAGTTTCTTTCTTTCTTACTTGATAACTTTCATTTTAGCTTTAAAACCATTTAACATTCTATCTTTAGTTTCTTTCTTTCTATCTTTCTTTCTTGATATCTTTCATTCTTGCTTTAATAACATCTAAAATTCTATCTTTAGTTTCTTTCTTTCTTGATATCTTTCATTCTAGCTTTAATACCTTCTAACATTCTAACTTTAGTTTCTTTCTTTTCTTATTGATATGTTTCCTTCTATCTTTAATACCTTGTATCATTCAACTTTGGTTTCTTTCTTGCTTGCTTTATTGATTTCTTTCATTCTAGCTTTAATACCTTCTAACATTCTAACTTTCATTTCTTTCTTGCTTGCTTTATTGATATTATTCATTCTAGCTTTAATACCTTCTAACATTCTATCTTTAGTTTATTTATTCATTTATTTATTTATTTCCTTCTAGCTTTAATACCTTCTAACATTCTATCTTTAGTTTCTTTCTTTCTTTCTTGATATCTTTAATTCTGGCTTTAATACCTTCTATCATTCTATCTTTTGTTTCTTTATCTCTTTCTTTCTTGATATCTTCAATTCTAGCTTTAATACATTCTAAAATTCTATCTTTAGTTTCTTTCTTTCTTTCTTTCTTGATGTCTTTCAATCTAGGTTTAATATCGTCTATCGTTCTATCATTAGTTTCTTTCTTTCTTTCATTCTTTCTTGATATCTTTCATTCTAGCTTTAATAACTTCTAACATTCTAACTTTAGTTTATTTCCTTCTTCATTGATATCTTTCCTTCTGTCTTTAATACCTTCTAATATTCTAACTTTCGTTTCTTTCTTGCTTGCTTTATTGATATCTTTCATTCTAGCTTTAATACCTTCTAACATTCTAACTTTAGTTTCTTTTTTTTCTTATTGATATCTTTCCATCTAGCTTTTATATCTTCTAACATTCTATCTTTCATTTCTTTCTTTCTTTCTTGATATCTTTCGTTCTAACTTTAATAACTTCTAAAATTCTATATTTAGTTTCTTTCTTTCCTTCTTTCTTCCTTGATATTTTTCATTCTAGCTTTACTACCTTCTAACATTCTGACTTTCGTTTCTTTCTTTCTTTCTTTATTGATAACTTTCATTCTAGTTCTAATACTTTCCAACATTCTATCTTTGGTTTCTTTCATTCTTTCTGTATTGGTAACATTCATTCTAGTTTTAATACTTTCTAACATTCTATCTTTTGTTTCTTTATTGATTGATTGATTGATTGATATCTTTCCTTCTATCTTTAATAACTTCTGAAATTCTATCTTGAGTTTATTTCTTTCTTTCTTTCTTTATATGTTTCATTCTAGCTTTAATACCTTCTAACTTTCTGACTTTAGATTCTTTCTTTCTTTATTGATAACTTTCATTTTAGCTTTTATACTTTCTAACATTCTATCTTTAGTTTCTTTATTTATTGATTGATTGATTGATATCTTTCCTTCTAGCTTTAATACCTTCTAACATTCAACTTTCATTTCTTTCTTTCTTTCTTGATATCTTTCGTTCTAGCTTTAATAACTTCTAAAATTCTATCTTTTTTTTCTTTCTTTCTTTCTTTCTTTATATGTTTCATTATAGCTTTAATACCTTCTAACATTCTGAGTTTAGTTTCTTTCTTTCTTTCTTTATATGTTTCATTCTAACTGTAATACCTTCTAACATTCTAACTTTAGTTTCTTTTTTTATTGATATGTTTCCTTATATTTTAATACCTTGTATCATTCAACTTTCGTTTCTTTCTTTCTTGCTTTATTGATTTCTTTCATTCTAGCTTTAATACCTTCTAACATTCTAACTTTAGTTTCTTTCTTTATTAATATCTTTCCTTCTAGCTTTTATATCTTTAAACATTCTATCTTTCATTTCTTTCTTTCTTGCTTTATTGATATTTTTCATTCTAGCTTTAATACCTTCTAACATTCTATCTTTAGTTTCTTTCTTTCTTTCTTTATTTATTTATTTCCTTCTAGCTTTAATACCTTCTAACATTCTATCTTTCATTTCTTTCTTGCTTGCTTTATTGATATCTTTCATTCTAGCTTTAATACCTTCTAACATTCTAACTTTAGTTTCATTCTTTCTTACTTGATAACTTTCATTTTTTGCTTTAATACCATCTAACGTTCTATCTTTAGTTTCTTTCTTTCTTTATTGATATCTTTCATTCTAGCTTTAATACCTTCTACCATTCTGACTTTAGTTTCTTTCCTTCTTTGGTTCTTTCTATGTTTCATTCTAGCTTTAATACCTTCTAACATTCTAACTTTAGTTTCTTTCTTTCTTACTTGATAACTTTCATTTTAGCTTTAATACTTTCTAACATTCTATCTTTAGTTTCATTATTTATTGATTGATTGATTGATATCTTTCCTTTTAGCTTTATATCGTCTAACATTCTATCTTTCATTTCTTTCTTTCTTTCTTTCTTGATATCTTTCGTTCTAGCTTTAATTACTTCTAAAATTCTATCTTTAGTTTCTTTCTTTCTTTCTTTCTTTATATGTTTCATTCTACCTTTAATACCTTCTAACATTCTGACTTTAGTTTCTTTCTTTCTTTCTTACTTTATATGTTTCATTCTAGCTTTAATACCTTCTAACATTCTAACTTTAGTTTCTTTCTTTCTAACTTGTTAACTTTCATTTTAGCTTTAATACTTTCTAACATTCTATCTTTAGTTTCTTTATTTATTGATTGATTGATATCTCCTTCTAGCTTTAATACCTTCTAACATTCAACTTTCGTTTCTTTCTTGCTTGCTTTATTGATATATTTCATTCTAGCTTTAATACCTTCTAACATTCTATCTTTTGTTTCTTTCTTTCTGTCTTTAATGAAATGTTTCATTCTAGCTTTAATACCTTCTAACATTCTAACTTTCGTTTCTTTCTTGCTTACTTCATTGATATTTTTCATTCTAGCTTTAATACCTTCTAACGTTCTATCTTTAGTTTCTTTCTTTCTTACTTGATAACTTTCATTTTAGCTTTAAAACCGTCTAACATTCTATCTTTAGTTTCTTTCTTTCTTTCTTTCTTGATATTTTTCATTCTAGCTTTAATAACATCTAAAATTCTATCTTTAATTTCTTTCTCTCTTTCTTTCTTGATAACTTTCATTCTAGTTTTAATACGTGCTAACATTCTATCTTTAATTTTTTTCTTTCCTTCTTTCTTTCATGATTTCTTTCATTCCAGCTTTACTACCTTCTAACATTCTAAATTTCTTTTCTTTCTTTCTTTATTTATTGATAACTTTCTTTCTAGTTTTAATACTTTCGAACATTCTATCTTAAGTTTCTTTCATTCTTTATTGATAACTTTCATTCTAGTTTCAATACTTTCTAACATTCTATCTTTTGTTTCTTTATTTATTGATTGATTGATTGATATCTTTCCTTCTAGCTTTTACATCTTCTAACATTCCATCTTTCATTTCTTTCTTTCTTTCTTTCTTTCTTCATATCTTTCATTCTACCTTTAATACCTTCTAACATTCTAAATTTAGTTTCGTTCTTTCTTACTTGTTAACTTTCATTTTAGCTTAAATACTTTCTAACACTCTATCTTTAGTTTCTTTATTTATTGATTGATTGATTGATATCTTTCCTTCTAGCTTTTATATCTTCCAACATTCTATCTTTCATTTCTTTCTTTCTTTCTTTCTTGATATCTTTCGTTCTAGCTTTAATAACTTCTAAAATTCTATCTTTAGTTTCATTCTTTTCTTATTGATATGTTTCCTTCTATCTTTAATACCTTGCATCATTCAACTTTCGTTTCTTTCTTGCTTGCTTTATTGATTTCTTTCATTCTAGCTTTAATACGTTATAACATTCTAACTTTAGTATCTTTCTTTCCTTCTTTCTTTCTTGATATCTTTCATTCTATCTTTACTATCTTCGAACAATCCGTCTTTATTTTCTTTCTTTCTTTCTTGATAACTTTCATTTTAGCTTTATTACCGTCTAACGTTCTATCTTTAGTTTCTTTCATTCTTTCTTTATTGATAACTTTCATTCTAGTTTTAATACTTTCTAACATTCTATCTTGTTTCTTTATTGATTGATTTATTGATTAATATCCTTCCTTCTAGCTTTTATATCTTCTAAAATTCTATCTTTCATTTCTTTCTTTCTTTCTTTCTTTATATCTTTCATTCTAGCTTTAATATCTTCTAACATTCTATGTTTAGCTTCTTTCTTTCTTTCTTTCTTTCTTTCTTTCTTTCTTGATATCTTTCTTTCTAGCTTTAATACCTTATAACATTCAACTTTCGTTTCTTTCTTGCTTGCTTCATTGATATCTTTCCTTCTATCTTTAATACCTTCTAACCTTCTAACTTTCGTTTCTTTCTTGCTTGCTTTATTGATAACTTTCATTCTGGCTTTAATACCTTCGAACATTCTATCTTTAGTTTCTTTCTTTCTTTCTTGATAACTTTCATTTTAGCTTTAATACCGTCTAACGTTCTATCTTTAGTTTCTTTCTCTCTTTCTTTCTTGATATCTTTAATTCTAGCTTTAAAACCTTCTATCATTCTATCTTTAGTTTCTTTCTCTCTTTCTTTCTTCATATTTTTAATTCTAGCTTTAATACATTCTAAAATTCTATCTTTAGTTTCTTTCTTTCTTTCTTTCTTGATGTCTTTCAATCTAGGTTTAATACCGTCTATCGTTCTATCATTAGTTTCTTTCTTTTTTTCATTCTTTCTTGATATCTTTCATTCTAGCTTTAATAACTTCTAACATTCTAACTTTAGTTTATTTCCTTCTTTATTGATATCTTTCCTTCTGTCTTTAATACCTTCTAACATTCTAACTTTCGTTTCTTTCTTGCTTGCTTTATTGATATCTTTCATTCTAGCTTTAATACCTTCTAACATTCTAACTTTAGTTTCTTTCTTACTTACTTGATAATTTTCATTTTAGCTTTAATACTTTCTAACATTCTATCTTTAGTTTCTTTATTGATTGATTGATTGATTGATATCTTTCCTTCTAGCTTTTATATCTTCTAACATTCTATCTTTCATTTCTTTCTTTCTTTCTTTATATCTTTCGTTCTAGCTTTAATAACTTCTAAAATTCTATCTTTAGTTTCTTTCTCTCTTTCTTTCTTAATATCTTTAATTCTAGCTTTAATAACTTCTAACATTCTAACTTTAGTTTGTTTCCTTCTTTATTGATATCTTTACTTCTGTCTTTAAAACTTTCTAACATTCTAACTTTCGTTTCTTTCTTGCTTGCTTTATTGATATCTTTAATTCTAGCTTTAATACATTCTAAAATTCTATCTTTAATTTCTTTCTTTCTTTCTTTCTTTCTTGATGTCTTTCAATCTAGGTTTAATACCGTCTATCGTTCTATCATTAGTTTCTTTCTTTCTTTCATTCTTTCTTGATATCTTTCATTCTAGCTTTAATAACTTCTAACATTCTAACTTTAGTTTGTTTCCTTCTTTATTGAAATCTTTCCTTCTGTCTTTAATATATTCTAACATTCTAACTTTCGTTTCTTTCTTGCTTGCTTTATTGATATCTTTCAGTCTAGCTTTAATACCTTCTATCATTCTAACTTTAGTTTCTTTCATTCTTACTTGATAACTTTTATTTTAGCTTTTATACTTTCTAACATTCTATCTTTAGTTTCTTTATTGATTAATTGATTGATTGATATCTTTCCTTCTAGCTTTTATATCTTCTAACATTCTGTCTTTCATTTCTTTCTTTCTTTCTTGATATCTTTCGTTCTAGCTTTAATAACTTCTAAAATTCTCCTTTGTTTCTTTCTTTCTTTCTGTCTTTATATGTTTCATTCTAGCTTTAATACCTTTTAACATTCTGACTTTAGTTTCTTTCTTTCTTTCTTTCTTTATATGTTTCATTCTAGCTTTAATACCTTCTAACATTCTAACTTTAGTTTCCTTCTTTCTTACATGATAACTTTCATTTTTGCTTTAAAACTTTCTAACAGTCTATCTTTAGTTTCTTTATTTATTAATTGATTAATTGATATCTTTCCTTCTAGCTTATTTTATCTTATAACATTCTATCTTTCATTTCTTTCTTTCTTTCTTTCTTGATATCTTTCGTTCTAGCGTTAATAACTTCTAAAATTCTATCTTTAGTTTATTTATTTATTTATTTATATTTTTCATTCTAGCTTTAATTCCTTCGAACATTCTATCTTTAGTTTCTTTCTTTCTTTCTTGATAACTTTCATTTTTGCTTTAATACCGTCTAACGTTCTATCTTTAGTTTCTTTCTTTCTTTCTTTCTTAACATCTTTCATTCTAGCTTTAATACCTTCTAACATTCTGACTTTAGTTTCTCTCTTTCTTTCTTTATATGTTTCATTCTAGCTTTAATACCTTCTAACATTCTAACTTTAGTTTCTTTCTTTCTTACTTGATAACTTTCATTTTAGCTTTAATACTTTCTAATATTCTATCTTTAGTTTCTTTATTTATTGATTGACTGATATCTTTCCTTCTAGCTTTTATATCTTCTAACATTCTCTCTTTCATTTCTTTCTTCCTTTCTTTCTTTCTTGATATCTTTCGTTCTAGCTTTAATAACTTCTAAAATTCTATCTTTAGTTTCTTTCTTTCTTTCTTTATATGTTTCATTCTAGCTTTAATACCTTCTAACATTCTGACTTTAGTTTCTTTCTTTCTTTCTTTCTTTATATGTTTCATTCTAGCTTTAATACCTTCTAACATTCTGACTTTAGTTTATTCATTTCTTCCTTTCTTTATATGTTTCATTCTAGCTTTAATACCTTCTAACATTCTAACTTTAGTTTCATTCTTTTCTTATTGATATGTTTCCTTCTATCTTTAATACCTTGTATCATTTTACGTTCGTTTCTTTCTTGCTTGCTTTATTCATTTATTTCTTTCTTCATTGATATCTTTCCTTCTAGCTTTTATATCTTCTAACATTCTATCTTTCATTTCTTTCTTGCTTGCTTTATTGATATTTTTCATTCTAGCTTTAATACTTTCTAACATTCTATCTTTAGTTTATTTATTTATTTATTTATTTATTTCCTTCTAGCTTTAATACCTTCTAACATTCTATCTTTCATTTCTTTCTAGCTTCCTTTATTGATATCTTTCATTCTAACTTTAATACCTTCTAACATTCTATCTTTAGTTTCTTTCTTTCTTACTTGATAACTTTCATTTTAGCTTTAATACCGTCTAACGTTCAATCTTTAGTTTCTTTCTTTCCTTCTTGATATCTTTCATTCTAGCTTTAATACCTTCTAACATTCTGACTTTAGTTTCTTTCTTTCTTTCTTTCTATGTTTCATTCCAGCTTTAATACCTTCTAACATTCTATCTTTAGTTTATTTATTCATTTATTTATTTCCTTCTAGCTTTAATACCTTCTAACATTCTATCTTTCATTTCTTTCTTGCTTGCCTTATTGATATCTTTCATTCTAGCTTTAATACCTTCTAACATTCTATCTTTAGTTTCTTTCTTTCTTACTTGAAAACTTTCATTTTAGCTTTAATACCGTCTAACGTTGTATCTTTAGTTTCTTTCTTTCTTTCTTTCTTGATATCTTTCATTCTAGCTTTAATACCTTCTAACATTCTAACTTTAGTTTCTTTCTTTATTGATATCTTTCCTTCTAGCTTTTATACCTTAACATTCTATCTTTCATTTCTTTCTTGCTTGCCTTATTGATATCTTTCATTCTAGCTTTAATACCTTCTAACATTCTGACTATAGTTTCTTTCTTTCTTTCTTTCTTTCTTTCTTTCTTTCTATGTTTCATTCTAGCTTTAATACCTTCTAACATTCTAACTTTAGTTTCTTTCTTTCTTACTTGATAACTTTCATTTTAGCTTTAAAAGTTTCTAACATTCTATCTTTAGTTTCTTTATTGATTGATTGATTGATTGATATCTTTCCTTCTAGCTTTTATATCGTCTAACATTCTATCTTTCATTTCTTTCTTTCTTTCTTTCTTGATATCTTTCGTTCCAGCTTTAATAACTTCTAACATTCCAACTTTCGTATCTTTCTTGCTTGCTTCATTGATATTTTTCATTCTAGCTTTAATACCTTCTAACATTCTATCTTTAGTTTCTTTCTTTCTTACTTGATAACTTTCATTTTAGCTTTAATACTTTCTAACATTCTATCTTTAGTTTCTTTTTTTATTGATTGATTGATTGATATCTCCTTCTAGCTTTAATACCGTCTAACATTCAACTTTCGTTTCTTTCTTTCTTTCTTTATTGATTTCTTTCTTTCTATCTTTAATACTTTCTAACATTCCAACTTTCGTATCTTTCTTGCTTGCTTCATTGATATTTTTCATTCTAGCTTTAATACCTTCTAACATTCTATCTTTAGTTTCTTTCTTTCTTACTTGATAACTTTCATTTTAGCTTTAAAACCATTTAACATTCTATCTTTAGTTTCTTTCTTTCTATCTTTCTTTCTTGATATCTTTCATTCTTGCTTTAATAACATCTAAAATTCTATCTTTAGTTTCTTTCTTTCTTGATATCTTTCATTCTAGCTTTAATACCTTCTAACATTCTAACTTTAGTTTCTTTCTTTTCTTATTGATATGTTTCCTTCTATCTTTAATACCTTGTATCATTCAACTTTGGTTTCTTTCTTGCTTGCTTTATTGATTTCTTTCATTCTAGCTTTAATACCTTCTAACATTCTAACTTTCATTTCTTTCTTGCTTGCTTTATTGATATTATTCATTCTAGCTTTAATACCTTCTAACATTCTATCTTTAGTTTATTTATTCATTTATTTATTTATTTCCTTCTAGCTTTAATACCTTCTAACATTCTATCTTTAGTTTCTTTCTTTCTTTCTTGATATCTTTAATTCTGGCTTTAATACCTTCTATCATTCTATCTTTTGTTTCTTTATCTCTTTCTTTCTTGATATCTTCAATTCTAGCTTTAATACATTCTAAAATTCTATCTTTAGTTTCTTTCTTTCTTTCTTTCTTGATGTCTTTCAATCTAGGTTTAATATCGTCTATCGTTCTATCATTAGTTTCTTTCTTTCTTTCATTCTTTCTTGATATCTTTCATTCTAGCTTTAATAACTTCTAACATTCTAACTTTAGTTTATTTCCTTCTTCATTGATATCTTTCCTTCTGTCTTTAATACCTTCTAATATTCTAACTTTCGTTTCTTTCTTGCTTGCTTTATTGATATCTTTCATTCTAGCTTTAATACCTTCTAACATTCTAACTTTAGTTTCTTTTTTTTCTTATTGATATCTTTCCATCTAGCTTTTATATCTTCTAACATTCTATCTTTCATTTCTTTCTTTCTTTCTTGATATCTTTCGTTCTAACTTTAATAACTTCTAAAATTCTATATTTAGTTTCTTTCTTTCCTTCTTTCTTCCTTGATATTTTTCATTCTAGCTTTACTACCTTCTAACATTCTGACTTTCGTTTCTTTCTTTCTTTCTTTATTGATAACTTTCATTCTAGTTCTAATACTTTCCAACATTCTATCTTTGGTTTCTTTCATTCTTTCTGTATTGGTAACATTCATTCTAGTTTTAATACTTTCTAACATTCTATCTTTTGTTTCTTTATTGATTGATTGATTGATTGATATCTTTCCTTCTATCTTTAATAACTTCTGAAATTCTATCTTGAGTTTATTTCTTTCTTTCTTTCTTTATATGTTTCATTCTAGCTTTAATACCTTCTAACTTTCTGACTTTAGATTCTTTCTTTCTTTATTGATAACTTTCATTTTAGCTTTTATACTTTCTAACATTCTATCTTTAGTTTCTTTATTTATTGATTGATTGATTGATATCTTTCCTTCTAGCTTTAATACCTTCTAACATTCAACTTTCATTTCTTTCTTTCTTTCTTGATATCTTTCGTTCTAGCTTTAATAACTTCTAAAATTCTATCTTTTTTTTCTTTCTTTCTTTCTTTCTTTATATGTTTCATTATAGCTTTAATACCTTCTAACATTCTGAGTTTAGTTTCTTTCTTTCTTTCTTTATATGTTTCATTCTAACTGTAATACCTTCTAACATTCTAACTTTAGTTTCTTTTTTTATTGATATGTTTCCTTATATTTTAATACCTTGTATCATTCAACTTTCGTTTCTTTCTTTCTTGCTTTATTGATTTCTTTCATTCTAGCTTTAATACCTTCTAACATTCTAACTTTAGTTTCTTTCTTTATTAATATCTTTCCTTCTAGCTTTTATATCTTTAAACATTCTATCTTTCATTTCTTTCTTTCTTGCTTTATTGATATTTTTCATTCTAGCTTTAATACCTTCTAACATTCTATCTTTAGTTTCTTTCTTTCTTTCTTTATTTATTTATTTCCTTCTAGCTTTAATACCTTCTAACATTCTATCTTTCATTTCTTTCTTGCTTGCTTTATTGATATCTTTCATTCTAGCTTTAATACCTTCTAACATTCTAACTTTAGTTTCATTCTTTCTTACTTGATAACTTTCATTTTTTGCTTTAATACCATCTAACGTTCTATCTTTAGTTTCTTTCTTTCTTTATTGATATCTTTCATTCTAGCTTTAATACCTTCTACCATTCTGACTTTAGTTTCTTTCCTTCTTTGGTTCTTTCTATGTTTCATTCTAGCTTTAATACCTTCTAACATTCTAACTTTAGTTTCTTTCTTTCTTACTTGATAACTTTCATTTTAGCTTTAATACTTTCTAACATTCTATCTTTAGTTTCATTATTTATTGATTGATTGATTGATATCTTTCCTTTTAGCTTTATATCGTCTAACATTCTATCTTTCATTTCTTTCTTTCTTTCTTTCTTGATATCTTTCGTTCTAGCTTTAATTACTTCTAAAATTCTATCTTTAGTTTCTTTCTTTCTTTCTTTCTTTATATGTTTCATTCTACCTTTAATACCTTCTAACATTCTGACTTTAGTTTCTTTCTTTCTTTCTTACTTTATATGTTTCATTCTAGCTTTAATACCTTCTAACATTCTAACTTTAGTTTCTTTCTTTCTAACTTGTTAACTTTCATTTTAGCTTTAATACTTTCTAACATTCTATCTTTAGTTTCTTTATTTATTGATTGATTGATATCTCCTTCTAGCTTTAATACCTTCTAACATTCAACTTTCGTTTCTTTCTTGCTTGCTTTATTGATATATTTCATTCTAGCTTTAATACCTTCTAACATTCTATCTTTTGTTTCTTTCTTTCTGTCTTTAATGAAATGTTTCATTCTAGCTTTAATACCTTCTAACATTCTAACTTTCGTTTCTTTCTTGCTTACTTCATTGATATTTTTCATTCTAGCTTTAATACCTTCTAACGTTCTATCTTTAGTTTCTTTCTTTCTTACTTGATAACTTTCATTTTAGCTTTAAAACCGTCTAACATTCTATCTTTAGTTTCTTTCTTTCTTTCTTTCTTGATATTTTTCATTCTAGCTTTAATAACATCTAAAATTCTATCTTTAATTTCTTTCTCTCTTTCTTTCTTGATAACTTTCATTCTAGTTTTAATACGTGCTAACATTCTATCTTTAATTTTTTTCTTTCCTTCTTTCTTTCATGATTTCTTTCATTCCAGCTTTACTACCTTCTAACATTCTAAATTTCTTTTCTTTCTTTCTTTATTTATTGATAACTTTCTTTCTAGTTTTAATACTTTCGAACATTCTATCTTAAGTTTCTTTCATTCTTTATTGATAACTTTCATTCTAGTTTCAATACTTTCTAACATTCTATCTTTTGTTTCTTTATTTATTGATTGATTGATTGATATCTTTCCTTCTAGCTTTTACATCTTCTAACATTCCATCTTTCATTTCTTTCTTTCTTTCTTTCTTTCTTCATATCTTTCATTCTACCTTTAATACCTTCTAACATTCTAAATTTAGTTTCGTTCTTTCTTACTTGTTAACTTTCATTTTAGCTTAAATACTTTCTAACACTCTATCTTTAGTTTCTTTATTTATTGATTGATTGATTGATATCTTTCCTTCTAGCTTTTATATCTTCCAACATTCTATCTTTCATTTCTTTCTTTCTTTCTTTCTTGATATCTTTCGTTCTAGCTTTAATAACTTCTAAAATTCTATCTTTAGTTTCATTCTTTTCTTATTGATATGTTTCCTTCTATCTTTAATACCTTGCATCATTCAACTTTCGTTTCTTTCTTGCTTGCTTTATTGATTTCTTTCATTCTAGCTTTAATACGTTATAACATTCTAACTTTAGTATCTTTCTTTCCTTCTTTCTTTCTTGATATCTTTCATTCTATCTTTACTATCTTCGAACAATCCGTCTTTATTTTCTTTCTTTCTTTCTTGATAACTTTCATTTTAGCTTTATTACCGTCTAACGTTCTATCTTTAGTTTCTTTCATTCTTTCTTTATTGATAACTTTCATTCTAGTTTTAATACTTTCTAACATTCTATCTTGTTTCTTTATTGATTGATTTATTGATTAATATCCTTCCTTCTAGCTTTTATATCTTCTAAAATTCTATCTTTCATTTCTTTCTTTCTTTCTTTCTTTATATCTTTCATTCTAGCTTTAATATCTTCTAACATTCTATGTTTAGCTTCTTTCTTTCTTTCTTTCTTTCTTTCTTTCTTTCTTGATATCTTTCTTTCTAGCTTTAATACCTTATAACATTCAACTTTCGTTTCTTTCTTGCTTGCTTCATTGATATCTTTCCTTCTATCTTTAATACCTTCTAACCTTCTAACTTTCGTTTCTTTCTTGCTTGCTTTATTGATAACTTTCATTCTGGCTTTAATACCTTCGAACATTCTATCTTTAGTTTCTTTCTTTCTTTCTTGATAACTTTCATTTTAGCTTTAATACCGTCTAACGTTCTATCTTTAGTTTCTTTCTCTCTTTCTTTCTTGATATCTTTAATTCTAGCTTTAAAACCTTCTATCATTCTATCTTTAGTTTCTTTCTCTCTTTCTTTCTTCATATTTTTAATTCTAGCTTTAATACATTCTAAAATTCTATCTTTAGTTTCTTTCTTTCTTTCTTTCTTGATGTCTTTCAATCTAGGTTTAATACCGTCTATCGTTCTATCATTAGTTTCTTTCTTTTTTTCATTCTTTCTTGATATCTTTCATTCTAGCTTTAATAACTTCTAACATTCTAACTTTAGTTTATTTCCTTCTTTATTGATATCTTTCCTTCTGTCTTTAATACCTTCTAACATTCTAACTTTCGTTTCTTTCTTGCTTGCTTTATTGATATCTTTCATTCTAGCTTTAATACCTTCTAACATTCTAACTTTAGTTTCTTTCTTACTTACTTGATAATTTTCATTTTAGCTTTAATACTTTCTAACATTCTATCTTTAGTTTCTTTATTGATTGATTGATTGATTGATATCTTTCCTTCTAGCTTTTATATCTTCTAACATTCTATCTTTCATTTCTTTCTTTCTTTCTTTATATCTTTCGTTCTAGCTTTAATAACTTCTAAAATTCTATCTTTAGTTTCTTTCTTTCTTTCTGTCTTTATATGTTTCATTCTAGCTTTAACATCTTCTAACATTCTGACTTTAGTTTCTTTCTTTCTTTCTTTATATGATTCATTCTAGCTTTAATACCTTCTAACATTATAACATTAGTTTCTTTCTTTGTTACTTGATAACTTTCATTTTCGCTTTATTACTTTCTCACATTCTATCTTTAGTTGCTTTATTTATTGATTGATTAATTTATATCTTTCCTTCTAGCTTTTTTATCTTCTAACATTCTATCTTTGATTTCTTTCTTTCTTTCTTTCTTGATAACTTTCATTCTAGTTTTAATACCTGCTAACATTCTATATTTAGTTTCTTTCTTTCCTTCTTTCTTTCTTGATATCTTTCATTCTAGCTTTACTACCTTCGAACATTCTATCTTTAGTTTCTTTCTTTCTTTCTTTCTTGATATCTTTCATTCTAGCTTTAATACCTTCTAACATTCAACTTTCGTTTCTTTCTTGCTTGCTTCATTGATTTCTTTCCTTCTAGCTTTAATACCTTCTAATATTCTAACTTTCGTTTCTTTCTTGCTTACTTTATTGATATCTTCCATTCTGGCTTTAACACCTTCGAACATTCTATCTTTAGTTTCTTTCTTTCTTTCTTTCTTTTTGTTTCATTCTAGCTTTAATACCTTCTAACATTCTGACTTTAGTTTCTTTCTTTCTTTCTTTCTTTCTTTATATGTTTCATTCTAGCTTTAATACCTTCTAACATTCTAACTTTAGTTTCTTTCTTTCTTGCTTGATAACTTTCATTTTAGCTTTAATATTTTCTAACATTCTATCTTTAGTTTCCTTATTTATTGATTTATTGATTGATATCTTTCCTTCTAGCTTTTATATCTTCTAACATTCTATCTTTCATTTCTCTCTTTCTTTCTTTCTTGATATCTTTCGTTCTAGCTTTAATAACTTATAAAATTCTATCTTTAGTTTCTTTCTTCCTTTCTTTCTTTCTTTATATGTTTCATTCTAGCTTTAATAACTTCTATCATTCTATCTTTAATTTCTTTCTCTCTTTCTTTCTTCATATCTTTAATTCTAGCTTTAATACATTCTAAAATTCTATCTTTACTTTTTTTCTTTCTTTCTTGATGTCTTTCAATCTAGGTTTAATACCGTCTATCGTTCTATCATTAGTTTCTTTCTTTCTTTCATTCTTACTTGATAACTTTCATTTTAGCTTTAATACTTTCTAACATTCTATCTTTAGTTTCTTTATTGATTGATTGATTGATTGATATCTTTTCTTCTAGCTTTTATATCTTCTAACATTCTATCTTTCATTTCTTTCTTTCTTTCTTGATATCTTTCGTTCTAGCTTTAATAACTTCTAAAATTCTACCTTTAGTTTCTTTCTTTCTTTCTTTCTTTATATGTTTCATTCTAGCTTTAATACCTTCTAACATTCTGACTTTAGTTTCTTTATTTATTGATTGATTGATTCATATCTTTCCTTCTAGCTTTAATACCTTGTAACATTCAACTTTCGTTTCTTGCTTGCTTGCTTTATTGTTATTTTTCATTCTAGCTTTAATACCTTCTGACATTCAATCTTTAGTTTCTTTCTTTCTTTCTTGAAAACTTTCAACCTAGTTCTAATACTTTCCAACATTCTATCTTTAGTTTCTTTCATTCTTTCTTTATTGATAACTTTCATTCTCGTTTTAATACTTTGTAACATTCTTTCTTTTGTTTCTTTATTGATTGATTGATTGATTGATATCTTTCCTTCTAGCGTTTTTATCTTCTAACATTCAACTTTCGTTTCGTTCTTGGTTGCTTTATTGATATCTTTCACTCTAGCTTTAATAACTTCTAAATTCTATCTTTTGTTTGATTCTTTCTTTATTGATAACTTTCCTTCTATCTTTAATACCTTCGAACATTCTATCTTTAGTTTCTTTCTTTCTTTCTTGATAACTTTTATTTTAGCTTTAATACCGTCTAACGTTCTATCTTTATTTTCTTTCTTTCTTTCTTTCTTGACATCTTTCATTCTAGCTTTAATACCTTCTAACATTCTGATTCTAGTTTCTTTCTTTCTTTCTTTATATGTTTCATTCTAGCTTTAATACCTTCTAACATTCTGACTTTAGTTTCGTTCTTTCTTTCTTTCATTCTTTATATATTTCATTCTAGCTTTAATACCTTCTAACATTCTAACTTTAGTTTCTTTCTTTTCTTATTGATATGTTTCCTTCTATCTTTAATACCTTGTATCATTCAACTTTCGTTTCTTTCTTGCTTGCTTTATTGACTTCTTTCATTCTTGCTTTAATACCTTCTAACATTCTAAGTTTAGTTTCTTTCTTTCTTACTTGATAACTTTCATTTTAGCTTTAATACTTTCTAACATTCTATCTTTAGTTTCTTTATTGATTGATTGATTGATTGATATCTTTCCTTCTAGCTTTTTTATGTTCTAACATTCTATCTTTCATTTCTTTCTTTCTTTCTTTCTTCATATCTTTCGTTCTAGCTTTAATAACTTCTAAAATTCTATCTTTAGTTTCTTTCTTTCTTTATATGTTTCATTCTAGCTTTAATAACTTCTAACATTCTAACTTTAGTTTCTTTCTTTCTTACTTGATAACTTTTATTTTAGCTTTAATACTTTCTAACATTCTATCTTTAGTTTCTTTATTTATTGATTGATTGATTCATATCTTTCCTTCTAGCTTTAATACCTTCTAACATTCAACTTTCGTTTCTTTCTTGCTCGCTTTATTGTTATTTTTCATTCTAGCTTTAATACCTTCTAACATTCTATCTTTAGTTTCTTTCTTTCTTTCTTGATAACTCATTTTAGCTTTAATAACTTCTAAAATTCTATCCTTAGTTTCTTTCTTGCTTTCTTTCTTTATATGTTTCATTCTAGCTTTACTACCTTCTAACATTCTAACTTTGTTTTCTTTCTTTCTTTCTTTATTGATAACTTTCAATCTAGTTCTAATACTTTCCAACATTCTATTTTTGTTTCTTTCATTCTTTCTTTATTGATAACTTTCATTCTAGTTTTAATACTTTCTAACATTCTATCTTTCATTTCTTTCTTTCTTTCTTTCTTTATATCTTTTATTTTATCTTTAATAAGTTCTAAGATTCTATCTTTATTTTCTTTCTTTCTTTCTTTCTTCCTTTATATCTTTCATTCTAGCTTTAATACCTTCTAACATTCAACTTGCGTTTCGTTCTTGCTTCCTTTATTGATATCTTTCATTCTAGCTTTAATAACTTCTAAAATTCTATCTTTTGTTTCTTTCTTTCTTTATTGATATCTTTCCTTCTATCTTTAATACCTTCGAACAGTCTATCTTTAGTTTCTTTCTTTCTTTCTTGATAACTTTCATTTCAGCTTTAATACCGTCTAACGTTCTATCTTTATTTTGTTTCTTTCTTTCTTTCTTGACATCTTTCATTCTAGCTTTAATACCTTCTAACATTCTGACTTTAGTATCTTTCTTTCTTTCTTTCTTTATATGTTTCATTCTAGCTTTAATACCTTCTAACTTTCTGACTTTAGTATCTTTCTTTTCTTATTGATATGTTTCCTTCTATCTTAAATACCTTGTATCATTCAACTTTCGTTTCTTTCTTGCTTGCTTTATTGACTTCTTTCATTCTAGCTTTAATACCTTCTAACATTCTAACTTTAGTTTCTTTCTTTCTTGATATCTTTCCTTCTAGCTTTTATATCTTCTAACCTTCTATCTTTCATTTCTTTCTTGCTTGCGTTATTGATATCTTTCCTTCTAGCTTTTATATCTTCTAACATTCTATCTTTCATTTCTTTCTTGCTTGCTTTATTTATATTTTTCATTCTAGCTTTAATACCTTCTAACATTCTATCTTTAGTTTCTTTATTGATTGATTGATTGATTGATTGATATCTTTCCTTCTAGCTTTTATATCTTCTAACATTCTATCTTTCATTTCTTTCTTTCTTTCTTGATATCTTTCGTTCTAGCTTTAATAACTTCTAAAATTCTATCTTTAGTTTCTTTCTTTCTTTCTTTCTTTCTTTATATGTTTCATTCTAGCTTTAATACCTTCTAACATTCTGACTATAGTTTCTTTCTTTCTTTCTTTCTTTATATGTTTCATTCTAGCTTTAATACCTTCTAACTTTCTATATTTAGTTTCTTTCTTTCTTTCTTGATAACTTTCATTTTAGCTTTAATAACTTCTAAAATTCTATCTTTAGTTTCTTTCTTTCTTTCTTTCTTTATATGTTTCATTCTAGCTTTAATACCTTCTAACATTCTATCTTTAGTTTCTTTCTTTCTTTCTTTCTTGATAACTTTCATTCTAGTTTTAATACCTGCTAACATTCTATATTTAGTTTCTTTCTTTCCTTCTTTCTTTCTTGATATCTCATTCTATCTTTACTACCTTCTAACATTCTAACTTTCGTTTCTTTCTTTCTTTCTTTCTTGATAACTTTCAATCTAGTTCTAATACTTTCGAACATTCTATCTTTAGTTTCTTTCATTCTTTCTTTATTGATATCTTTCATTCTAGTTTTAATACTTTCTAACATTCTATCTTTTGTTTCTTTATTTATTAATTGATTGATTGATATCTTTCCTTCTAGCTTTTATATCTTCAAACATTCTATCTTTCATTTCTTTCTTTCTTTCTTTCTTTCTTTATATCTTTCATTCTAGCTTTAATACCTTCTAACATTCAACTTTCGTTTCTTTCTTGCTTGCTTCATTGATATTTTTCATTCTAGCTTTAATACCTTCTAACATTCTATCTTTAGTTTCTTTCTTTCTTACTTGATAACTTTCATTTTAGCTTTAAAACCATTTAACATTCTATCTTTAGTTTCTTTCTTTCTATCTTTCTTTCTTGATATCTTTCATTCTAGCTTTAATAACATCTAAAATTCTATCTTTAGTTTCTTTCTTTCTTTCTTTCTTTCTTGATATCTTTCATTCTAGCTTTAATACCTTCTAACATTCTAACTTTAGTTTCTTTCTTTTCTTATTGATATGTTTCCTTCTATCTTTAATACCTTGTATCATTCAACTTTCATTTCTTTCTTGCTTGCTTTATTGATTTCTTTCATTCTAGCTTTAATACCTTCTTACATTCTATCTTTAGTTTATTTATTCATTTATTTATTTATTTCCTTCTAGCTTTCATACCTTCTAACATTCTATCTTTAGTTTCTTTCTTTCTTTCTTGATAACTTTCATTTTAGCTTTAATACCGTCTAACGTTCTATCTTTAGTTTCTTTCTTTCTTTCTTGATATCTTTCATTCTAGCTTTAATAACTTCTAAAATTCTATCTTTAGTTTCTTTCTTTCTTTCTTTCTTGATATCTTTAATTCTGGCTTTAATACCTTCTATCATTCTATCTTTTGTTTCTTTATCTCTTTCTTTCTTGATATCTTTAATTCTAGCTTTAATACATTCTAAAATTCTATCTTTAGTTTCTTTCTTTCTTTCTTTCTTGATGTCTTTCAATCTAGGTTTAATATCGTCTATCGTTCTATCATTAGTTTCTTTCTTTCTTTCATTCTTTCTTGATATCTTTCATTCTAGCTTTAATAACTTCTAACATTCTAACTTTAGTTTATTTCCTACTTCATTGATATCTTTCCTTCTGTCTTTAATACCTTCTAATATTCTAACTTTCGTTTCTTTCTTGCTTGCTTTATTGATATCTTTCATTCTAGCTTTAATACCTTCTAACATTCTAACTTTAGTTTCTTTTTTTTCTTATTGATATCTTTCCATCTAGCTTTTATATGTTCTAACATTCTATCTTTCATTTCTTTCTTTCTTTCTTGATATCTTTCGTTCTAACTTTAATAACTTCTAAAATTCTATATTTAGTTTCTTTCTTTCCTTCTTTCTTCCTTGATATTTTTCATTCTAGCTTTACTACCTTCTAACATTCTGACTTTCGTTTCTTTCTTTCTTTCTTTCTTGATAACTTTCATTCTAGTTCTAATACTTTCCAACATTCTATCGTTGGTTTCTTTCATTCTTTCTGTATTGGTAACATTCATTCTAGTTTTAATACTTTCTAACATTCTATCTTTTGTTTCTTTATTGATTGATTGATTGATTGATATCTTTCCTTCTATCTTTAATAACTTCTGAAATTCTATCTTTAGTTTATTTCTTTCTTTCTTTCTTTATATGTTTCATTCTAGCTTTAATACCTTCTAACTTTCTGACTTTAGATTCTTTCTTTCTTTATTGATAACTTTCATTTTAGCTTTTATACTTTCTAACATTCTATCTTTAGTTTCTTTATTTATTGATTGATTGATTGATATCTTTCCTTCTAGCTTTAATACCTTCTAACATTCAACTTTCATTTCTTTCTTTCTTTCTTCTTATCTTTCGTTCTAGCTTTAATAACTTCTAAAATTCTATCTTTTTTTTCTTTCTTTCTTTCTTTCTTTATATGTTTCATTATAGCTTTAATACCTTCTAACATTCTGACTTTAGTTTCTTTCTTTCTTTCTTTATATGTTTCATTCTAACTTTAATACCTTCTAACATTCTAACTTTAGTTTCTTTTTTTATTGATATGTTTCCTTATATTTTAATACCTTGTATCATTCAACTTTCGTTTCTTTCTTTCTTGCTTTATTGATTTCTTTCATTCTAGCTTTAATACCATCTAACGTTCTATCTTTAGTTTCTTTCTTTCTTGATATCTTTCATTCTAGCTTTTATATCTTTAAACATTCTATCTTTCATTTCTTTCTTTCTTGCTTTATTTATATTTTTCATTCTAGCTTTAATACCTCCTAACATTCTATCTTTAGTTTCTTTCTTTCTTTCTTTATTTATTTATTTCCTTCTAGCTTTCATACCTTCTAACATTCTATCTTTCATTTCTTTCTTGCTTGCTTTATTGATATCTTTCATTCTAGCTTTAATACCTTCTAACATTCTAACTTTAGTTTCGTTCTTTCTTTCTTTCATTCTTTATATATTTCATTCTAGCTTTAATACCTTCTAACATTCTAACTTTAGTTTCTTTCTTTTCTTATTGATATGTTTCCTTCTATCTTTAATACCTTGTATCATTCAACTTTCGTTTCTTTCTTGCTTGCTTTATTGACTTCTTTCATTCTAGCTTTAAAACCTTCTAACATTCTAAGTTTAGTTTCTTTCTTTCTTACTTGATAACTTTCATTTTAGCTTTAATACTTTCTAACATTCTATCTTTAGTTTCTTTATTGATTGATTGATTGATTGATATCTTTCCTTCTAGCTTTTTTATGTTCTAACATTCTATCTTTCATTTCTTTCTTTCTTTCTTTCTTCATATCTTTCGTTCTAGCTTTAATAACTTCTAAAATTCTATCTTTAGTTTCTTTCTTTCTTTATATGTTTCATTCTAGCTTTAATACCTTCTAACATTCTAACTTTAGTTTCTTTCTTTCTTACTTGATAACTTTTATTTTAGCTTTAATACTTTCTAACATTCTATCTTTAGTTTCTTTATTTATTGATTGATTGATTCACATCTTTCTTTCTAGCTTTAATACCTTCTAACATTCAACTTTCGTTTCTTTCTTGCTCGCTTTATTGTTATTTTTCATTCTAGCTTTAATACCTTCTAACATTCTATCTTTAGTTTCTTTCTTTCTTTCTTGATGACTCATTTTAGCTTTAATAACTTCTAAAATTCTATCCTTAGTTTCTTTCTTGCTTTCTTTCTTTCTTTATATGTTTCATTCTAGCTTTACTACCTTCTAACATTCTAACTTTCGTTTCTTTCTTTCTTTCTTTATTGATAACTTTCAATCTAGTTCTAATACTTTCCAACATTCTATCTTTTGTTTCTTTCATTCTTTCTTTATTGATAACTTTCATTCTAGTTTTAATACTTTCTAACATTCTATCTTTCATTTCTTTCTTTCTTTCTTTCTTTATATCTTTTATTTTATCTTTAATAAGTTCTAAGATTCTATCTTTATTTTCTTTCTTTCTTTCTTTCTTCCTTTATATCTTTCATTCTAGCTTTAATACCTTCTAACATTCAACTTGCATTTCGTTCTTGCTTCCTTTATTGATATCTTTCATTCTAGCTTTAATAACTTCTAAAATTCTATCTTTTGTTTCTTTCTTTCTTTATTGATATCTTTCCTTCTATCTTTAATACCTTCGAACAGTCTATCTTTAGTTTCTTTCTTTCTTTCTTGATAACTATCATTTCAGCTTTAATACCGTCTAACGTTCTATCTTTATTTTGTTTCTTTCTTTCTTGACATCTTTCATTCTAGCTTTAATACCTTCTAACATTCTGACTTTAGTTTCTTTCTTTCTTTCTTTCTTTCTTTCTTTCTTTATATGTTTCATTCTAGCTTTAATACCTTCTAACTTTCTGACTTTAGTATCTTTCTTTTCTTATTGATATGTTTCCTTCTGTCTTAAATACCTTGTATCATTCAACTTTCGTTTCTTTCTTGCTTGCTTTATTGACTTCTTTCATTCTAGCTTTAATACCTTCTAACATTCTAACTTTAGTTTCTTTCTTTATTGATATCTTTCCTTCTAGCTTTTATATCTTCTAACCTTCTATCTTTCATTTCTTTCTTGCTTGCGTTATTGATCTTTCCTTCTAGCTTTTATATCTTCTAACATTCTATCTTTCATTTCTTTCTTGCTTGCTTTATTTATATTTTTCATTCTAGCTTTAATACCTTCTAACATTCTATCTTTAGTTTCTTTATTTATTTATTTATTTCCTTCTAGCTTTAATACCTTCTAATATTCTATCTTTCATTTCTTTCTTACTTGCTTTATTGATATCTTTCATTCTAGCTTTAATTCCTTCTAACATTCTAACTTTAGTTTCTTTCTTTTCTTATTGAAATGTTTCCTTCTATCTTTAATACCTTGTATCATTTAACTTTCGTTTCTTTCTTGCTTGCTTTATTGATTTCTTTCATTCTAGCTTTAATACTTTCTAACATTCTAACTTTAGTTTCTTTCTTTCTTACTTCATAACTTTCATTTTAACTTTAATCGTTTCTAACATTCTATCTTTAGTTTCTTTATTGATTGATTGATTGATTGATTGATTGATATCTTTCCTTCTAGCTTTTATATCTTCTAACATTCTATCTTTCATTTCTTTCTTTCTTTCTTTCTTTCTTGATATCTTTCGTTCTAGCTTTAATAACTTCTAAAATTCTATCTTTAGTTTCTTTCTTTCTTTCTTTCTTTATATGTTTCATTCTAGTTTTAATACTTTCTAACATTCTAACTTTACTTTCTTTCTTTCTTTCTTGATAACTTTCATTCTAGTTCTAATATTTTCGAACATTCTATCTTTAGTTTCTTTCATTCTTTATTTATTGATATCTTTCATTCTAGTTTTAATACTTTCTAACATTCTATCTTTTGTTTCTTTATTTATTAATTGATTGATTGATATCTTTCCTTCTAGCTTTTATATCTTCTAACATTCTATCTTTCATTTCTTTCTTTCTTTCTTTCTTTCTTTATATCTTTCATTCTAGCTTTAATACCTTCTAACATTCTATCTTTATTTTCTTTCTTTCTTTTTTTCTTTATATCTTTCATTCTAGCTTTAATACCTTCTAACATTCAACTTTCGTTTCGTTTTTGCTTGCTTTATTGATATCTTTCATTCTAGCTTTAATAACTTCTAAAATTCTATCTTTTGTTTCTTTCTTTCTTTATTCATATCTTTCCTTCTATCTTTAATACCTTCGAACATTCTCTTTAGTTTCTTTCTTTCTTTCTTGATAACTTTCATTTTAGCTTTAATACCTTTTAACATTCAACTTTTGTTTCTTTCTTTCTTTCTTTCTTGACATCTTTCATTCTTGCTTTAATACCTTCTAACATTCTGACTTTAGTTTCTTTCTTTCTTTCTTTCTTTATGTTTCATTCTAGCTTTAATACTTTTTAACATTCTGACTTTAGTTTTTTTCTTTCTTTCTTTCTTTATATGTTTCCTTTTATCTTTAATACCTTGTATCATTCAACTTTCGTTTCTTTATTGCTTGCTTTATTGACTTCTTTCATTCTAGCTTTAATACCTTCTAACATTCTAACTTTAGTTTCTTTCTTTATTGATATCTTTCCTTCTAGCTTTTATATCTTCTAACCTTCTATCTTTCATTTCTTTCTTGCTTGCTTTATTGATATTTTTCATTCTAGCTTGAATACCTTCTAACATTCTATCTTTAGTTTCTTTATTCATTTATTTATTTATTTCCTTCTAGCTTTAATACCTTCTAACATTCTATCTTTAGTTTCTTTCTTTCTTTCTTGATAACTTTCATTTTAGCTTTAATACCTTCTAACATTCAACTTTCGTTTCTTTCTTTCTTTCTTTCTTGACATCTTTCATTCTAGCTTTAATACCTTCTAACATTCTATCTTTAGTTTCTTTCTTTCTTTCTTGAAAACTTTCATTTTAGCTTTAATAACTTCTAAAATTCTTTCTTCAGTTTCTTTCTTTCTTTCTTTCTTTATATGTTTCATTCTGGCTTTAATACCTTCTAACATTCTAAATTTAGTTTCTTTCTTTCTCATTTTAGCTTTAAAACCATCTAACATTCTATTTTTTAGTTTCTTTATTTCTTTCATTCTTCCTTGATATCTTTCATTATAGCTTTAATAAATTCTAAAATTCTATCTTTAGTTTCTTTCTTTCTTTCTTTCTTGATAACTTCGATTCTAGTTTTAATACCTGCTAACATTCTATATTTAGTTTCTTTCTTTCCTTCTTTCTTTCTTGATATCTTTCATTCTAGCTTTACTACCTTCTAACATTCTTACTTTCATTTCTTTCTTTCTTTCTTTATTGATAACTTTCAATCTAGTTCTAATACTTTCCTACATTCTATCTTTAGTTTCTTTCATTCTTTCTTTATTGATATCTTTCATTCTAGCTTTAATACCTTCTAACATTCTAACTTTAGTTTCTTTCTTTTCTTTTTTTTTTTTTTTTTTTGAAATTTTTTTTTTCCCTTTATTTTAAATTTAAACAAAAACATATAACATACAAACTAAAATACAATTTAACTGTGTTCCCCACCACCATATGCGGGACCTCTTGCCATAATCTTCCTCTTCCTTCTTCTTCTTCTTCTTCTTCCTCTTCTTCTATTGTCCTCTTCTCCAAAACTGCATTGATTCTTGATTTGGAGCTTTCCCTTTTCCTCTTATTAATACATATTCCAAAAATCTCCCCCATATATCATAAAAGTTATTTTTTTTCAACTCTCCTTTCTTAACCTTTAAGTTACAAGTTAATTTATCATTTATTGCTATATTCCATATTTCTTTATACCATTCTTCAATTTGCAATTCGACTTTTGATTTCCATTGCCTAGCTATAATCAATCTAGCTGCTGTTAATAAGTTGGTTATCAATTCTTTAGTCATTTTGTCATATTCCACATTCTCAAATATTGATAACAAAGCAATCTCAGCATTAAATTCTATATCTTTTTCACATATGTAGCTTAATTCTTTAAAAATTTGTTTCCAAAATCTTTGCACTTTTTCACATTCCCACCACATATGAAAGTATGTACCAATTTCCTTCTCACATTTCCAACAGACATTCGGATGATTGGCATTAATTTTATTTAATTTTGACGGTGTTAAATACCATCTTAAACTAAGTTTAAAAAAATTTTCCTTTATTCTTACTGACATAAATCTTAACACCCTCATTTTCCATATCATCCTCCATTCTTCTTCATTTATTCTTTTCCCAATATCTTGCTCCCACACTATTTTTAATCCTTCTTTCTCACTTTCCTCTTCCTCTAAATTAAGAAGAAGTAAGTAAATTTTGCTCACAGTACCTTTCACTGAGTCAGTCATCCGAATGTCCTCATATGACAATAACAATTGTTCGTATTTTGTATATTCTCTACCTTTATTATATTTATTTACCCATTCATTAGTCCATCTTTCTAATTGTATATAATTCAACCATGAAATGCTCCTATTCTGAAGAGTTTGTTTCATTTGATCTATCGATCTCATTTTATACAACCAATCTTTCAATCTAATCACTTTCTTTTCTTTAAATAGATCCACATATACTTTCATATTGGTAGGAAAATTTTCTATTTCTGTCACTAATCCAAGTGGGGAATATGATGAACATAAATTCTTTTTGCACTTATACCATATATTTAACAATGTCTTTAAAAATGGATTATTAATTTCCCTTATTTTATCTTTCTTAATTATACCAAATAAATATGTTTCTATATCTGCCTGTAATTCTGATGATTCCATCTCCCACCAAATTAGCCTTTCTGGATTATATATAATTTCCCCAATAAACCTCAATTGGTTAGCCAAATAATAATTTTTTATATTTGGTAAACCTATACCACCTTTTTGCTTTGTTCTATACCAATACTTTTTATTTATTCTAGATCTCTTCCCTTCATTACAGTATTTATTAATTATTCCTTGCCAAAATTTCAAATCATCCTCTGTTAACTGTATTGGTAGCATTCTAAATAAAAAATTAATTTTTGGTAAGATTTTCATTTTTATCAATGCAATCCTTCCAAACCAAGATAGCTTAAAGTTACTATATTCCTGTAATTTGTTTTTAATCACTTCCTTTAGTTTATTATAATTATATTCCTTTATTTTTTGAATATTTTTTGCTAGATCTATTCCTAAATATTTAATTGATTTGCATAATCTGAAATCATATTTTTCAACACACCTTTCTTGTTCTACTCTATTATGATTAAATAACATTAATTCAGATTTTTGCCAATTCACACATAATCCAGTTATTCTTCCAAATTTTTCTAAATGGGTTCTAATTTTATCTACGCATTCTAACGGATTTTTCACTGTCAACAAGGAATCATCAGCAAATAAATTAATCTTTATTTTATTCTTTTTCCCCATACCTTCGATTAAATCATCATTCCTTATTACATTTGCCAACATTTCAATAATCAAACAAAACAGAACTGGAGAAAGAGGGCAACCTTGTCTAGTGCCTCGGCCTAAAGCTATTTGTTCTGTAATCCCATCATTAACTATTACTACAGAGGTATTCCCCAGATATAGTTGATCTATTATCCCCCTAAATTTCTTTCCAAAACCCCAACCTTTTAACAAAATCTTTAATGTTGGCCATTCCACGCAATCAAATGCCTTAAATATATCTAATGATAAAATACCTGCCTTCAATTTGTCTTTTTCTATATTGTATAAAATATTCAATACCCTCCTAGTCAAATTCTCCATTTGTCTACCCTTTAAAAAACCATTCTGATCCTCTTTAATATATTTTATAATAAATTTATTAATTCTATTCGCAAGTATTGCAGTAAAAATCTTTGCATCTTGATTTAATAGTGAAATGGGTCTATATGAACTTGGGTCTGTTAAGTCTTTATTAGGCTTTGGGATAAGAGTTATTAATGAATGTTTCCATGAATCTGGTATTCTCTCTCCTTCCAATATTTCATTATAGAGCACTTTTAACTTAGGGATCAATATTGGTTTAAAAGTTTTATAATATTCTGATCCTAAACCGTCAAAACCTGGAGTTTTACCATTTTTTAATTTATTAATAATCTCTATAATCTCTTCCTCTTTTATCTCTTTATCTAAATCCTTTTTATCATTCTCTGATAATTTACTCTTAACATTTTCTTTAATATAATTTTCTATATCTTCTTTCGATACACTATTACCTTTATACAAATTTTGATAGAATTCATGTATTATCTTTAGTTTTTCTTTCATTAAGCTACAATTCTTTCCCGTTTTGTCTTTAATCACTCCAATTATATTTTTTGCTCTTTTAGTTTGAACTAATCTAGCTAAAAGTTTTGAATTTTTATTACTGTATTCGAAAAAATTCCTCCTAGCGTATATCAAGTCTCTCTGGACCTTTTCTAGCTCTATACCTTCTAATTCCTTTCTTTTAGCTTGGATCTCAATTAATTTTTTGTTATCTCTATCCATAAAATATTTGCTTTCTAAATCCTTTAATGATTCTACAATTCTATTTATATTTTCTTCTCTCAATTTTTTTAATCTACAGGATTCTCTTATGGCGATTCCTCTCATGACTGCTTTCATAGTGTCCCATAACACTCCTATTTTATTCCCACCTGCTTCATTAAATGACCATATTTCCAACCATTCTTTCTTAACTTTATCCACAACCTCTGTATGTTGAAAAATATTGGAGTCCATTCTCCATCTTCTAGCTTCTCTATAGTCCTTCTTAACTTTCATCTCTAACACCATCAACGCATGATCTGTTATTTTTATCGCATTAATATTTGTATCTACTACTTTTGAAATTAAGTTTTGTGAAATAAACATAAAATCTATTCTAGAATAACTATTATGTACAGAAGAATAATATGTAAACCTTCTTTCATCTCCCTTTAATTCTCTCCATATATCTTTCAAATCCGTAGTGTTTAATATCTTACTCAGGAGGGTACCTCTTTTATTCAACTCATCTTTTTTACATGTGGATTTATCTTTCACCTTATCCAGAACCATATTAAAATCTCCTGCCATAATCACATATCCTTTCCTAACCTTTTCCATTTCTTCAATCACAGTTCTATAAAATTCTCCTTGATTCATGTTTGGTGCATACACATTTACTAATGTATAATCTTCCTCCCCCATTTGACCTTGAATTATCAAATATCTACCATTACTATCTTTTATTACTTCTTTCATCACAAATTCACAATGTTTAGATATTAATATTGCTACCCCTCTAGATTTAGAGGTCCCAAATGCTTTTTCATATATATGGATGTTTTGTAATTTCAATTCATTGACTCCATCCTTTAGTTGATGTGTCTCTTGTAAATAGATAATGTCAACTTTACTTTTCTTTAATAATAATTCTATCCTCCTTCTCTTTAACACAGACCCTAGGCCTTTCACATTTAAAGTCGCTACCCTTATGTTTTTCCCCATATCCGTTCCTTTCTCTGCCTCTTATGCGGTCCCTTTGTGCATCTCACATAACAAAAACAAAAACAAAAACAACTAAAAAAAATAAATTCACCAACCTCTAGTTTCCTATCCCTATCCTTCTTACCTACATATAAATTATTTTCCTCCCTCCCGTTTCCCCACGTCTCACTAATGTTCGGCGCGAGCTCTGGGAGGGGGGGAGACGTCACCCCCACCAGTCCGGACCCCAGCCAAACCCTCATCCCAATTTCACCCCACCTCATATTTTTATCTATATATATACTCAAATGCCTTCCCTCCTAACTTTTAACATCTCTTCTTCTTTCTACCACCCAAGTCTCCATATTGATTTCCGGAAGGAGGGGCTCCCCCTCTTCCAGCCTTTTTAAACGGGCGATACGCTCGACACTATTATCTGATGGTTTATGGGGTTGTCCACGAACCCAGCTCCTGATTTTATCTCTGCCTTTTCGCATGTATAGACCAAGCTAAGCAAAGATTTATAGCTCAAGGAGTCAAGCCGTGTTTAACAGGCCGTTTTCTGCCTCTCTAGCAGCCTCCGTCTTCTCAGGCAAAAACGAAAGTACTTTCTTCAGATAGATAACAGCATGTTTACACTTCAAAAAGTGTTTCTATCTTTGCCTAAAGCTTTCATCAGAAGTTTAATCGCTATTTACTCACATTTCAGGCAGGGAGAAGGACATTTATCATCCTTTTTAGATTCCAGGGTGAAGAGATGAAAATTCAGCCGTACATTGCCATTCTAGCGGAAGTGACGTCTCAGTTTCTTTCTTTTCTTATTGATATGTTTCCTTCTATCTTTCATACCTTGTGTCATTTTACTTTCGTTTCTTTCTTGCTTGCTTTATTGATTTCTTTCATTCTAGCTTTAATAACTTCTAACATTCTAACTTTAGTTTCTTTCTTTCTTACTTCATAACTTTCATTTTAGCTTTAATCGTTTCTAACATTCTATCTTTAGTTTCTTTATTGATTGATTGATTGATTGATATCTTTCCTTCTAGCTTTTATATCTTCTAACATTCTATCTTTCATTTCTTTCTTTCTTTCTTGATATCTTTCGTTCTAGCTTTAATAACTTCTAAAATTCTATCTTTAGTTTCTTTCTTTCTTTCTTTCTTTATATGTTTCATTCTAGCTTTAATACCTTCTAACATTCTGACTATAGTTTCTTTCTTTCTTTCTTTATATGTTTCATTCTAGCTTTAATACCTTCTAACATTCTAACTTTAGTTTCTTTCTTTCTTACTTGATAACTTTTATTTTAGCTTTAATACTTTCTAACATTCTATCTTTAGTTTCTTTATTGGTTGATTGATTGATTGATATCTTTTCTTCTAGCTTTTATATCTTCTAACATTCTATCTTTCATTTCTTTCTTTCTTTCTTGATATCTTTCGTTCTAGCTTTAATAACTTCTAAAATTCTACCTTTAGTTTCTTTCTTTCTTTCATTCTTTATGTTTCATTCTAGGTTTAATACCTTCTAACATTCTGACTTTAGTTTCTTTATTTATTGATTGATTGATTCATATCTTTCCTTCTAGCTTTAATACCTTCTAACATTCAACTTTCGTTTCTTGCTTGCTTGCTTTATTGTTATTTTTCATTCTAGCTTTAATACCTTCTAACATTCAATCTTTAGTTTCTTTCTTTCTTTCTTGAAAACTTTCATTTTAGCTTTAATAACTTCTAATATTCTATCTTTAGTTTCTTTCTTTCTTTCTTTATATGTTTCATTCTAGCTTTACTACCTTCTAACATTCTAACTTTCATTTCTTTCTTTCTTTCTTTCTTTATTGATAACTTTCAATCTAGTTCTAATACTTTCCAACATTCTATCTTTAGTTTCTTTCATTCTTTCTTTATTGATAACTTTCATTCTCGTTTTAATACTTTGTAACATTCTTTCTTTTGTTTCTTTATTGATTGATTGATTGATGGATATCTTTCCTTCTAGCTTTTATATCTTCTAACATTCTATCTTTCATTTCTTTCTTTCTTTCTTTCTTTATGTCTTTCATTCTATCTTTAATACGTTCTAACATTCTATCTTTATTTTCTTTCTTTCTTTCATTCATTCTTTATAGCTTTCATTCTAGCTTTAATACCTTCTAACATTCAACTTTCGTTTCGTTCTTGCTTGCTTTATTGATATCTTTCACACTAGCTTTAATAACTTCTAAATTCTCTCTTTTGTTTGATTCTTTCTTTATTGATAACTTTCCTTCTTTCTTTAATACCTTCGAACATTCTATCTTTAGTTTCTTTCTTTCTTTCTTGATAACTTTTATTTTAGCTTTAATACCGTCTAACGTTCTATCTTTATTTTCTTTCTTTCTTTCTTTCTTGACATCTTTCATTCTAGCTTTAATACCTTCTAACATTCTGATTCTAGTTTCTTTCTTTCTTTCTTTATATGTTTCATTCTAGCTTTAATACCTTCTAACATTCTGACTTTAGTTTCGTTCTTTCTTTCTTTCATTCTTTATATATTTCATTCTAGCTTTAATACCTTCTAACATTCTAACTTTAGTTTCTTTCTTTTCTTATTGATATGTTTCCTTCTATCTTTAATACCTTGTATCATTCAACTTTCGTTTCTTTCTTGCTTGCTTTATTGACTTCTTTCATTCTAGCTTTAAAACCTTCTTACATTCTAAGTTTAGTTTCTTTCTTTCTTACTTCATAACTTTCATTTTAGCTTTAATCGTTTCTAACATTCTATCTTTAGTTTCTTTATTGATTGATTGATTGATTGATATCTTTCCTTCTAGCTTTTATATCTTCTAACATTCTATCTTTCATTTCTTTCTTTCTTTCTTGATATCTTTCGTTCTAGCTTTAATAACTTCTAAAATTCTATCTTTAGTTTCTTTCTTTCTTTCTTTCTTTATATGTTTCATTCTATCTTTAATACCTTCTAACATTCTGACTATAGTTTCTTTCTTTCTTTCTTTATATGTTTCATTCTAGCTTTAATACCATCTAACATTCTAACTTTAGTTTCTTTCTTTCTTACTTGATAACTTTTATTTTAGCTTTAATACTTTCTAACATTCTATCTTTAGTTTCTTTATTGATTGATTGATTGATTGATATCTTTTCTTCTAGCTTTTATATCTTCTAACATTCTATCTTTCATTTCTTTCTTTCTTTCTTGATATCTTTCGTTCTAGCTTTAATAACTTCTAAAATTCTACCTTTAGTTTCTTTCTTTCTTTCTTTCTTTATGTTTCATTCTAGCTTTAATACCTTCTAACATTCTGACTTTAGTTTCTTTATTTATTGATTGATTGATTCATATCTTTCCTTCTAGCTTTAATACCTTCTAACATTCAACTTTCGTTTCTTGCTTCCTTGCTTTATTGTTATTTTTCATTCTAGCTTTAATACCTTCTAACATTCAATCTTTAGTTTCTTTCTTTCTTTCTTGAAAACTTTCATTTTAGCTTTAATAACTTCTAAAATTCTATCTTTAGTTTCTTTCTTTCTTTCTTTATATGTTTCATTCTAGCTTTACTACCTTCTAACATTCTAACTTTCATTTCTTTCTTTCTTTCTTTCTTTATTGATAACTTTCAATCTAGTTCTAATACTTTCCAACATTTTATCTTTAGTTTCTTTCATTCTTTCTTTATTGATAACTTTCATTCTCGTTTTAATACTTTGTAACATTCTTTCTTTTGTTTCTTTATTGATTGATTGATTGATGGATATCTTTCCTTCTAGCTTTTATATCTTCTAACATTCTATCTTTCATTTCTTTCTTTCTTTCTTTCTTTCTTTATGTCTTTCATTCTATCTTTAATACGTTCTAACATTCTATCTTTATTTTCTTTCTTTCTTTCATTCATTCTTTATAACTTTCATTCTAGCTTTAATACCTTCTAACATTCAACTTTCGTTTCGTTCTTGCTTGCTTTATTGATATCTTTCACTCTAGCTTTAATAACTTCTAAATTCTATCTTTTGTTTGATTCTTTCTTTATTGATAACTTTCCTTCTATCTTTAATACCTTCGAACATTCTATCTTTAGTTTCTTTCTTTCTTTCTTGATAACTTTTATTTTAGCTTTAATACCGTCTAACGTTCTATCTTTATTTTCTTTCTTTCTTTCTTGACATCTTTCATTCTAGCTTTAATACCTTCTAACATTCTGATTCTAGTTTCTTTCTTTCTTTCTTTATATGTTTCATTCTAGCTTTAATACCTTCTAACATTCTGACTTTAGTTTCGTTCTTTCTTTCTTTCATTCTTTATATATTTCATTCTAGCTTTACCTTCTAACATTCTAACTTTAGTTTCTTTCTTTTCTTATTGATATGTTTCCTTCTATCTTTAATACCTTGTATCATTCAACTTTCGTTTCTTTCTTGCTTGCTTTATTGACTTCTTTCATTCTAGCTTTAAAACCTTCTAACATTCTAAGTTTAGTTTCTTTCTTTCTTACTTGATAACTTTCATTTTAGCTTTAATACTTTCTAACATTCTATCTTTAGTTTCTTTATTGATTGATTGATTGATTGATATCTTTCCTTCTAGCTTTTTTATGTTCTAACATTCTATCTTTCATTTCTTTCTTTCTTTCTTTCTTCATATCTTTCATTCTAGCTTTAATAACTTCTAAAATTCTATCTTTAGTTTCTTTCTTTCTTTATATGTTTCATTCTAGCTTTAATACCATCTAACATTCTAACTTTAGTTTCTTTCTTTCTTACTTGATAACTTTTATTTTAGCTTTAATACTTTCTAACATTCTATCTTTAGTTTATTTATTGATTGATTGATTCATATCTTTCCTTCTAGCTTTAATACCTTCTAACATTCAACTTTCGTTTCTTTCTTGCTCGCTTTATTGTTATTTTTCATTCTAGCTTTAATACCTTCTAACATTCTATCTTTAGTTTCTTTCTTTCTTTCTTGATGACTCATTTTAGCTTTAATAACTTCTAAAATTCTATCCTTAGTTTCTTTCTTGCTTTCTTTCTTTCTTTATATGTTTTATTCTAGCTTTACTACCTTCTAACATTCTAACTTTCGTTTCTTTCTTTCTTTCTTTATTGATAACATTCAATCTAGTTCTAATACTTTCCAACATTCTATCTTTTGTTTCTTTCATTCTTTCTTTATTGATAACTTTCATTCTAGTTTTAATACTTTCTAACATTCTATCTTTCATTTCTTTCTTTCTTTCTTTATATCTTTTATTTTATCTTTAATAAGTTCTAAGATTCTATCTTTATTTTCTTTCTTTCTTTCTTTCTTCCTTTATATCTTTCATTCTAGCTTTAATACCTTCTAACATTCAACTTGCGTTTCGTTCTTGCTTCCTTTATTGATATCTTTCATTCTAGCTTTAATAACTTCTAAAATTCTATCTTTTGTTTCTTTCTTTCTTTATTGATATCTTTCCTTCTATCTTTAATACCTTCGAACAGTCTATCTTTAGTTTCTTTCTTTCTTTCTTGATAACTTTCATTTCAGCTTTAATACCGTCTAACGTTCTATCTTTATTTTGTTTCTTTCTTTCTTTCTTGACATCTTTCATTCTAGCTTTAATACCTTCTAACATTCTGACTTTAGTTTCTTTCTTTCTTTCTTTCTTTCTTTATATGTTTCATTCTAGATTTAATACCTTCTAACTTTCTGACTTTAGTATCTTTCTTTTCTTATTGATATGTTTCCTTCTGTCTTAAATACCTTGTATCATTCAACATTCGTTTCTTTCTTGCTTGCTTTATTGACTTCTTTCATTCTAGCTTTAATACCTTCTAACATTCTAACTTTAGTTTCTTTCTTTATTGATATCTTTCCTTCTAGCTTTTATATCTTCTAACCTTCTATCTTTCATTTCTTTCTTTCTTGCGTTATTGATATCTTTCCTTCTAGCTTTTATATCTTCTAACATTCTATCTTTCATTTCTTTCTTGCTTGCTTTATTTATATTTTTCATTCTAGATTTAATACCTTCTAACATTCTATCTTTAGTTTCTTTATTTATTTATTTATTTCCTTCTAGCTTTAATACCTTCTAATATTCTATCTTTCATTTCTTTCTTACTTGCTTTATTGATATCTTTCATTCTAGCTTTAATTCCTTCTAACATTCTAAATTTAGTTTCTTTCTTTTCTTATTCAAATGTTTCCTTCTATCTTCAATACCTTGTATCATTTTACTTTCGTTTCTTTCTTGCTTGCTTTATTGATTTCTTTCATTCTAGCTTTAATACTTTCTAACATTCTAACTTTAGTTTCTTTCTTTCTTACTTCATAACTTTCATTTTAGCTTTAATCGTTTCTAACATTCTATCTTTAGTTTCTTTATTGATTGATTGATTGATTGATATCTTTCCTTCTAGCTTTTATATCTTCTAACATTCTATCTTTCATTTCTTTCTTTCTTTCTTGATATCTTTCGTTCTAGCTTTAATAACTTCTAAAATTCTATCTTTAGTTTCTTTCTTTCTTTCTTTCTTTCTTTATATGTTTCATTCTAGCTTTAATACCTTCTAACATTCTGACTATAGTTTCTTTCTTTCTTTCTTTATATGTTTCATTCTAGCTTTAATACCTTCTAACATTCTAACTTTAGTTTCTTTCTTTCTTACTTGATAACTTTTATTTTAGCTTTAATACTTTCTAACATTCTATCTTTAGTTTCTTTATTGATTGATTGATTGATTGATATCTTTTCTTCTAGCTTTTATATCTTCTAACATTCTATCTTTCATTTCTTTCTTTCTTTCTTGATATCTTTCGTTCTAGCTTTAATAACTTCTAAAATTCTACCTTTAGTTTCTTTCTTTCTTTCTTTCTTTATGTTTCATTCTAGCTTTAATACCTTCTAACATTCTGACTTTAGTTTCTTTATTTATTGATTGATTGATTCATATCTTTCCTTCTAGCTTTAATACCTTCTAACATTCAACTTTCGTTTCTTGCTTGCTTGCTTTATTGTTATTTTTCATTCTAGCTTTAATACCTTCTAACATTCAATCTTTAGTTTCTTTCTTTCTTTCTTGAAAACTTTCATTTTAGCTTTAATAACTTCTAAAATTCTATCTTTAGTTTCTTTCTTTCTTTCTTTATATGTTTCATTCTAGCTTTACTACCTTCTAACATTCTAACTTTCATTTCTTTCTTTCTTTCTTTCTTTATTGATAACTTTCAATCTAGTTCTAATACTTTCCAACATTCTATCTTTAGTTTCTTTCATTCTTTCTTTATTGATAACTTTCATTCTCGTTTTAATACTTTGTAACATTCTTTCTTTTGTTTCTTTATTGATTGATTGATTGATGGATATCTCTCCTTCTAGCTTTTATATCTTCTAACATTCTATCTTTCATTTCTTTCTTTCTTTCTTTCTTTCTTTATGTCTTTCATTCTATCTTTAATACGTTCTAACATTCTATCTTTATTTTCTTTCTTTCATTCATTCATTCTTTATAGCTTTAATTCTAGCTTTAATACCTTCTAACATTCAACTTTCGTTTCGTTCTTGCTTGCTTTATTGATATCTTTCACTCTAGCTTTAATAACTTCTAAATTCTATCTTTTGTTTGATTCTTTCTTTATTGATAACTTTCCTTCTATCTTTAATACCTTCGAACATTCTATCTTTAGTTTCTTTCTTTCTTTCTTGATAACTTTTATTTTAGCTTTAATACCGTCTAACGTTCTATCTTTATTTTCTTTCTTTCTTTCTTTCTTGACATCTTTCATTCTAGCTTTAATACCTTCTAACATTCTGATTCTAGTTTCTTTCTTTCTTTCTTTATATGTTTCATTCTAGCTTTAATACCTTCTAACATTCTGACTTTAGTTTCGTTCTTTCTTTCTTTCATTCTTTATATATTTCATTCTAGCTTTAATACCTTCTAACATTCTAACTTTAGTTTCTTTCTTTTCTTATTGATATGTTTCCTTCTATCTTTAATACCTTGTATCATTCAACTTTCGTTTCTTTCTTGCTTGCTTTATTGACTTCTTTCATTCTAGCTTTAAAACCTTCTAACATTCTAAGTTTAGTTTCTTTCTTTCTTACTTGATAACTTTCATTTTAGCTTTAATACTTTCTAACATTCTATCTTTAGTTTCTTTATTGATTGATTGATTGATTGATATCTTTCCTTCTAGCTTTTTTATGTTCTAACATTCTATCTTTCATTTCTTTCTTTCTTTCTTTCTTCATATCTTTCGTTCTAGCTTTAATAACTTCTAAAATTCTATCTTTAGTTTCTTTCTTTCTTTATATGTTTCATTCTAGCTTTAATACCATCTAACATTCTAACTTTAGTTTCTTTCTTTCTTACTTGATAACTTTTATTTTAGCTTTAATACTTTCTAACATTCTATCTTTAGTTTATTTATTGATTGATTGATTCATATCTTTCCTTCTAGCTTTAATACCTTCTAACATTCAACTTTCGTTTCTTTCTTGCTCGCTTTATTGTTATTTTTCATTCTAGCTTTAATACCTTCTAACATTCTATCTTTAGTTTCTTTCTTTCTTTCTTTCTTTCTTTATATGTTTCATTCTAGCTTTAATACCTTCTAACATTCTAACTTTACTTTCTTTCTTTCTTTCTTGATAACTTTCATTCTAGTTCTAATACTTTCGAACATTCTATCTTTAGTTTCTTTCATTCTTTCTTTATTGATATCTTTCATTCTAGTTTTAATACTTTCTAACACTCTATCTTTTGTTTCTTTATTTATTAATTGATTGATTGATATCTTTCCTTCTAGCTTTTATATCTTCTAACATTCTATCTTTCATTTCTTTCTTTCTTTCTTTCTTTCTTTATATCTTTCATTCTAGCTTTAATACCTTCTAACATTCTATCTTTATTTTCTTTCTTTCTTTTTTTCTTTATATCTTTCATTCTAGCTTTAATACCTTCTAACATTCAACTTTCGTTTCGTTTTTGCTTGCTTTATTGATATCTTTCATTCTAGCTTTAATAACTTCTAAAATTCTATCTTTTGTTTCTTTCTTTCTTTATTCATATCTTTCCTTCTATCTTTAATACCTTCGAACATTCTCTTTAGTTTCTTTCTTTCTTTCTTGATAACTTTCATTTTAGCTTTAATACCTTTTAACATTCAACTTTTGTTTCTTTCTTTCTTTCTTTCTTGACATCTTTCATTCTTGCTTTAATACCTTCTAACATTCTAACTTTAGTTTCTTTCTTTCTTTCTTTCTTTCTTTGTTTGTTTCATTCTAGCTTTAATACCTTCTAACATTCTGACTTTAGTTTCTTTCTTTCTTTCTTTCTTTATATTTCATTCTAGCTTTAATACCTTCTAACATTCTAACTTTAGTTTCTTTCTTTATTGATATCTTTCCTTCTAGCTTTTATATCTTCTAACCTTCTATCTTTCATTTCTTTCTTGCTTGCTTTATTGATATTTTTCATTCTAGCTTGAATACCTTCTAACATTCTATCTTTAGTTTCTTTATTCATTTATTTATTTATTTCCTTCTAGCTTTAATACCTTCTAACATTCTATCTTTAGTTTCTTTCTTTCTTTCTTGATAACTTTCATTTTAGCTTTAATACCTTCTAACATTCAACTTTCGTTTCTTTCTTTCTTTCTTTCTTGACATCTTTCATTCTAGCTTTAATACCTTCTAACATTCTATCTTTAGTTTCTTTCTTTCTTTCTTGAAAACTTTCATTTTAGCTTTAATAACTTCTAAAATTCTTTCTTCAGTTTCTTTCTTTCTTTCTTTCTTTATATGTTTCATTCTGGCTTTAATACCTTCTAACATTCTAACTTTAGTTTCTTTCTTTCTCATTTTAGCTTTAAAACCATCTAACATTCTATTTTTAGTTTCTTTATTTCTTTCATTCTTCCTTGATATCTTTCATTATAGCTTTAATAAATTCTAAAATTCTATATTTAGTTTCTTTCTTTCTTTCTTTCTTAATAACTTTGATTCTAGTTTTAATACCTGCTAACATTCTATATTTAGTTTCTTTCTTTCCTTCTTTCTTTCTTGATATCTTTCATTCTAGCTTTACTACCTTCTAACATTCTTACTTTCATTTCTTTCTTTCTTTCTTTATTGATAACTTTCAATCTAGTTCTAATACTTTCCATCATTCTATCTTTAGTTTCTTTCATTCTTTCTTTATTGATATCTTTCATTCTAGCTTTAATACCTTCTAACATTCTAACTTTAGTTTCTTTCTTTTCTTATTGATATGTTTCCTTCTATCTTTCAAACCTTGTGTCATTTTACTTTCGTTTCTTTCTTGCTTGCTTTATTGATTTCTTTCATTCTAGCTTTAATACCTTCTAAGATTCTAACTTTAGTTTCTTTCTTTCTTACTTCATAACTTTCATTTTAGCTTTAATCGTTTCTAACATTCTATCTTTAGTTTCTTTATTGATTGATTGATTGATTGATATCTTTCCTTCTAGCTTTTATATCTTCTAACATTCTGTCTTTCATTTCTTTCTTTCTTTCTTGATATCTTTCGTTCTAGCTTTAATAACTTCTAAAATTCTATCTTTAGTTTCTTTCTTTCTTTCTTTCTTTATATGTTTCATTCTAGCTTTAATACCTTCTAACATTCTGACTATAGTTTCTTTCTTTCTTTCTTTATATGTTTCATTCTAGCTTTAATACCTTCTAACATTCTAACTTTAGTTTCTTTCTTTCTTACTTGATAACTTTTATTTTAGCTTTAATACTTTCTAACATTCTATCTTTAGTTTCTTTATTGATTGATTGATTGATTGATATCGTTCCTTTTAGCTTTAATACCTTCTAACATTCAACTTTCGTTTCTTTCTTGCTTGCTTTATTGTTATTTTTCATTCTAGCTTTAATACCTTCTAACTTTCTATCTTTAGTTTCTTTCTTTCTTTCCTGATAACATTCATTTTAGCTTTAATAACTTCTAAAATTCTATCTTTAGTTTCTTTCTTTCTTTCTCTCTTTATATGTTTCATTCTAGCTTTAATACCTTCTAACATTCTAACTTTAGTTTCTTTCTTTCTTACTTGATAACTTTCATTTTAGCTTTAAAACCGTCTAACATTCTATCTTTAGTTTCTTTCTTTCTTTCTTTCTTTCTTTCTTTCTTTCTTTCTTTCTTTCTTTCTCCCTTGATATCTTTCATTCTAGCTTTAATAAATTCTAAAATTCTATCTTTAGTTTCTTTCTTTCTTTCATTCTTGATAACTTTCATTCTAGTTTTAATACCTGCTAACATTCTATATTTAGTTTCTTTCTTTCCTTCTTTCTTTCTTGATATCTTTCATTCTAGCTTTACTACCTTCTAACATTCTAACTTTCGTTTCTTTCTTTCTTTCTTGATAACTTTCAATCTAGTTCTAATACTTTCGAACATTCTATCTTTAGTTTCTTTCATTCTTTCTTTATTGATAACTTTCATTCTAGTTTTAATACTTTCTAACATTCTATCTTTTGTTTCTTTATTTATTAATTGATTGATTGATATCTTTCCTTCTAGCTTTTATATTTTCTAACATTCTATCTTTCATTTCTTTCTTTCTTTTTTTATATCTTTCATTCTAGCTTTAATACGTTCTAACATTCTATCTTTATTTTCTTTCTTTCTTTCTTTCTTACTTTATATGTTTCATTCTAGCTTTAATACCTTCTAACATTCTAACTTTAGTTTCTTTCTTTCTTACTTGATAACTTTCATTTTAGCTTTAATACTTTCTAACATTCTATCTTTAGTTTCTTTATTGATTGATTGATTGATTGATATCTTTCCTTCTAGCTTTTATACCTTCTAACATTCTATTGTTCATTTCTTTCTTTCTTTCTTGATATCTTTCTTTTTTGCTTTAAAACCTTCTAACATTCTGACTTTTGTTTCTTTCTTTCTTTCTTTCTTTCTTTATATGTTTCATTCTAGCTTTAATACCATCTAACATTCTTACTTTAGTTTCTTTCTTTTCTTATTAATATGTTTCCTTCTATCTTTTATACCTTGTATTTTTCAACTTTCATTTCTTTCTTGCTTACTTTATTGATTTCTTTCATTCTAGCTTTAATACCTTCTAACATTCTATTTTTTTCTATCTTTTATGAAATCTTTCATTCTAGCTTTAATACCTTCTAACATTCTAACTTTAGTTTCTTTCTTTCCTTCTTTCTTTCTTTATATCTTTCATTCTAGCTTTAATACCTTCTAACATTCTAGGCTGTATATTGTCCCAAGGCTGTATATTGTCCCCCTGCTTATTTAACTTATATGCAGAATACATCACGCGAAAGGCTGGACTAGATGAATCCCAAGCTGGAATTCAGATTGCCGGAAGAAATATCAACAACCTCAGATATGCAGATGATACCACTCTGATGGCAGAAAGTGAGGAGGAATTAAAGAACCTCTTAATGAGAGTGAAAGAGGAGAGCGCAAAAAATGGTCTGAAGCTCAACATCAAAAAAACGAAGATCATGGCCGCAGGCCCCATCACCTCCTGGCAAATAGAAGGGGAAGATATGGAGGCAGTGACAAAGTTTACCTTCCTGGGCTCCACGATCACTGCAGATGGTGACAGCAGCCACGAAATTAAAAGTCGCTTGCCTCTTGGGAGGAAAGCGATTAGAAACCTAGACAGCATCTTAAAAAGCAGAGACATCACCTTGCCGACAAAGGTCCGCATAGTCAAAGCTATGGTTTTTCCAGTAGTGATGTATGGAAGTGAGAGCTGGACCATAAAGAAGGATGACCGCTGAAGAATTGATGCTTTTGAATTGTGGTGCTGGAGGAGACTCTTGAGAGTCCCCTGGACTGCAAGGAGAACAAACATATCCATTTTGAAGGAAATCAACCCTGAGTGTTCACTGGAAAGACAGATCCTGAAGCTGGGGCTCCAATACTTTGGCCATCTCATGAGAAGAGAAGACTCCCTGGAAAAGACCCTGATGTTGGGAAAGTGTGAAGGCAAGAGGAGAAGGGGGCGACAGAGGATGAGATGGTTGGACACTGTCATCGAAGCGACCAACATGAATTTGACCCACCTTCGGGAGGCAGTGGAAGACAGGAGGGCCTGGCGTGCTCTGGTCCATGGGGTCACGAAGAGTCGGACACGACTAAACGACTAAACAACAAAAACAAACAATCTAAATTGAGTTTCTTTCTTTCTTTCTTTCTTGATATCTTTAATTCTAGCTTTAATACCTTCTAACATTCTATCATTAGTTTCTTTCTTTCTTTCATGATATCTTCAATTCTAGCTTTAATACATTCTAACATTCTATCTTTATTTTCTTTCTTTCTCTCTTGAAATCTTTCAATCTAGGTTTAATACCGTCTAACGTTCTATCATTAGTTTCTTTCTTTCTTTCTTTCTTGATATCGTTCATTGTAGCTTTAATACCTTCTAACATTCTAACTTTCGTTTCTTTCTTTCTTTCTTGATATCTTTCATTCTCGCTTTAATACCTGCTAACATTCTAACTTTCGTTTCTTTCACGCTTGCTTTATTGATACCTTTCATTCTCCTTTAATACCGTCAAACATTCCATCTTTAGTTTCTTTCTTTCTTTCTTGATATTTTTCATTATATCTTTATTAACTTCTAAAATTCTATCTGTTGTTTCTTTCTTTCTTTCTTTGTTTCTTGATATCTTTCATTCTAGCTTTAATACCTTCTAACATTCTATCTTTAGTTTCTTTCTTTCTTTCTGGATAACTTTCATTTTAGCTTTAATACCGTCTAACGTTCTATCTTTAGTTTCTTTCTTTCTTTCTTTCTTGATATCTTTCATTCTAGCTTTAATAAATTCTAAAATTAAATCTTTAGTTTCTTTCTTTCTTTATTGATATCTTTCCTTCTATCTTTAATACCTTCTAACATTCTAACTTTCGTTTCTTTCTTGCATGCTTTATTAATATCTTTCATTCTAGGCTTAATACGTTCGAACATTCTATCTTTAGTTTCTTTCATTCTTTCTTGATATCTTTCGTTCTAGATTTTTATTACTTCTAAAATTCTATCTTTAGTTTCTTTCTTTCTTTCTTTCTTTCTTGATATCTTTCATTTTAGCTGTAATACCTTCTAACATTCAAAGTTTAGATTCTTTCTTTCTTTCTTTATATGTTTCATTCTAGCTTTAATACTTTCTAACATTCTAACTTTAGTTTCAGTCCTTCTTTATTTCTTTATATGTTTCATTCTAGCTTTAATACCTTTTAACATTCTAACTTTAGTTTCTTTCTTTCGTTCTTGATATCTTTCATTCTAGCTTTAATGACTTCTAACATTCTAACTTTCATTTCTTTCTTTCTTTCTTTATTGATAACTTTTATTCTCGTTTTAATACTTTCTAAGATTCTACCTTTAGTTTCTTTCTTTCTTTCTTTATTGATATCTTTCCTTTTAGCTTTAATACCTTCTGACATTCTATCTTTAGTTTCTTTCTTTCTTTCTTGATAACTTTCATTTTAGCTTTAATACCGTCTAACGTTCTATCTTTAGTTTCTTTCTTTCTTTCTTTCTTGATATCTTTCATTCTAGCATTAATAAATTCTAAAATTCTATCTTTAGTTTCTTTCTTTCTTTATTGATATCTTTCCTTCTATCTTTTATACCTTCTAATATTCTAACTTTCGTTTCTTTCTTGCATGCTTTATTAATATCTTTCATTCTAGGCTTAATACGTTCGAACATTCTATCTTTAGTTTCTTTCTTTCTTTCTTGATAATTTTAATCTGAGCTTTAATACTGTCAAACGTTCTATCTTTAGTTTCTTTCTTTCTTTCTTTCTTGATATATTTCATTCTAGCTTTAAAACATCTAACATTCTATCTTTAGTTTCTTTCTTTCTTTCTTGATATCGTTCATTCTAGCTTTAATATCTTCTAACATTCTAACTTTCTTTCTTTCTTTGTTTATTGATATATTTCATTCTAGTTTAATACCTTCTAACATTCTATCTTTAGTTTCTTTCTCTCTTTCCTTCTAGATTTAATAACTTCGAACATTCTATCTTTAGTTTCTTTCTTTCTTTCTTTCTTGATATCTTTCTTTCTAGTTTTAATACCTTCATACATTCTATCTTTAGTTTCTTTCTCTCTTTCTTGATATCTTTCATTCTAGCTTTAATAACTTCTAACATTCTATCTTTAGTTTCTTTCTTTCCTTCTTTCTTGTTAACTTTCATTCCAGTTTTAATTCCTTCTAACATTCTGTCTTTAGTTTCTTTCTTTCTTTCTTTAATGAAATCTTTCATTCTAGTTTAATATCTTCTAACATTCTGACTTTAGTTTCTTTCTTTCTTTATTGATATCTTTCCTTCTATCTTTAATACGTTCTAACATTCTAATTTTTGTTTCTTTCTTGCTTGCTTTATTTATATCTTTCATTCTAGCGTTAATACCTTCTAACATTCTATCTTTAGTTTCTTTCTTTCTTTCTTGATAACTTTCATTTAAGCTTTAATACCTTCTAACGTTCTATCTTTAGTTTCTTTCTTTCTTTCTTTCTTGATATTTTTCATTCTAGCTTTAATAACTTCTAAAATACTATCTTTAGTTTCATTCTCTCTTTATTGATATCTTTCCTTCTATCTTTAATACCTTCTAACATTCTAACTTTCATTTCTTTCTTTCTTGCTTTATTAATATCTTTCATTCTAGGTTTAATGCGTTCGAACATTCTATCTAGTTTCTTTCTTTCTTTCTTTCTTTCTTGTTATCTTTCATTCTAGCTGTAATACCTTCTAACATTCAAAGTTTAGATTCTTTCTTTCTTTGTTTCTTTTTATGTTTCATTCTAGCTTTAATACCTTCTAACATTCTAACTTTAGTTTCTTTCTTTCTTTCTTTCTTGTTAACTTTCATTCCAGTTTTAATACCTTCTAACATTATATCATTAGTTTCTTTCTTTCTTTCTTTAATGAAATCTTTCATTCTAGTTTTAATGCCTTCTAACATTCTAACTTTATTTTCTTTGTTTCTTTATTGATATCTTTCCTTCTATCTTTAATACCCTCTAACATTCTAACTTTTGTTTCTTTCTTGCTTCCTTTATTTATATCTTTCATTCTAGCTTTAATACCTTCTAACATTCTATCTTTAGTTTCTTTCTTTCTTTCTTGATAATTTTCATTTTAGCTTTAATACCGTTTAACGTTCTATCTTTAGTTTCTTTCTTTCTATCTTTAATGAAATCTTTCATTCTAGCTTTAATAACTTCTAACATTCTAACTTTAGATTCTTTCTTTCTTTCTTTATATGTTTCATTCTAGCTTTAATACCTTCTAACATTCTAACTTTAGTTTCTTTCTTTCTTTGTTTCTTTTTATGTTTCATTGTAGCTTTAATACCTTCTAACATTCTAACTTTATTTTCTTTCTTTCTTTCGTTCTTGATATCTTTCATTCTAGCTTTAATGACTTCTAACATTTTAACTTTCATTTCTTTCTTTCTTTCTTTCTTGATAACTTTAATTCTAGTTTCAATACTTTCTAACATTCTATCTTTAGTTTCTTTCTTTCTTTCTTTATTGATATCTTTCCTTTTAGCTTTAATACCTGCTAACATTATATCATTACTTTCTTTCTTTCTTTCTTTAATGAAATCTTTCATTCTAGCTTTAATACCTTCTAACATTCTAACTTTAGTTTCTTTGTTTCTTTATTGATATTTTTCCTTCTATCTTTAATACCCTCTAACATTCTAACTTTTGTTTCTTTCTTGCTTCCTTTATTTATATCTTTCATTCTAGCTTTAATACCTTCTAACATTCTAACTTCAATTTCTTTCTTTCTTGATATCTTTCATTTTAGCTTTAATACTGTCTCACTTTCTATCTTTAGTTTCTTTATTTCTTTCATTCTTTCTTGATATCTTTCGTTCTAGCTTTAATTTCTTCTAAAATTCTATCTTTAGTTTCTTTCTTTCTTTCTTTCTTGATATCTTTCATTCTAGCTGTAATACCTTCTAACATTCTAACTTTAGATTCTTTCTTTCTTTTTTTATATGTTTCATTCTAGCTTTAATACCTTCTAACATTCTAACTATATTTTCTTTCTTTCTTTCTCTCTTGATATCTTTCATTTTAGCTTTAATACTGTCTCACTTTCTATCTTTAGTTTCTTTATTTCTTTCATTCTTTCTTGATATCTTTCGTTCTAGCTTTAATTTCTTCTAAAATTCTATCTTTAGTTTCTTTCTTTCTTTCTTTCTTGAAATCTTTCATTCTAGCTGTAATACCTTCTAAAATTCTCTCTTTAGATTCTTTCTTTCTTTTTTTATATGTTTCATTCTAGCTTTAATACCTTGTAACATTCTAACTTTAGTTTCTTTCTTTCTTTCTTTATATGTTTTATTCTAGCTTTAATACCTTCTAACATTCTAACTTTATTTTCTTTTTTCTTTTTTTATATGTTTCATTCTAGCTTTAATACCTTCTAACATTCTAACTTTAGTTTCTTTCTTTCTTTCTTTATATGTTTTATTCTCGCTTTATTACCTTCTAACATTCTAACTTTATTTTCTTTCTTTCTTTCGTTCTTGATATCTTTCATTCTAGCTTTAATGACTTCTAACATTCCAACTTTCATTTCTTTCTTTCTTTCTTTCTTGATAACTTTAATTCTCGTTTCAATACTTTCTAACATTCTATCTTTAGTTTCTTTCTTTCTTTCTTTATTGATATCTTTCCTTTTAGCTTTAATGCCTCCTAACATTCTACCTTTAGTTTCTTTCTTTCTTTCTTGATATCTTTCATTAAAGCTTTAATACATTCTAACAATCTATCTTTAGTTTCTTACTCTCTATCATTCTTTCTTGATATCTTTCATTCTAGCTTTAATACCTTCTAACATTCTAAATTTAGTATCTTTCTTTCTTTCTTGATATCTTTCATTCTAGCTTTAATACCTTCTAACATTCTATCATTAGTTTTTTTTATCTTTCTTTCTTGATATCTTTCATTCTAGCTTTAATACCTTCGAACATTCTAACTTTCGTTTCTTTCTTTCTTTCTTGATATCTTTCATTCTAGCTTTAATACCTTCTAACATTCTAAATTTAGTATCTTTCTTTCTTTCTTGATATCTTTCATTCTAGCTTTAATACCTTCTAACATTCTATCATTAGTTTTTTTTATCTTTCTTTCTTGATATCTTTCATTTTCGCTTCAATACCTTCTAACATGCTAACTTTCATTTCTTTCATGCTTGCTTTATTGATATCTTTCAATTCAATTTAATACCGTCAAACATTCTATCTTTAGTTTCTTTCTTTCTTTCTTGATAACTTTAATTCTAGTTTCAATACTTTCTAACATTCTATCTTTAATTTCTTTCTTTCTATCTTTATTGATATCTTTCTTTTTAGCTTTAATACCTTCTAACATTCTATCTTTAGTTTCATTCTTTCTTTCTTGATATCTTTCATTCTAGCTTTAATAACTTCAAACATTCTATCTTTAGTTTCTTTCTTTCTTTCTTTCTTGTTAACTTTCATCCCAGTTTTAAATACCTTCTAACATTCTATCATTAGTTTCTTTCTTTCTTTCTTTAATGAAATCTTTCATTCTAGCTTTAATACCTTCTAACATTCTAACTTTAGATTCTTTGTTTCTTTATTGATATCTTTCCTTCTATCTTTAATACCCTCTAACATTCTAACTTTTGTTTCTTTCTTGCTTCCTTTATTTATATCTTTCAATCTAGCTTTAATACCTTCTAACATTCTATCATTAGTTTCTTTCTTTCTTTCTTGATAATTTTCATTTTAGCTTTAATACCGTCTAACGTTCTATCTTTAGTTTCTTTTTCTTTCTTGATATCTTTCATTCTAGCTTTAATAACTTCTAAAATTCTATCTTTAGTTTCTTTCTTTCTATCTTTAATGAAATCTTTCATTCTTGCTTTAATACCTTCTAACATTCTAACTTTAGATTATTTCTTTCTTTCTTTATAAGTTTCATTCTAGCTTTAATATCTTCTAACATTGTAACTTCAGTTTCTTTCTTTCTTTCTTTCTTTATATGTTTCATTCTAGCTTTAACACCTTCTAACATTCTAACTTTAGTTTCTTTCTTTCTTTTTTTATATGTTTCATTCTAGCTTTTATACCTTCTAACATTCTAACTTTAATTTCTTTCTTTCTTGATATCTTTCATTTTAGCTTTAATACTGTCTCACTTTCTATCTTTAGTTTCTTTATTTCTTTCATTCTTTCTTGATATCTTTCATTCTAGCTTTAATTTCTTCTAAAATTCTATCTTTAGTTTCTTTCTTTCTTTCTTTCTTGATATCTTTCATTCTAGCTGTAATACCTTCTAACATTCTAACTTTAGATTCTTTCTTTCTTTTTTTTATATGTTTCATTCTAGCTTTAATACCTTGTAACATTCTAACTTTAGTTTCTTTCTTTCTTTCTTTATATGTTTTATTCTAGCTTTAATACCTTCTAACATTCTAACTTTATTTTCTTTTTTTCTTTTTTTTATATGTTTCATTCTAGCTTTTAATACCTTCTAACATTCTAACTTTAGTTTCTTTCTTTCTTTCTTTCTTTATATGTTTTATTCTAGCTTTATTACCTTCTAACATTCTAACTTTATATTCTTTCTTTCTTTCGTTCTTGATATCTTTCATTCTAGCTTTAATGACTTCTAACATTCTAACTTTCATTTCTTTCTTTCTTTCTTTCTTGATAACTTTAATTCTCGTTTCAATACTTTCTAACATTCTATCTTTAGTTTCTTTCTTTCTTTATTTATTGATATCTTTCCTTTTAGCTTTAATGCCTCCTAACATTCTACCTTTAGTTTCTTTCTTTCTTTCTTGATATCTTTCATTAAAGCTTTAATACATTCTAACAATCTATCTTTAGTTTCTTACTCTCTATCATTCTTTCTTGATAACTTTCATTCTAGCTTTAATACCTTCTAACATACTAAATTTAGTATCTTTTCTTTCTTTATTGATATCTTTCCTTCTATCTTTTTATACCTTCTAATATTCTAACTTTCGTTTCTTTCTTGCATGCTTTATTAATATCTTTCATTCTAGGCTTAATACGTTCGAACATTCTATCTTTAGTTTCTTTCTTTCTTTCTTGATAATTTTAATCTGAGCTTTAATACTGTCAAACGTTCTATCTTTAGTTTCTTTCTTTCTTTCTTTCTTGATATATTTCATTCTAGCTTTAAAACATCTAACATTCTATCTTTAGTTTCTTTCTTTCTTTCTTGATATCGTTCATTCTAGCTTTAATATCTTCTAACATTCTAACTTTCTTTCTTTCTTTGTTTATTGATATATTTCATTCTAGTTTAATACCTTCTAACATTCTATCTTTAGTTTCTTTCTCTCTTTCCTTCTAGATTTAATAACTTCGAACATTCTATCTTTAGTTTCTTTCTTTCTTTCTTTCTTGATATCTTTCTTTCTAGTTTTAATACCTTCATACATTCTATCTTTAGTTTCTTTCTCTCTTTCTTGATATCTTTCATTCTAGCTTTAATAACTTCTAACATTCTATCTTTAGTTTCTTTCTTTCCTTCTTTCTTGTTAACTTTCATTCCAGTTTTAATTCCTTCTAACATTCTGTTCTTTAGTTTCTTTCTTTCTTTCTTTAATGAAATCTTTCATTCTAGTTTAATATCTTCTAACATTCTGATTTCTTTCTTTCTTTATTGATATCTTTCCTTCTATCTTTAATACGTTCTAACATTCTAATTTTTGTTTCTTTCTTGCTTGCTTTATTTATATCTTTCATTCTAGCGTTAATACCTTCTAACATTCTATCTTTAGTTTCTTTCTTTCTTTCTTGATAACTTTCATTTAAGCTTTAATACCTTCTAACGTTCTATCTTTAGTTTCTTTCTTTCTTTCTTTCTTGATATTTTTCATTCTAGCTTTAATAACTTCTAAAATACTATCTTTAGTTTCATTCTCTCTTTATTGATATCTTTCCTTCTATCTTTAATACCTTCTAACATTCTAACTTTCATTTCTTTCTTTCTTGCTTTATTAATATCTTTCATTCTAGGTTTAATGCGTTCGAACATTCTATCTAGTTTCTTTCTTTCTTTCTTTCTTTCTTGTTATCTTTCATTCTAGCTGTAATACCTTCTAACATTCAAAGTTTAGATTCTTTCTTTCTTTGTTTCTTTTTATGTTTCATTCTAGCTTTAATACCTTCTAACATTCTAACTTTAGTTTCTTTCTTTCTTTCTTTCTTGTTAACTTTCATTCCAGTTTTAATACCTTCTAACATTATATCATTAGTTTCTTTCTTTCTTTCTTTAATGAAATCTTTCATTCTAGTTTTAATGCCTTCTAACATTCTAACTTTATTTTCTTTGTTTCTTTATTGATATCTTTCCTTCTATCTTTAATACCCTCTAACATTCTAACTTTTGTTTCTTTCTTGCTTCCTTTATTTATATCTTTCATTCTAGCTTTAATACCTTCTAACATTCTATCTTTAGTTTCTTTCTTTCTTTCTTGATAATTTTCATTTTAGCTTTAATACCGTTTAACGTTCTATCTTTAGTTTCCTTCTTTCTATCTTTAATGAAATCTTTCATTCTAGCTTTAATAACTTCTAACATTCTAACTTTAGATTCTTTCTTTCTTTCTTTATATGTTTCATTCTAGCTTTAATACCTTCTAACATTCTAACTTTTAGTTTCTTTCTTTCTTTGTTTCTTTTTATGTTTCATTGTAGCTTTAATACCTTCTAACATTCTAACTTTATTTTCTTTCTTTCTTTCGTTCTTGATATCTTTCATTCTAGCTTTAATGACTTCTAACATTTTAACTTTCATTTCTTTCTTTCTTTCTTTCTTGATAACTTTAATTCTAGTTTCAATACTTTCTAACATTCTATCTTTAGTTTCTTTCTTTCTTTCTTTATTGATATCTTTCCTTTTAGCTTTAATACCTGCTAACATTATATCATTACTTTCTTTCTTTCTTTCTTTAATGAAATCTTTCATTCTAGCTTTAATACCTTCTAACATTCTAACTTTAGTTTTCTTTGTTTCTTTATTGATATTTTTCCTTCTATCTTTAATACCCTCTAACATTCTAACTTTTGTTTCTTTCTTGCTTCCTTTATTTATATCTTTCATTCTAGCTTTAATACCTTCTAACATTCTAACTTCAATTTCTTTCTTTCTTGATATCTTTCATTTTAGCTTTAATACTGTCTCACTTTCTATCTTTAGTTTCTTTATTTCTTTCATTCTTTCTTGATATCTTTCGTTCTAGCTTTAATTTCTTCTAAAATTCTATCTTTAGTTTCTTTCTTTCTTTCTTTCTTGATATCTTTCATTCTAGCTGTAATACCTTCTAACATTCTAACTTTAGATTCTTTCTTTCTTTTTTTATATGTTTCATTCTAGCTTTAATACCTTCTAACATTCTAACTATATTTTCTTTCTTTCTTTCTTTCTTGATATCTTTCATTTTAGCTTTAATACTGTCTCACTTTCTATCTTTAGTTTCTTTATTTCTTTCATTCTTTCTTGATATCTTTCGTTCTAGCTTTAATTTCTTCTAAAATTCTATCTTTAGTTTCTTTCTTTCTTTCTTTCTTGAAATCTTTCATTCTAGCTGTAATACCTTCTAAAATTCTCTCTTTAGATTCTTTCTTTCTTTTTTTATATGTTTCATTCTAGCTTTAATACCCTTGTAACATTCTAACTTTAGTTTCTTTCTTTCTTTCTTTATATGTTTTATTCTAGCTTTAATACCTTCTAACATTCTAACTTTATTTTCTTTTTTCTTTTTTTATATGTTTCATTCTAGCTTTAATACCTTCTAACATTCTAACTTTAGTTTCTTTCTTTCTTTCTTTATATGTTTTATTCTCGCTTTATTACCTTCTAACATTCTAACTTTATTTTCTTTCTTTCTTTCGTTCTTGATATCTTTCATTCTAGCTTTAATGACTTCTAACATTCCAACTTTCATTTCTTTCTTTCTTTCTTTCTTGATAACTTTAATTCTCGTTTCAATACTTTCTAACATTCTATCTTTAGTTTCTTTCTTTCTTTCTTTATTGATATCTTTCCTTTTAGCTTTAATGCCTCCTAACATTCTACCTTTAGTTTCTTTCTTTCTTTCTTGATATCTTTCATTAAAGCTTTAATACATTCTAACAATCTATCTTTAGTTTCTTACTCTCTATCATTCTTTCTTGATATCTTTCATTCTAGCTTTAATACCTTCTAACATTCTAAATTTAGTATCTTTCTTTCTTTCTTGATATCTTTCATTCTAGCTTTAATACCTTCTAACATTCTATCATTAGTTTTTTTTATCTTTCTTTCTTGATATCTTTCATTCTAGCTTTAATACCTTCGAACATTCTAACTTTCGTTTCTTTCTTTCTTTCTTGATATCTTTCATTCTAGCTTTAATACCTTCTAACATTCTAAATTTAGTATCTTTCTTTCTTTCTTGATATCTTTCATTCTAGCTTTAATACCTTCTAACATTCTATCATTAGTTTTTTTTATCTTTCTTTCTTGATATCTTTCATTTTCGCTTCAATACCTTCTAACATGCTAACTTTCATTTCTTTCATGCTTGCTTTATTGATATCTTTCAATTCAATTTAATACCGTCAAACATTCTATCTTTAGTTTCTTTCTTTCTTTCTTGATAACTTTAATTCTAGTTTCAATACTTTCTAACATTCTATCTTTAATTTCTTTCTTTCTATCTTTATTGATATCTTTCTTTTTAGCTTTAATACCTTCTAACATTCTATCTTTAGTTTCATTCTTTCTTTCTTGATATCTTTCATTCTAGCTTTAATAACTTCAAACATTCTATCTTTAGTTTCTTTCTTTCTTTCTTTCTTGTTAACTTTCATCCCAGTTTTAAACACCTTCTAACATTCTATCATTAGTTTCTTTCTTTCTTTCTTTAATGAAATCTTTCATTCTAGCTTTAATACCTTCTAACATTCTAACTTTAGATTCTTTGTTTCTTTATTGATATCTTTCCTTCTATCTTTAATACCCTCTAACATTCTAACTTTTGTTTCTTTCTTGCTTCCTTTATTTATATCTTTCAATCTAGCTTTAATACCTTCTAACATTCTATCATTAGTTTCTTTCTTTCTTTCTTGATAATTTTCATTTTAGCTTTAATACCGTCTAACGTTCTATCTTTAGTTTCTTTTTCTTTCTTGATATCTTTCATTCTAGCTTTAATAACTTCTAAAATTCTATCTTTAGTTTCTTTCTTTCTATCTTTAATGAAATCTTTCATTCTTGCTTTAATACCTTCTAACATTCTAACTTTAGATTATTTCTTTCTTTCTTTATAAGTTTCATTCTAGCTTTAATATCTTCTAACATTGTAACTTTAGTTTCTTTCTTTCTTTCTTTCTTTATATGTTTCATTCTAGCTTTAATACCTTCTAACATTCTAACTTTAGTTTCTTTCTTTCTTTGTTTCTTTTTATGTTTCATTCTAGCTTTAATACCTTCTAACATTCTAACTTTATTTTCTTTCTTTCTTTCGTTCTTGATATCTTTCATTCTAGCTTTAATGACTTCTAACATTTTAACTTTCATTTCTTTCTTCCTTTCTTTCTTGATAACTTTAATTCTAGTTTCAATACTTTCTAACATTCTATCTTTAGTTTCTTTCTTTCTTTCTTTATTGATATCTTTCCTTTTAGCTTTAATACCTGCTAACATTATATCATTATTTTCTTTCTTTCTTTCTTTAATGAAATCTTTCATTCTAGCTTTAATACCTTCTAACATTCTAACTTTAGTTTCTTTGTTTCTTTATTGATATCTTTCCTTCTATCTTTAATACCCTCTAACATTCTAACTTTTGTTTCTTTCTTGCTTCCTTTATTTATATCTTTCATTCTAGCTTTAATACCTTCTAACATTCTATCTTTAGTTTCTTTCTTTCTTTCTTGATAATTTTCATTTTAGCTTTAATACCGTCTAACGTTCTATCTTTAGTTTCTTTCTTTCTTTCTTGATATCTTTCATTCTAGCTTTAATAACTTCTAAAATTCTATCTTTAGTTTCTTTCTTTCTATCTTTAATGAAATATTTCATTCTAGCTTTAATACCTTCTAACATTCTAACTTTAGATTCTTTCTTTCTTTCTTTATATGTTTCATTCTAGCTTTAATAACTTCTAACGTTGTAACTTTAGTTTCTTTCTTCTTTGTTTCTTTTTATGTTTCATTCTAGCTTTAATACCTTCTAACATTCTAACATTATTTTCTTTCTTTCTTTCGTTCTTGATATCTTTCATTCTAGCTTTAATGACTTCTAACATTTTAACTTTCATTTCTTTCTTTCTTTCTTTCTTGATAACTTTAATTCTAGTTTCAATACTTTCTAACATTCTATCTTTAGTTTCTTTCTTTCTTTCTTTATTGATATCTTTCCTTTTAGCTTTAATACCTGCTAACATTATATCTTTAGTTTCTTTCTTTCTTTCTTTAATGAAATCTTTCATTCTAGCTTTAATACCTTCTAACATTCTAACTTTAGTTTCTTTGTTTCTTTATTGATATCTTTCCTTCTATCTTTAATACCCTCTAACATTCTAACTTTTGTTTCTTTCTTGCTTCCTTTATTTATATCTTTCATTCTAGCTTTAATACCTTCTAACATTCTACCTTTAGTTTCTTTCTTTCTTTCTTGATAATTTTCATTTTAGCTTTAATACCGTCTAACGTTCTATCTTTAGTTTCTTTCTTTCTTTCTTGATATCTTTCATTCTAGCTTTAATAACTTCTAAAATTCTATCTTTAGTTTATTTCTTTCTATCTTTAATGAAATCTTTCATTCTAGCTTTAATACCTTCTAACATTCTAACTTTAGATTCTTTCTTTCTTTCTTTATATGTTTCATTCTAGCTTTAATAACTTCTAACATTGTAACTTTAGTTTCTTTCTTTCTTTGTTTCTTTTTATGTTTCATTCTCGCTTTAATACCTTCTAACATTCTAACTTTATTTTCTTTCTTTCTTTCGTTCTTGATATCTTTCATTCTATCTTTAATGACTTCTAACATTTTAACTTTCATTTCTTTCTTTCTTTCTTTCTTGATAACTTTAATTCTAGTTTCAATACTTTCTAACATTCTATCTTTAGTTTCTTTCTTTCTTTCTTTATTGATATCTTTCCTTTTAGCTTTAATACCTGCTAACATTCTTTCTTTAGTTTCTTTCTTTCTTTCTTGATAACTTTAATTCTAGTTTCAATACATTCTAACATTCTATCTTTAGTTTCTTTCTTTCTTTCTTTATTGATATCTTTCCTTTTAGCTTTAATACCTTCTAACATTCTATCTTTAGTTTCTTTCTTTCTTTCTTGATAACTTTCAATCTAGCTTTAATACCTTCTAACATTCTTTTAGTTTCTTTCTTTCTTTCTTTATATGTTTAATTCTAGCTTTTATACCTTCTAACATTCTAACTTTAATTTCTTTCTTTCTTGATATCTTTCATTTTAGCTTTAATACTGTCTCACTTTCTATCTTTAGTTTCTTTATTTCTTTCATTCTTTCTTGATATCTTTCGTTCTAGCTTTAATTTCTTCTAAAATTCTATCTTTAGTTTCTTTCTTTCTTTCTTTCTTGATATCTTTCATTCTAGCTGTAATACCTTCTAACATTCTAACTTTAGATTCTTTCTTTCTTTTTTTATATGTTTCATTCTAGCTTTAATACCTTCTAACATTCTAACTTTATTTTCTTTCTTTCTTTTTTGATAACTTTCATTCTATCTTTAATACCTTCTAACATTCTAACTTTAGTTTCTTTCTTTCTTTCTTTATATGTTTCATTCTAGCTTTAATACATTCTAACATTCTATCTTTAGTTTCTTTCTTTCTTTCTTGATATCTTTCATTCTAGCTTTAGTACCTTCTAACATTCTAACTTTAGTTTCTTTCTTTCTTTCTTTCTTTATATGTTTTATTCTAGCTTTAATACGTTCTAACATTCTAACTTTATTTTCTTTCTTTCTTTCGTTCTTGATATCATTCATTCTAGCTTTAATGACTTCTAACATTCTAACTTTCATTTCTTTCTTTCTTTCTTTCTTGATAACTTTAATTCTCGTTCCAATACTTTCTAACATTCTATCTTTAGTTTCTTTCTTTATTTATTTATTGATATCTTTCCTTTTAGCTTTAATACCTTCTAACATTCTATCTTTAGTTTCTTTCTTTCTTGATATCTTTCATTCTAGCTTTAATAATTTCTAAAATTCTATCTTTAGTTTCCTTTTTCTTTCTTTCTTTCTTTCTTTCTTTTTTGATATCTTTCATTCATCCTTTAATACCTTCTAACATTCTATCTTTAGTTTCTTTCTTTCTTGATGTCTTTCAATCTAGGTTTAATACCGTCTAACGTTCTATTATTAGTTTCTTTCTTTCTTTCTTTCTTTCTTGATATCTTTCATTCATCCTTTAATACCTTCTAACATTCTAACTTTGGTTTCTTTCCTTCTTTATTGATATCTTTACTTCTATCTTTAATACCTTCTAACATTCTAACTTTCGTTTCTTTCTTGCTTGCTTTATTGATATCTTTCATTCTAGCTTAAATATCTACTAACATTCTAACTTTAGTTTCTTTCTTTCTTTCTTCATATCTTTTATTCTAGCTTTAATATCTTCTAACATTCTAAATTTCGTTTCTTTCTTTCTGTCCTTATTGATAACTTTCATTTAAGCTTTAATACTTTCTAACATTCTATATTTAGTTTCTTTATTTATTTATTGATATCTTTCCTTTTAGTTTTAATACCTTTTAACATTCTGTCTTTAGTTTCTTTCTTTCTTACTTGATAACTTTCATTCTAGTTTGAATACATGCTAACATTCTATCTTTAGTTTCATTTTCTTTCTTTCCTGATATCTTTCATTCTAGCTTTAATACCTTCTAACGTTCTAACTTTCCTTTCTTGCTTACTTGCTTCATTTATATCCTTCATTCTAGCTTTAATGCCTCCTAACATTCTACCTTTAGTTTCTTTCTTTCTTTCTTTCTTTCTTTCCTTTTTTCTACCTTCTGCCCAGCATTCGATTCTTTCTTTCCTTCATTCTCTCTTTCTCCCTCTTTCTTTCTTTCTTCCTTTTTTCCTTCCTTCCTTCCTTCCTTTCCTTCTCTCTCTCTCTCTTTCTTTCTTTCTTTCTTTCTTTCCTTCTTTCTTCCTTCCGCCCAGCATTTCATTCTTTCTTTCATTCATTCTCTCTTTCTCCCTCTTTCTTTCTTTCTTCCTTTCTTCTATCCTTCCTTCCTTCCTTCCTGCCTTCTCACCAGCATGTCTTTCTTTCTTTCTTTCTTTCTTTCTCTCTCTCTCTTTCTTTCTCTCTTTCTTACCTTCTTTCTTTTTTTCTTTCATCCTATCTTCGGTCCCTCCTTTCTTTCTTTTTTCCTTCCTATATTCCATCCTTCCATTCTTTCTATCTTTCTTTCTTCCTACATTCTGCCCATCATTTCTTTCTTTCTTACTTTCTTTCTTTTTTTTCTTTCTTTCTTTCATACTTCCTTCCTTTATTCCTTCCTTCCTTCGTTCCTTCGTTCCTTCCTTCCTTCCTTCCTTCGTTTCTCTCGTCCTAACTTCGGTCCCTCCTTTCTTCCTTTCTTTCTTTCTTTTTGTCTGTCTGTCTATCTGTTTGTCTGTCTGTCTTTCTTTTTCTCTTTTTATCCATTAATATATTCCGTCCATCCCTTCTTTCTTTGTTTCTTCCTTCCTTTCTTTCTTTCTTTCTTTCTTCCTTTCTCTCTCTCTCTCTCTCTCTCTCTCTCTCTGTTTCTTTCTTTCTTTCTTTCTTTCTTTCTTTCTTTATTTATTTATTTCATCCTATCATCGGTCCCTCCTTTCCTTCTTTCTATTTTCCGTCCATACTTTATTTCTTCCTTCATTCCTTC